>CM038681.1:649197089-649332706 GCA_021605205.1 Aegilops longissima | reverse complement strand
TCGACATAAATATCATAATAATCCTGATCAGGAACACAGATAGGCGAAGTAGCAAAAGCAGGGTCGGGTCTCATTCTACCTCTAAAAGATTCTTTACTCCACTTAACTAGCAATCTCTTACGTTCACGTTTATCCTGGCAAGCAAGAACAGCTTCAAAAGATTCAGCATTAAAAAGATAACCCTCAGGAATAGAAGGCATAGGTTCATCATCACTAACATCATCGTGTTCAGGTTCAATAATTTCTCTTTCTCTAGACCTAGCAATTTGCTCATCAAGAAATTCACCAAGTGGCACAGTATTATCAGGCATAGAAGTAGTTTCATCATAAGTATCGTGTATAGCAGAAGTGGCATCATCAATAACATGCGACATATCAGAATCAATAGCAGTAGTAGGTTTAGGTGTCGCAAACTTACTCATAACAGAAGGAGAATCTAGTGCAAGGCTAGATGGCAGTCCCTTACCTCCCCTCGTAGTTGAGGGCAAAATAGTAGTTCGATCATCTTTCAAGTTCTTCATAGTGTCCAGCAGATATAAATCCCAAGTGACTCAAAGAATAGAGCTATGCTCCCTGGCAATGGCGCTAGAAAAAGGTCTTGATAACCCACAAGTATAGGGGATCGCAACAGTTTTCGAGGGTAGAGTATTCAACCCAAATTTGTTGATTCGACACAAGGGGAGCCAAAGAATATTCTCAAGTATTAGCAGCTGAGTTGTCAATTCAACCACACCTGGAAACTTAATATCTGCAGCAAAGTGTTTAGTAGCAAAGTAATATGATAGTGGTGGTAACGGTAACAAAGTAAAGACAGCAAAAGTAATGTTTTTGGTATTTTTGTAGTGATGATAACAGTAGTAGCGGAAAAGTAAATAAGCATAAACTAGTATATGGAAAACTTCGTGAGGCACCGGATCAATGATGGATAATTATGCGGATGTGGTTCATCATGTAACATCATAACATAGGGTGACACAGAACTAGCTCCAGTTCATCAATGTAATGTAGGCATGTATTCGAATATAGTCATACATGCTTATGGAAAAGAACTTGCATGACATCTTTTGTCCTACCCTCCCGTGGCAGCGGGTCCTATTGGAAACTAAGGGATATTAAGGCCTCCTTTTAATAGAGAACCGGAACAAAGCATTAGCACATAGTGAATACATGAACTCCTCAAACTATGGTCGAACAGGAGTGGTCCCGATTATTGTCACTTGGGTTGCGGATCATAACACATAGTAGGTGACTATAGACTTGCAAGATAGGATCTAGAACACACATATATTCATGAAAACATAATAGGTTCAGATCTGAAATCATGGCACCGGGCCCTAGTGACAAGCATTAAGCATAGCAAAGTCATAACAACATCAATCTCGAACATAATGGATACTAGGATCAAACCCTAACAAAACTAACTCGATTACATGATAAATCTCATCCAACCCATCACCGTCCAGCAAGCCTACGATGCAATTACTCACGCACGGCGGTGAGCATCATGAAATTGGTGATGGAGGATGGTTGATGATGACGACGGCGACGAATCCCCTCTCCGGAGCCCCGAGCGGACTCGGATCAGCCCTCCCGAGAGAGATTAGGGCTGGGCGGCGGCTCCATATCGCGATGAAACTTTCTCTCTGATTTTTTCTCTCCAAAGCCAATATATGGAGTTGGAGTTGGCGTCGAAGGGCCACCAGGGGCCCACGAGGTAGAGGCGCGCCTGGGGGCGCCCCCACCCTCGTGAACAGGTGTGGGCCCCTGGCCTTCATCTTTGGCGAGGATTTTTATTATTTATTCTAAGATATTCCGTGGAGTTTCAGGTGATTCCGAGAACTTTTGTTTTCGCACATAAAACAAGACCATGGCAATTCTGCTGAAAACAGCGTCAGTCCGGGTTAGTTCCATTCAAATCATACAAGTTAGAGTCCAAAACAAGGGCAAAAGTGTTTGGAAAAGTAGATACTGACGGAGACGTATCACTCATCAATGTAAATTCTCATTGCTTTGAGAGACTCATTGATATCATGCTTAGGAGGAGAAGATCTAAGTTTAAGAGAATCAACATCAGCGAAAGTCTATCAACGTTCCTAGCCAAATCATCAACTTTGAGCAATTTTCTTCAACCAAAGCATTAAAATTCTTTTGAGAAATCATAAATTCTTTCACACTATTCTCAAAATCAGAGGGCATCTTATTAAAATTGCCATAAGTACTATTGTAGGAATTTCCATAATTATTAGAGGAATTACTAGGGAACGGTCTAGCATTAAAGTTTCCTCTATAAGCATTGTTTCCAAAACTATTCCTACCAACAAAATTTACATCCATAGATTCATTATTATTCTCAATCAAATAAGGACAAAGGCATATCATTGGGATCAAGAGGAGTATTTTTAGTAGCAAACAATTTCATAAGTTCATCCATCTTTCCACTCAAAACATTGATTTCTTCTATAGCATGGACTTTTTTACTAGAAGATCTTTCGGTGTGCCATTGAGAATAATTAGCCATAATATTATCAAGAAGTTTTGTAGCATCTCCTAACGTGATTTCCATCAATGTGCCTCCCGCGGCCGAGTCTAAGATATTTCTAGAAGCAAAGTTCAAACCGGCATAAAATTTTGTATGATCATCCATAAATTCAAACCATGAGTAGGGCAATTGCGAAGCATCAATTTCATTCTTTCCCAAGATTGGGCAACATTCTCATGATCAAGTTGTCTAAAATTCATAATATCGTTCCTAAGAGTGATAATCTTAGCGGGAGGAAAATACTTAGAGATAAAAGCATCTTTGCACTTGTTCCAAGAATCAATACTATTTTTAGGCAAAGACGAAAACCAAACTTTAGCACGATCTCTAAGTGAAAATGGAAATAACTTCAATTTGACAATATTGTTATCTGTATCTTTCTTCTTTTGCATATCACACAAATCAACAAAGTTGTTTAGGTGAGTAGCGGCATCTTCACTGGGAAGGCCGGCAAATTGATCTTTCATAACAAGATTCAGCAAAGCAGTATTGATTTCACAAGACTCAACATCATTAAGAGGAGCAATCGGAGTACTAAGGAAATCATTATTATTGGTATTCGAGAAATCACACAATTTGGTATTATCTTGCGCCATGGCAACAAGTAATCCAACACACAAGCAAACAGAAAAAGGCAAGCGAAAAGAGAGGAGAAGATTGGGAAAGAGAGGGCGAATAAAACATCAAGGGTGAAGTAGGGGAGAGGAAAACGAGAGGCAAATGGCAAATAATGTAAATGCGAGGGAGATGGGTTTGTGATGGGTACTTGGTATGTCTTGACTTGAGCGAAGACCTCCCCGGCAACGGCGCCAGAAATCCTTCTTGCTACGTCTTGAGCTTGCATTGGTTTTCGTTGAAGAAGAAAGGGTGATGCAGCAATAGTAGCGTAAGTATTTCACTCAGTTTTTGAGAACCAAGGTATCAATCCAGTAGGAGGCTCCTCAAAAGTCCCACGCACCTACACAAACAAACAAAGAACTCGCAACCAACGCCATAAAGGGGTTGTCAATCCCTTCACGGCAACTTGCGAAAGTGAGATCTAATAAACATAGTATGATAAGATAAATATATTTTTGGTATTTTATAATATAGATGCAAAATGTAAAGATGCAAATAAAAGTAGATTGGAAGCAAATATGATAAGAGATAGACCCGGGGGCCATAGTTTTCACTAGAGGCTTCTCTCAAGATAGCATAAGTATTATGGTGGGTGAACAAATTACTGTCGAGCAATTGATAGAAAAGCGAATAATTATGAGATTACCTAGGAATGATCATGTATATAAGCATCACGTCCGCAACAAGTAGACCGACTCCTGCCTGCATCTACTACTATTACTCCACACATCGACCGACTCCTGCCTGCATCTAGAGTATTAAGTTCATAAAAACAGAGTAACACATTAAGCAAGATGACATGATGTAGAGGGATAAACTCAAGCAATATGATATAAACCCCATCTTGTTATCCTAGATGGCAACAATACAATACGTGCCTTGCAACCCTTTCTGTCACTAGGTAAGGACACCGCAAGATTGAACCCAAAGCTAAACACTTCTCCCATGGCAAGAAAGATCAAGGTAGTAGGCCAAACCAAACTGATAATTCGAAGAGACTTGCAAAGATAACTCAATCATACATAAAAGAATTCAGAGAAGATTCAAATATTATTCATAGATAAACTTGACCGTAAACCCACAATTCATCGAATCTCGACAAACACACTGCAAAAAGAGTTTACATCAAATAGATCTCCACAAGAGAGGGGGAGAACATTGTATTGAGATCCAAAAAGAGAGAAGAAGCCGTCTAGCTAATAACTATGGACCCGTAGGTCTGTGGTAAACTACTCACAACTCATCGGAGGGGCAAGGATGTTGATATAGAGGCCCTCCGTGGTCGATTCCCCCTCCGACAGAACGCCGGCGAAGGCTCCAAGATGGGATCTCGCGGATACAGAAGGTTACTTTGGTGGAAATTGTGTTTCGGTTGCTCCCTGGATGTTTTCGGGGTACGTAGGCTTATATAGGAGGAAGAAGTACGTCGGTGGACGCCCGAGGGGCCCACGAGACAGGGGGCGCGCCCTATAGGGGGGGCCCTCCTATCTCGTGGAGGCCTCGACTGCTTCTTGACATGCACTCCAAGTTCTCTGGATCACGTTCGTTCCAAAAATCACGCTCCCGAAGGTTTCATTCCGTTTGGACTATGTTTGATATTCCTTTTCTTCGAAATACTGAAATAGGCAAAAAAACAGCAATACGGTTGGGCCTCCGGTTAGTAGGTTAGTCCTAAAAATGATATAAATGTGTAAAATAAAGCCCATAAACATCCAAAAGGGGTAACATAATAGCATTGAACAATCAAAAATTATAGATACGTTGGAGACGTATCACGCCCCCCGTCCCCACGCATCGCCGGCCGTCGCCCCGCTGTAAGACCGCCCCCTGGCGCGCCATGGCCGCCCTCACACACACAGTACACACAGAGAGAGAGAGAGAGAGAGAGATTTTTTTAATTGTTTTTTGGCTTCTGTTTTTTAGTTTTTTTATACTTTTAGTTTATATAAATGTTAGATTAATGTCAAATTGTTAGATGAATTATATATAGAAATGTTAGATCCTAATGTCAAATGTTAGATGAATTAGATAGAAATGTTAGATATTAATGTTAAATGTTAAATGAATTAGATAAAAATGTTAGATATTAATGTCAAATGTTAGATGAATTATATAGAAATGTTAGATATTAATGTCAAATGTTAGATGAATTAGCTAGATATTAATGTTAGATGAATTAGCTAGATATATTAATGTTAGATGAATTAGCTAGCTAGCTTGATACCATATGTTATATCACATTAATTTGCATATGGAATTTGTACATAAGAAATCACAATTCAATCATTTAAAAAATGTTACATTTGCATATAGTATTTGTTCTCGACGTCAACGATGCCCTGCCCGCATCCTCGCCGTCGACCCGTCCGCCACACAAAAAAGTTGCAACTAGTTAAAATTCTATATGAGATTTGAATTAGTAAGTGCTTAGTTGAACTAGTAAGAAAATTAATAAGTGTTTAGTTGAATTAGTAGGTGCTTAGTTGAATTAGTAAGAAAATCAATAAGTGCTTAGTTGAGGGGGTGTTTGGTTTAGGGACTTTTTAGTCTGAGAGACTAGAAAAAGTCCCTAAGAAGTCCCTAGGAACCAAACGGGAGGGACTTTTTCTACAGGGACTAGAAAAAGACTCTACTGGAGAGTCTTTTTTGATTAGTCCCTGGGACTAGAAAAAGTCCTAGGACTTCTGAACCAAACACCCCCTGAATTAGTAAGAAAATTAATTATTTTTATTTATATTAAGTGCTTAGTTGAACTAGTTGAATTAATACGACTAGTTTATTTTTAGTAAGAAAATTTAGATATATGAGATTTGATGATTTAATTAAAATTTTACTATAGAACTAGTTTATTTTTAATAAGAAAATTAATTAATAGAACTAGTTTATTTTTAGTAAGTGCTTAGTTGAATTAATAGAAATTAAATGTTTAGATTATAAGATTTTTAATTAATGTTCAACTATGAACATAGAAAATGTCCGACGACAAAAAGGATTTCGTTACGTGCGAATACTGCGAAGGCGGGCGCGGCCTGTGCGACATAAATTTCCTAGTTGATGATAGGCGTTTCAGCATCAAGCTGGATGAGACCTTCGAAGTGGATATAGTAAGGCAGAACGACAAGTCCTTTTTCGTAATTAAGCATTACTTCTGCTTCATTTGCTTCAACTTATAATTTTTTTACTATTTTACTAGCGTATCCCCTGCCATGCAAGAATGTTTGTCTTGGATAAGATTAGTTTCAGTCCTATGAAAATTATGGAGGTAAAGAGAGTTCACTTGAGGACCGAGCATGGTTATATTTTCGACGCAAAATTATACAATGCAGACACCTAGACCTATTTTGAATGCAAAAATTAGAGAACACTATGCAAGACTTATGCATTTGAGCTTGATATGCTTATCACCTTCGATGTTTGTCCAGAAGATGATATTGAAGGTAATATCGACATCTGGATCGATGTGCAGATGCCTCCAGTTCTACCATTATGCGAGTTTCTCAATAATATTTATGTCTTCGATATTGTTTATTCAAAAATAGTTGACAACTAATTTCTATTGACAACTTATTTTCATTCAAGCAAACATGTCCGGCGCTTGGTAGACATGACCTACCACTGTCCCAGGGCTGAACTAAACTGCGAGAAGATAAGTCATTATGTTTCATGGCTTGAGGATCTTGATGTTGTCAAGACAAATTATTTTTCTGGACTTGAAAATCTTAGTACTGAAAATGTGCGACCAATAGTGTTTGTATTGAACTACGGTCACATCTATTTAGGAAAGATGGTAAGATTTTTACTATTTGTCCTCAATGCATCTTTTGCATACATTATTTTTAAAGCTAAAGTTCATTGCTAAGTATGTTACTACGATTTTTTAAGCTAAAGGTCACATGTCAATGGTTAGCTTACGACCAAGACATCCTACATTGCACATGAGTGCATTCAGGATTTCTAAAAGCGAGCAAGTCTTAATAGTGAAAAACTGGAGCAAAATTGTGAAGGATCGCAGAGAAGTACTAGGGGGCAGCAATCAACCGCGGATTAGTTTCAAGTGGATGGATCCTAAGTGATCAAGTAATGGATTATCGTGAAAATCCATGACTTGATCACTTAGGATCCATATCCACTTGAAACTAATCAATGGTTCTTTCACCTAGTGATTTAATAACTCATTATAATGTAAAAACAATCTCTAAATTGCTACTGTACGTAAATATACCTCGCCGGTCTTTGTATATATCAAACTGTATATATACATGTGTGTATGTGTGAATATATGGTGGTGCGAGACATTCGATGATATATATATGACCGGTTCTACGAGAAATTCTATTTATATATATGCAAATGAAAAACACAAAATTAAAGAAAAATAAATAATAAAACCAAAACCCCTAAACCTTTTATTACCAGTTGGTGTTACCAACCGGTACTAATGGTCTCCCCGCCCCCCGCGCTGGCTCATGTCACGTGGTGGCCCTTTAGTGACGGTTCGTGTTGAACCTGTACTAAAGGGGTGGGGGCTTTAGTCCCGGTTGCTGAACCGGCAATAAAGGGCCTTACGAACCGGTGCTAAATCCCGGTTCTGGAGTAGTGATCATAAGCAATCAATTCATGCAAAGGGAAAACTTGCATGAATGCAACGGAACAAATCACATATCACAACTGTTGGATTGTTTGCTTTGATCTTATTTGATCTGGCTTTCAATTTCAGCTCAATGTTTGTTTTGTATTCGACTTGCATTACGTAAATTTTTATTTGACTTTCGAATTGAATTTTATTTCTATCAGGCCATTATGATCCAAGTATTAAATTTTAATGACCTATTAATTGTTTAACTATTTTCCTTTATAAATTAGATAGGGTTTATCTTCATTACATTAAATTTCCTTTAATTCAAACTATGATTCAAATTATTTTCAGAAAATATATTTGATGTCCTGTCTTGTTCTAAATGAGTCTAGGATTTATTCTAATTGAATTTGGTTTATTTACAAATTTTATTTCAATAAAAATTCAAATAAATCTGAAACTAGGGTTACTAATTTTGTGTCGAGAAAATGTTTTATAATTTTTTCATATTTTTACCAAGAGTAGGCTAAATTAAACTACATTTCACTAGCTCCAAAATTAAAAAGAATCACCTAATTTGGATTTGTAGATTAAAGGTTATGCCCTATTTACTATTTAAACTATTCCATTTAAATTCAAATTTGAAATTTTTTAATTTACTTTTTCTAAAATTATACTGGAAGTTCATTTCATAAGGTTTCATTTGCAAAAATTATCATTCAATTTGGCCCTCTAGATAAGTAGTTATAATGGTTTTAAGTTCTAGGGGCTTTTCTACAAAACTTTAATTTCTTTTTAGTTGAAGAAATTGTTCTAGATAATGTTTTGGATAAGGTTGGCTACGTGGCATGCTCTGATTGGCCGATACTATTTCAGTTTTTTAAACCAAAACATGATTTAATCTACGCGTTGCATCTAGATCGAATAGTCTAGATTAGATAGAGGCTCACCGCGGTGGCTAGGTCATCGAAGACTCACGGGAAACATGGGGACGGCGGCGCACGATTCGGGAGGACGTCGGGGCGGCGTTCTAGGGGGTTCTGGCGTGGCGAGGGCCACGGTTGGACGGGGCGTGGCTCGAGGAGGTCATTGTTGGTCCTATCCGGGGCTGGGGATGGCGTCGGGAGGCTCGTGTGAGTTGCGGGCGTTGTCAAAGATGGCTAGTGTCGATGGCGTGCTCAAACGTGGGCGTTCCTGGATGCGTGGGTTGGTCAGCAAGTGCACACGAACGTGAGGAATTTGAATGTACAAGGTGGGAGCCCTCCCTTTCAGTGGGAGAGAGGGGGAGAGAGAGCGCGGGCGCGGGGCTAGGCCGACTGGCTAGTGGGGTCGTGCCTGGCCTGGTTGGCTGGCTGGCTCGCCCTTTTTTCTTTTCCTTTTCCTTTTCTATTTCTGTTTTCTGTTTTTGCTCTTTGTTTTTAAATTTAAATTTAAATTTGAATATTCTTCAGAAGGTAAACTATTCCTAAAATCCCTTGAGAATATTCCTGGCTAGTTGAACTTTTCACAAAGGACTTTTGACAAACTATTTTTGCCAGTAGCTAATGGGCCTATTTGTAGGTTGTTTTATTTTTTTCCTTTTCTATTTTGTTTTCTATTTTGTTCTCTCTGTTTTCAAATTTGAATTTGAATCTGAATTTTCTTTAGAAGGTATACTATTCCTAAAATCCCTTGAGACTATTCCTCGCTAGTTGAACTTTTCACCATGGAATTTTGACAAACTATTTTTCGTTAGTAGCTAATGGGCCTATTTGCAAGTTGTTTTATTTTTCTTTTTTCTTTTTTTTTCTTTATTTTTTTTCCAGAAATTCAATGTAAAAAATTCAAACCAAAATCACGTTTCAATGATTTTTTATTTCTAGACTAACCAGAAAAGTTGTATTTTTACACAGAATCGAATCAACTATCAACCAAATCATCCCATATTGTTTAATTTTCAAATTAAACTATTTTCAAATTCTGTTTCACTAAAAAAATAATAGGGCAAATATTATCTTAGGAAATTTCTTTCTCGCCCTTATGCATGTTTTTCTCAAAATCATTTCCGGTGAAACTTCCATGACCTCCAATTTTAAATTCAAATTTGAATTCAAATGTTTGTCTTGTTAGTTTCAGAACCCAAACATGCAAGGTTAAATCATGAGTGCATATGATTATAAGTTCACAACCAAAATTTAGAAGAAATTTTTGGTTGTAATAGGATAGGCATGTGGGTGCGTTGAGGGAAGGTGTGGTGTACAAAGACACAAGTTTCGTCCAGTCGCCATCGCGCTCGTCCTCCCAAGGCACCATCATGACCTGACCGTGCTCTAAGCCGCCGCCACCCGATTGCTCTCTCTCGAGTCACCCACTATCTCTCGATCTCGATCTACCCCCATGGTTTTAAAGCCGGCGGAGTATTTAGATCAAAGCCCAACAAGGGCTCCGTCAATCCAGCCGCCTCCACCTCCTGATCTCGCGGTGGGCAGCCACCTTGTCGTACGCCCTCCCGAGCCCTTGCAACAAAACGCCATCGGCTGTAGGCGCATCTGCAGGGGTCGTGGTGGTCGGGATCGTTCTCGCCAGATAAAGGCATGGCATGTGACATTTTCTGTGTTTTGGGGATACGGGCCTTCGATCGGATCGCAGCAGAACCTACACAAGGGAGTCTGCCGGCAAAACATTGAATCTGAACCATTTGATTAGGTGGCAGACCACCGAAGAAATATTGACTATTGAATTTTATTGGGTGGATTAGATCCGATGCTGCTGATCGTCTCGTGTACACTTGTTTTGTTGGCTGTAGAAAAATTTCAGTTCGCTCTTTTTAATAATAGTAGGAGAGAAGGGGAGATTAGTTGGGGGCATTGGCCCACCCTGAAATTACTATACCTATTTTTTCTGAGAAGAACCAAAATCACATCTCACAGGCCTTTTGGGCTTCCGCATCGGGCTTTGGAGCCCGGCCCAAGCAGGCGCTTCTTTTCTCGGTGTTTGAACTCTGCTGAAGTGTGGCGAGAGCGGACAATTGGTGAACTCTGAACCCGCCTGCCTAGGACCTTCTCTGCATAACAAGAACCAGAGTGACATTGTTCAGACACATTTCTTGACATATCTGAAACCTGAGTACGTACATACACTTACACAGCAGCATCCGTCCTACACACAGTTTGAGAATAAGGTTTAGGGTTTTCTGTGGGGCAATGCCTCTTCACGTCTCTCTATATATAATGATTAACACATACAATTACATAAATACAAAGTACGTATACGCGACACACTAGACCTATTTTAACACTCTCCCTCAATCTGAACTTCTACTCAGTACAAGGTTTAGATTGGAACTAAAACGGTCTAGCATCTGTCGAGTGGCTGGTTTGGTGAACACATCGACCAGCTGATCATTAGAGGAAATAAACCTGACCTCAAGAGCTCAGAAGCTACACGCTCACGCACAAAATGGAAATCAATCTCAATGTGCTTGGTACGCGCATGAAAAACTGGGTTGGCAGTCAGATATGTGGCTCCTAAATTATCACACCAGAGAACGGGAACACGCTGCTGTGAAACACCAAGCTCTCTGAGTAGTGATTCTACCCAGATGGCTTCGGCAGCCCCGTTTGCCAAAGCTTTGTACTCAGCCTCAATACTGGATCTCGACACCGTCGGCTGTTTCTTAGAGCTTCAGGAAATGAGATTCGGTCCAACAAAGATGGCAAAGCCTCCGGTGGATCGTCGATCATCAGGGCATCCTGCCCAATCTGCATCAGTAAAGATACTAATGCTAGTGGAGGCAGCCTTCCGAAACTTCAGTCCTGTGTGCAATGTCCCTTTCACATAGCACAAAATGCGCTTAACAGCTTCCCAATGAACATCCGTGGGCTGCGAGAGAAACTGGCATACCTTGTTCACTACAAAACGAAATATCCAGACGAGTGAGTGCCAAATATTGCAGTCCACCAACGACACTGCGATACCGGAAAGAATCATCGGTACTAAGAGATTGTCCAGACACTCGGGAAAGCTGATCTGAGGTAGACAACGAAGTGGAAGTGGGCTTACAATTCTCCATGCTCACACGGTGCAAAAGATCCAAGGCATACTTCCGTTGAGTCAATGTCATCCCCCCTGAATTGTACGACGCTTCCAAACCAAGGAAGTACTCCAATGGCCCAAGGTCCTTGATAGGAAAACTGGCCGCAAGGGAGTGAACAAGACCATCAACAGCTCGTGGAGAAGATCCGGCGATAACAATATCATCCACATAGACCAGCATATAGATCTGAACAGCACGATAGCGAAAGAAGAACAGAGATGTGTCTGCTTTGGAGGAGACAAAACCAAGCTGAAGAAGAAGCGCACTGAGCCGAGCATACCACGCACGAGGGGACTGTTTGAGTCCATAGAGAGCCCACTGCAGCTTGCACACATGCGAGGGGAACTAGGGATCCTCAAAACCAGGCGGCTGCTGCATATAGACATCCTCAGATAAGAAACCATGAAGGAAGGCGTTACTGACATCAATCTGCCGAAGACTCCAGCCATGAGAGACAGCAAGAGCAAGAACCAATCAAACTGCGGCCGGCTTGACAACCGGGTTGAATGTGTCGCCATAGTCAATGCCAAGCTGCTGGGTGAAACCACGGGCGACCAGTCGGGCCTTGTACTTATCAACAGAGCCATCGGGACGATGCTTGGTCTTGAATATCCACTTGCTGCCAACAATATTGACTCCGCGCGGACGAGGCACAAGAACCCAGGTCTTCTTATGATGAAGGGCGACTAACTCGTCAATCATTGATGTACGCCAGGCGGTCTCCCGGAGAGCATCGCGATGGGAGACAGGCACCGCATGAAACGCGCGCCGGCGTAGATCATACCGGACAGTCCCATCAGTCGGTACAAGCGCACAGCGGGTGACCATGGTGTGACCAGGAGCAGCTGGAGGCAACGCGGTCGAGGGGACAGGGCTGCCCTCGACAGAAGGCGACGCGAGCTGATCAGTCGGCGACGACGAAGTAGCGACATCCTGCACCGAGGCAGAGGGCGAGTCGGGCGTGATGTCAGCACGCGTCGAGCTAGTAACGGGCGGTGAGGGGGCCGCCGATGGGCCAGGCGGCGGCCGCCGGGGTCATCGATGGGCCAGGCGAGGCCGCCGTCGGGTGCGCTGATGGGCCGAGCGAAGAGGCAGCCGACCGAGCGGGGGACGTGCATGGGCCATGCACGTCGATCACCGAGGAGGGCGCCACGTCGGCCGCGGGAGAGCGCGGAGCAATGTACAGGCCGGACCCGCGCCGGGCAGGGGGCGTGCATGCTCCATGCACGTCGGATGCCGGGGATGGAGGCACGTCAGCCGCGGTATCCTGCACAGAACGAACATGGCCTACAACAGGCGAGTCAGTAGACAAGTAGGACATGTCATATTTGCGCATATGGTCACCCGTAGCCAGTTCACTGGAAGGAAAAGAGAGAACATCAGCCAAGGAGGAGACATCAATGGTGACCCCAGGAGTGGCGTAGGGAAAAACAGACTCGTCGAAAATAACATCACGGGAGATGTATATGCGTCTCGTGGAACGATCGAGACACTTGTATCCCTTATGCATCGGACTATATCCAAGGAACACACACATGGTGGAACGAAAAGCGAGTTTGTGTGCGTTATGTTTGCGCAAACTAGGCCAGCAAGCACACCCAAAAGTGCGCAGGACGGTGTAATCCGGTTGCACCTTGAGGAGACGAAACATGGGTGTATCATGTTGAAGGACAGGTGTAGGCACGCGGTTGATGAGTTAGCATGTAGCAAGGAATGCTTCATCCCAAAAACGTAACAGGAGAGAGGAATGAGTCAGCAAGGCAAGACCTGTTTCTACAAGATGACGGTATTTGCGTTCAGCAACTCCGTTTTGCTGCGAAGTGTGCGGGCAAGACACACGATAGGAGATCCTAGTGCGTTGAAAATAGCGATGCAATTTGTGGTACCCGCCACTCCAGTCCGATTGAACGGCTATGATTTTAGTGTGGAAAAGACGCTCAACATGAGCCTGAAAAGCATACAACACTTGCTCAACGTCAGACTTGTGCTTAAGGAGATATATCCAACAGAAGCGAGAATAATTATCGACAAAGCTCATATAATACTTATAACCTCCGGAAGAGGCAAGGGCAGGCCCCCATACATCAGAACGAATTAACTCAAGAGGCATAGTGGAAACATGATGAGATAAAGTATATGGCAATTGTCGACTCTTAGCACCCTGACAAGCATCACACACTGAAGTCTGACGTTCAGAAGAACACACTAAATCATTATTCTTAACAACGTTTTGAACAATATTATTGGAGGGATGACCGAGACGCTGATGCCACTGGAACGGAGTGGTCTTGACGCTGAGAGACGCTTGGTGGGTGGAGGAAGACGACGCGCGACTAAACGGGATGGGGTAGTGTCCACCATGACTTCTACCGTGAAGAAGAATTTTCTTCGTGGCCACGTCCTTAACAAGGAAAAAGAAACGATGAAATTCCACAAAAACATCATTGTCAAGGACAAGACGATAAACATAAAGGAGATGTTGATGAATATGTGGAAGACGAAGAATATTGCGTAAACGAAGAGATGAACCGGGTATAGTGGAATGACCAATATGCGAAATAGACAAACCTGCACCATTTGCCACTTGCACTTGATCCTTCCCGCCATAGCGCTCATGGAAGTGTAGACAGTCGAGATCACTCGTCAGGTGTTCCGTCGCACCGGTGTCCAGGATCCAGTGCGGCGGGTCATGAGCGGCGGAAGAGGTGGACGCGGAGTTGGCGGCACGGTTGTCAGTATCATAGCGGCTACGACAATCACCTGCCTCGTGCCCCCAGTTTTTGCAAATCTGGCACCGGGGACGCTAGCGGCGATTGCGACTGTTGCCGCCGTTGTTACCGCTATTGCAGCCAGGGGCACCGCCCTGGCCGGGGCCATAGCCAGCCGAGCCGGGCTGGAGGGAGGCGCCAGAAGGACGGCCGCCGCTCAGGCTGCCCGAGTCAGGCGCACGGCCGGGATTGGTGGTGTAGACCGGTCGGGACGCGGCGTTGGCGGAGGACTACCAATCCTCAAGCTCCGACTGCTGCTGCTGCAGGGCCTCGTAGTGAAGGACACTCGAGTAGAACGCAGGAAACGTGATGGGCACGCCAGCGAAATTCATAGAAGCAACGATAGGGTTAAACGACGAGCCGAGCCCGGTCAGCATGTAGTCGGTGATCTCATCATCGCAAAGAGGAGAGCCGGCGGCGGCCATCGAGTCAGCGAGGGCCTTCACCTTCTGCATGTACTCGTCGGCAGGTCTGTCTCCTTTCCTCAGTGCCTGGATCTGGCGCCGGAGAGGCGGCGGCGGCTAGGATAGTGTAGGCTCTAATACCAAGTTTGAGAATAGGGTTTAGGGTTTTTCGTGAGGCAATGCCTCTCCACGTCTCTCTATATATAATGATCAGCATATACAATTACATAAATACAAAGTACGTGTACGTGACACGCTAGACCTATTTTAACACACACCGAGACAGAACATGCGGCCTAACACTACGTATACATGTGCATCACACTACACAAAAGCAAGCACAGCGCCATTACAATACATTACATTACACTACAATAGATTACATTACATTACGTATGTGCGTCACACTACCCATCCATGCATGACCCAAGCCTATGATGGATGTTCCAAAAGAACAGAGCAAGAGCAGTAGAGAGATCTCATCGTTTAGCTAAGCTACTTCACAACTTTCACTATGGTCATATTTCAGCGTGGCTCCTCATCCGAAACAGCCAAGAAATTTCTTCTTGGGCGTGGTCCGTTGTGACCGGTGCTTGGCGGCCATCTCCTGGCACTTGATCATCTCCTCCTGCCGCCTCGCCTCCACAGCGGCCCGCTGCTCCTCCGCCTCCTTGTGGATCATCGCGACCCGGTTCCGCATCTTCTCCGCGTACTCCGCCTTCTTCCTCTCCAGCTTCTCCTGCAAATCGAAGAATTGGGCAAGATAGTTAACTGTCCTGCTACTAACTGAACATATATACTAGACTGAACTTAACTTTGTTGCTAACTGAAGTGCCGGGAAGTAAGGCGGGGTTCAGAGTTTTCAGAGTCGACATACCTCCCGTGTTCGGAGCTTGGCTTCAACCGCCGCCTTCCTGGTGTTCTCCCACGACCGAACGGACGACATCCTCTGCTCAGCCCTGCACCCCGAATCAGATAAGTACGAAGATAGAATTACCAGATGCAGCAGAGAATTCTCCAGTGCAGAGTTGAGCCTGTTCAGTTAAGTCTGAGATGAGACGAGAACCTGTTGTCGGCCTTGCTCTTCTCATTCTCCTCCCACGCGTTCACCATCGACAGCTTCCGATCCATCTCCACCTTCGCCAGCACCGCGTCTGCCAAGTTCATTCGTTTCGTTTCAGATTCTTACCAGAGAACACGCTAAAAAGTGCATCCTAATTTGCTGGAACTAACTTGAAGCAAAGCATGGATGTACCTCTGTCAGTTGCTGAACCTGGAGCTGCAGGTCCGGATTCATCTGCAGGAGCAAGACGGATCGATCAGAGTCAGCATAAAACCAAACTGAGGTAAAAATGATCCACCTCTCAACGTTTGCACGCACTACCACTACAGTTCCAGTTCCAGACGTTGGTAAAGTTTGTGTTGCAAATTCTAATCATACACAAGAGAGCAGAGCGCCGGTGAGTAGGTGAAAAAAAAGAACAAATCTTACTATCAACAACTCCGCCGACGCCGGCCGACTCGCCTCCAACCCCCGGTGGCGCCACCGCACCCGCTTTGGCCGGCTCCTGCTGGGTCTCCATGGACACGATGCTCTGCTCCTCGCAGAAGTTGTGCACCGCTAGACCACACTACTAGTACAAGTAGTAAAGATCGCCGCGGTTGATTTGATGATTTCCCTGTCAAAATCCAACCTGAGTTGTAATTAGCAATTAACTAATCCAAAAGCGGCTTCTAAATCTGTTGGTGGTGCCGGCCGGTACGGCGCACGCAAATGAGCTGCTGCCGACTAGCGGAACGCCATCATCTTCGGGAAGCGTCCCAAGCGACATGTACGCTTTCCAGGCGTGCGCATGACGACCTTTACGAGATTGCAGCTGAAAAGACAGACAACCAGATCATATATAAGTATATGAGGCAATAAGAGAGTTACATGAATCTTGCGAATTGAAGTACTGCTTGGTCTTTTATGGGAGAAAAATTCATACCTCGATTTCGACAATGCATCAATGGTAGACCCCTACTCATGAAATGATATACTCGGGTGGTTTGGATGTATGTTGGCTGCCTCCTGAATGGCAGCCTTTGCACTGTCAACTTTGCTCCTATCGTTACCGTATACGTATACTTTGCATCTGATTTTAACGAGGCTTATGAGATTTTTTATTCCGAGATCAAAATCACCGCTAGTACCGAGAGACTCAATTCTTGTTGCGTCAAATGATATATCGAGGTCATCTACCATGGGCATACCTCCAGCCGCAAACGTCAAATTCATCTGAGCAAACAGACTCTCACAAACAAATTTCCTCAAGCATGGGAATCCAACTTCACCAGAGACTATGACCCTTTTAACTTCAGGCTCTTCTGTCACAGAAGTATTTATAGTATCTCTGTCATCAATTTTCAGAACCAGAACACGCAGAACAGGTAAGCCTCCAAGGATATAAAAATCTTTCTGCTCAGCTCCGACCAATGCAAAGCGTAAGCTTTGGAGGTTGACAAGGGAGGCCACCCACTTTGGAACATGTGGAATGCTCGAACCCGTGACCCTAAGCTTCCGGAGACTAAGTGGCATAGGGCACAGAGATTCCCCTACTAATTTGAGGCCATACCGAACCGTTAGAGAGAGAAGGTTCCCTAGGTTTTTAAGGGAAGCAACAATAATAGCTATCTTGGACTCATTTTCAGCATTCACTCGGCTAGCAGAACCATAATCATCAAGATGAAGGGCCAATACCTTCAGACTCTGCCACTGCTCAAATTCTTTCAGGAAATTAAATGACTGTATATAGACATTGACAAGCTTCAATTTCTCCAGTGCTTGCAGCTTGGAAATTCCACAAGGAAGGGTAATACAGGTGTTGATTATGTCGAAATATGAGATGGGCCTAGAGCCCATATGACAATTTCAGATTTAATCTCTAAGGGCCCATGTAGGTGGCATGACAAGGTGGTGGGAAGTTTAGTCCCACCTTGGAAGTGGAAGGAGAGTTGGAGTGGTTTATAAGGGACTCTCTCCCTCATGCTATTGGAGCTTGAGAAGAGATGAGGCCCTCGCGCACTCCTCCTCCTCCGCTCGCTTCGCCACGCCACGCCTCGTCACGACGCGCCGCGGGTTGCGGGATTGAGCCGTTGCATTGTTCCTCTGCTGCTGCTGCCGTCGGCGACTCCGTCCCGTTCACCGCGTACACGGTTGACGGGAGAGCAGGCCTCCGAAACCACGCCTCTCCGGATCCTGTACGGGGAGAGGGGCGATTAGGTTTTTGGGTAGCGACTACGCGACTGCTCGCTTCTGTTCATCTACGTCCGCACCACCTTCATCATCATCATGTCGACCGACGCCGACCGTGCCGCCGCTGAGAAGGCCGAGGCCGACAAGAAGGCCGCCGAGGATGCCGCGGCTGCTGTCACCGCCACCACCACCGCATGGCCGATTGGAGGGTATACATCGCTTATCCCTCTCGTGTTTCTTTCTGTTGTAGCAGTACTAGCGATATGCGTAGATGTTTCTACTATATGCGTAGTACATGCTTTGTTAGATCGTAATCAGTATGTTATCAATGTTGTTCATGTCATGCTCATGATTTATTCATGGATTAACTTAATCGAAAAACTGCCTATTTTCTTATCAATCCAAAAACCTAATGTGTGTAGGAGTTTTTCGAATTCTGGTTTTGCTGCTGCACTGAAACCGTCACCGTTTACGGGGACGTACTTTAAGCGTTGGCAGACTAAAACCACCTTATGGCTCACGGCCATGAACGTGTTCTGGGTCGCCGGTGTGACTCCCATAGGAACGATTGCTCCTGAACAGGAGAAGGCGTTTAAGGAGGCCACTGTGGTGTTCCTCGGGGCAGTTCTGAGCGTGATTGGAGATAAGCTGGTTGATGCATATTTACATGTGCGGTCTGCCAAGGACTTGTGGGAGGCGCTCGAATCTAAGTTCGGGGCTGCCGACGCTGGGAGCGAGATGTATATTATAGAGCAGTTCCACGATTACAAGATGGTTGAAAACCGTCCTGTATTGGAGCAGGCTCATGAGATAATATGCATTGTTAAGGAGCTTGAGCTTCTTAAGTGCGAGTTACCGGGCAAGTTTGTCGCGGGCTGCATAATCGCTAAGCTTCCCAATTCCTGGAGGAACTTTGCCACCACTCTGAAACATCAGAGGCGTGAATTCTCTGTGGAGGATGTCATTGGCCATCTGAGTGTTGAGCAGAATTCAAGGGCAAAGGACTGCATACGGAAAAAGGGTCAAGGAACTTCATGGCCAATATGGTGCATCGGAAGAACTCCAGTTCCACAAGCCCAAGGGAAAGAACGGTGTCCAACAGAGTGCCGACTTTAAGAAGAAGGGTAAGAAGACCTTCAAGAAGAACAAGAAGGATGAGGGCTGCTTTACTTGTGGTTCGCTGGAACATTGGGCCAACAAGTGCCCAAACAAGTACAAGAAGCAAGGGCAGGACTCCAAGTCTGTCAATATGATTGTGAGCAACAATGAGAGTGGTGCATCTGGTGCGGTAATTTATTTGCTGTATTTTGGTTTGGCCGTCCACCGATTGGTGGGTCGACCCAGGTGCAGGTGTCCATGTGTGTCTGACATTTCATTGTTTTCTTCTTACCAGGCCACAGGTCACGGGTCCGTACTGATGGGGAATGGCGCGAGTGCTTCTGTTCTTGGTGTTGGCACGGTCGATCTGAAGTTTACTTCGGGCAGGATCGTGCAGCTGAAGAACGTGCAGCATGTCCCCGCCATCAAGAAGAACCTAGTTAGTGGCTCCCTTCTATGTAGAGAAGGGTTTAAGTTGGTATTCGAGTCTAATAAATTAGTTGTTACGAAATATGGACTATTTGTTGGAAAGGGTTATGAATGCGGAGGCATGTTCCGCCTTTCTCTTGCAGATCTATGTAATAAAGTCGTGAACAATATTCATTTGAGTGTTAATGAATCTGAAGTATGGCATTCACGTCTTTGTCACATTAGTTTCGGTGTTATGACGCGGCTAGCAAAATCGAATTTAATCCCGAGTTTCACTTTAGCCAAAGGTTCTAAGTGCCATTCGTGTGTACAATCTAAACAACCTCGCAAGCCTCACAAGGCAGCAGAGGAGAGACACTTGGCGCCACTGGAACTCATACATTCTGATCTTTGTGAGATGAATGGTGTGTTGACTAAAGGTGGAAAGAAATATTTCATGACTTTGATAGATGATTCCACTAGATATTGCTATGTGTATCTGTTAAATACTAAAGATGAGGCTCTACACTACTTCAAAATCTATAAGGCAGAAGTTGAGAATCAACTTGAAAAGAAAATTAAACGAGTCCGGTCAGATCGTGGTGGAGAGTACTTCTCGAAAGAGTTTGATGCCTTCTGTGCGGAACACGGTATTATTCACGAGAGGACGCCTCCCTACTCACCCCAGTCAAACGGGGTTGCCGAGCGGAAAAACCGTACTCTAACTGATTTGGTTAACGCCATGTTAGATACGTCGGGTTTATCCAAGGCATGGTGGGGGGAGGCTATAATGACATCATGTCATGTCCTGAATAAAGTTCCGACAAAGGATAACGAGATCACTCCTTATGAGAAGTGGACCAAGAGAAGGACAACACTCTCGTACTTACGTACTTGGGGCTGCTTGGCGAAAGTTAATGTGCCGATCCCCAAAAAGCGTAAGCTTGGACCAAAGACTGTGGACTGTGTTAATTTGGGCTACGCTGTGAATAGTGTTGGCTATAGATTTCTAGTAGTGAAATCTGAGGTACCTGACATGAAGGTCGGTACAATTATGGAGTCTAAAGACGCTACATTCTTTGAGGACATTTTCCCCATGAGAGATGTACAAAGCACTTCTAGACAGGAATCTGAGGAGACTCCTGAACCTGCCATTCCGATGGAATATTATAATCAAACACATGATGAAAATCCTGAGGAGGATAATGAGGAATCCCTTGGTAGGGGCAAGAGACAAAGGACTGTAAAGACCTTTGGTGATGATTTCTTCATATACCTCGTGGAGGATAATCCCACTTCTATTTCAGAAGCATATGCATCTCCAGAAGCTGACTACTGGAAGGATGCGGTCCGTGCGAGATGGATTCCATCATGGCTAACGGGACTTGGGAGCTTCTTGAACGTCCTTATGGTTGCAAACCATTGGGATGCAAGTGGGTGTTCAAGAAGAAGCTTAGGCTGACGGTACAATAGAAAAGTACAAGGCTAGGCTTGTGGCCAAGGGCTACGCCGAAAAGAAGAAGAAGATTTCTTGACACTTATTCACCGTGGCGACCGACCACCATTCGAGTATTACTCTCGTTGGCGGCCTCACACGGTCTTCTCATTCATCGATGGATGTTAAGACGGCTTTCCTGAGCGGAGAGCTAAAGGAGGAAATCTATATGCAACAGCCTGATGGCTTTGTGATGGATGGTCGGGAAGAAAAGGTGTGTAAGTTGGTGAAATCTTTGTATGGCCCGAGACAAGCGCCTAAGCAATGGCATGACAAGTTTAATGAAACGTTGACGTCTGTTGGCTTTGTTGTTAATGAGGCCGACAAATGTGTATACTATCGCTATGGTGGGGCGAAGGAGTTATCTTGTGTTTGTATGTTGATGACATATCGATATTTGGGACTAATCTCAAGTTGATCGAGGAGGTTAAGTCTTTCCTGTCTCGAACTTTGAGATGAAGGATCTTGGAGTGGCTGATGTTATCTTGAACATCAAGCTTTTGAGAGATGATGAGGTGGGATTACACTACGCAATCCCATTATGTTGAGAAGGTGTTGAGTCGTTTTGGATATTCGGACTGCAAACCATCTCAAACACCGTATGATTCTAGTGTGCTGATTCGAAAGTCAAAAGGCACAGCTATAGATCAATTGAGATACTCTCATTGTTGGTTCACTCCGGATCTAGCGAGCGCAACGAGGCTCGACATCGCATTTGCTATTGGCAAACTGAGCCGATTTGTTTCAAACCGGTGATGTACATTGGCGTGCTCTTGAGAGAGTTATCGTTATCTGAAAGGTACTATGAACTATGGACTACACTATACGGATACCCGTCGGTACTTGAAGGGTATAGTGATGCGAATTGGATCTCGATGCTGATGAGATGAAGGCCACAACGGGTATATGTTTACTCTTGGAGATGGTGCTGTTTCTGGAAGTCTTGCAAGCAAACGATCTTAAAAAGATCGACAATGGAAGCAGAATTAACAACATTAGACACATCGGGTGGCGAAGCGAATGGCTTCGAGATCTATTGATGGACTTGCCAAGAGTTGAAAAGCGGTTCCGCCATCCTTATGAACTGTGACAATCAAACAGTTATTGTCAAGGTGAAGAGTTCAAGGACAACATGAAGTCCAACAAACACATAAGAATGAGATTGAAAGCTGTCGAAAATTGAGAAACTCCGAGTGATAGCGTTGGATTATATCCAAGCGGCTAAGAATCTGCAGATCCCTTCACTAAAGGGCTATCACGTGTTGTGATAGATAGCGCATCAAGGAGATGGGTATGAGACCCACATGAGTTGCCATGGTAGTAACCCAACCTATGTGATCGGAGATCCCGTGAAGTAGGACACAGGGAAAACAAGCCGGTGGTGACTGAGGAAAGTAATTTTACTAACCCACTCCGTTGGAGATGCAATATTTTCGAAACTGTATGGAAGGATGACTCTGTCTTAATGTGTTCCAAGGCATATATGCATAAGCAAGATGCTATCCTACAGAGCAATCTTTGGAGGAACACACCTATATGAGCCCGACTGCTGGTCACAGTCTATGAGATTGGGGTGATCTCTAGCAAGTTCATGAACAGGCCAGGAGTGTGACTAATATGCTCCACCCGAGGGGTCAGCCTTCGGCAGCCTCGTATCAGTGAGACTTGTGGTGAAACTTCTTGACGCCAAACTGACAATTCAAGGCATAGTCCATTGTTCGGTTGTGAAGGAGTGTAACTACTTGGTCTAGGTGGAGCTCAACCTTAATCGGTCTCCACTGAGATGCTGGTATATCAAAACAGTGTTTGGAACAAAGGACAAACTGGGCCCCTGAGATCTGGTGGGGGATTGTTGAAATATGAGATGGGCCTAGAGCCCATATGACAATTTCAGATTTAATCTCTAAGGGCCCATGTAGGTGGCATGACAAGGTGGTGGGAAGTTTAGTCCCACCTTGGAAGTGGAAGGAGAGTTGGAGTGGTTTATAAGGGACTCTCTCCCTCATGCTATTGGAGCTTGAGAAGAGATGAGGCCCTCGCGCCTCCTCCTCCTCCGCTTCGCCCGCCACGCCACGCCTCGTCACGACGCCGCTGGCTGGTTGCGGGATTGAGCCGAGCCGAGCTCACTCCTATCGCTTCTTTTGCCGGTCAGAACGGAGAGTCTTTGACAGGTGGGGCCACGATCCGAGACGCCGGATCGTGGGCTACCGACAGGGACGTGGGTTCAGCCCACGTCTCTCCACGCCGCCTATATATGTGGGGCGCTGCCAACCCTAGCCGCCACGAAAACAGAACGCCTCCACGCCCGCATTGCATTGTTCCTCTGCTGCTGCAGCCGCCGGCGACTCCGTCCCGTTCACCGCGTACACGCTTGACGGGAGAGCAGGCCTCCGAAACCACGCCTCTCCGGATCCTGTACGGGGAGAGGGGCGATTAGGTTTTTGGGTAGCGACTACGCGACTGCTCGCTTCTGTTCATCTACGTCCGCACCACCTTCATCATCATCATGTCGACCGACACCGACCGTGCTGCCGCTGAGAAGGCCGAGGCCGACAAGAAGGCCGCCGAGGATGCCGCGGCTGCTGTCACCGCCACCACCACCGCATGGCCGATTGGAGGGTATACATCGCTTATCCCTCTCGTGTTTCTTTCTGTTGTAGCAGTACTAGCGATATGCGTAGATGTTTCTACTATATGCGTAGTACATGCTTTGTTAGATCGTAATCAGTATGTTATCAATGCTGTTCATGTCATGCTCATGATTTATTCATGGATTAACTTAATCGAAAAACTGCCTATTTTCTTATCAGATTAATAGGCGCACCAATCTCTTGAGATTGACCATAGATGTTGGTAACTCACAAACAGAGGTGTCTCTTAAGTCCAGTATCTCTAAGAACCACAGGCGTCCGATTTCTTCCGGGAGCTTACTTACTCGCCTTGCACTTCGGAGGTTCAGGTACCTCAGCTGAAACAACTTCCCTATATTTTCAAGATGATGGTCCTCCAACTGTCTGCAATCTTCAAAGTTCAGAAAACGCAAATGCCCGAACTTATCCATAGAAGGGATTTTCACTGATATCCCGAACACATCAAGTGATCGGACATGAGACAACACTAAGCCTCTTGGTACTATCAGTTCTTCTTTCTTGCCGACTTGGAGGGAGAGCCGACGAACTTTGCTTTGTGTCCCAACGGTTAAACTAGGAACACCCACCAAAGTAACAAAGTTTTCTTCGATGGATTTGGATATGATGAAATCAAGAATTGTGTCATGAAGTCGACAACTCTTTACCATACCAAGTGTATTTGTTTCCCCAGGTTGGATCAAACTCCTGTTTATTAGCTCATTAAAACACCTTTCTCCAAACTCGTATGATGTACTATATCCGGCTTCTATATGTATTAATCTTTCAGCAATCCACCTATGTATCAAAACTTTCTTCTTAATAAAAGAATCTTCAGGGAATATACTTAAACATAAGAGACAAGATTTCAGATGAGCAGGCAGTTCAAAGTAACTAAGTGATAGTATCTTCATCATTCCTTCGACATTGGGATTTCTTTGAAGTGCTCGACCAATCGAATCCTCAACTTGTTTCCATGGACCTTCTGTCCTTTCAATATTAGCCAACAAACCAGATATAGCAATGATTGCCAAAGGCAACCCCGCACATTTTTTCAAAATATGCTCAGAAACTGTTTTAAGGTATGACGGGCAATTTTCTTGGGCGTTGAATAGTCTTGTGTAAAATAACTGCCTAGAGTGCACCATGTCAAGAGGCCTTATGCAATACATATTTCCACTGAATGGTGTTGAACAGCATGATTCAGCAACCTCATTTATACGGGTAGTGGTGATTATGATACTTCCAGAACTAGTCACGGGAAATGCAAGCTTAATAACATGCCATGTATCCACGTCCCATATATCGTCAATAACAACAAAATACCTGCACAAGGATGCATGGTTGATATCATTGTGGTAATGATATAAATACTATACAACAAGATAAACAAATAGATAAAACTATAAACATGTTCACAGTAGTAGGATAAATCTCTACTCCTGTAAGAATACTGACACAAGTGTTAAACTTACATCTGTTGTATACTTGGTTCTTGTGTGTATATCAGTAATTCCTCCGTTCCAAAATACTTGTCATGGTTTTATATAAAATTTAATTCAGAATGGAGGGAGTACATGCTGATTAGTTTGCAAAATTATATGAAGAGTTGTGCGATATACAAGAGGTTAAACATGAGTCATTACCATAGAAAAGAGCAAAGGGTGGCTGAACAAAAGGATGAATATACACGCTTAACTGGTCTAGAAGGGATGTTGATCTGGTCATGAAATTAAAAGGAGTCTACCTAGGAGTGGATCCAACCATGCTGTGATTTAAAATTAAGAAAAAGCTACGTAAGTTCATAGCAACTCTAAACAAAATAAAACATAAATCTCGCATGGACGTTCATATGATATATGCTTTTGGGTTCTCTCTCTCTCTCTCCACATTTTTTTATTTACTTAGCAGGAAAATGAACAAAAGAACCACATGGAACTTCACTAATTATATATTTGAGGATGATAAGTTGGAAAATAAATTGTACCTTTTGTCTGCCAGAAAATCTGCGATCTTGCTAATGAGTTGTTGTATACTCCCTGCTTCAGTGGTAGCATAATCTTTCCCACTGACTTCACTAAAAATAGTTCTCATGATATTCATCATGTCTGGGTTTCTCGACACAGATAAGAAGACCCGGCAATTAAATTCTCCTTTGAGATCTTGATACACTTGATTTGCAAGAGTTGTCTTGCCCATCCCACCAGATCCTACGATAGAGACCAGCTTCATTTGCTCTTGCGTTGACACACATTTAGTCAACAATTTAATTACCTCGGCCTTGGGTTCATCAATTCCGACAAGCTCAGACACATGCTTAAAGATAGCAAGAGCTCTAGGATCAATGCTTGTATCCTTGGCCTTGGAGAAGGCTTCACGCACCTTGTACCTTGCATTCCTCTCGGCCACCTCGATGACCTGTTTCTTCAGATCCCCGATTTCGTTGCTGATCCGGCGACGAGCTTTCATCTTCCCCAATGAATTCTTCATCTTCTCCAAAAAGCCATCTGGCTTTGTATCTTCACTACCGACACTCTGCATGAAGTCATCAATGGAGTCCTCCATGTCATAGGAGAGCTCCCGGACCTCATTCATCCACACCTTATCCTGAACATCAGGTTCCTCCTCCTCCGACATCTTCAGAAGAAACGCCTCCATGGCGGCAAGTTCGCTAGAGAGCGATTTGGTCTCACCGTGCACGCCCTTGAAACGCTTGTACTCCTCACCCAGAAGGGTGACAAGCTTCCCAAGGACGGGCTTCAAGGCACCCGTCGCCGCACTCACCAGTGCCGCCTCCATGGTTCAGTGTGGTGCTAGCTTAGATATGCTCACTAACTGTGTGTTTGGTTGCGAAAGCAGTGTAGTCTGAATGATACTACTCTCTCTCGGCCTTATAGCTAGATATAAGCTAGCATAGTTACATCGGCAGGCCGTAATTAAACAATTAACCTTGGGTCAAGTTGCTCTACTTGCCGAGCTAAAGACAAGTTTCTCTTACCCCCAGATTGTTAATTAAGCTAAGATGCTCGCTGCTACCAGGTCGGTGCAGTCAAAAAGTTGATCTAGCTACTCCAGATCTGTTCAAACGCACGCCCCTCCAAGTTGTTCACCACTATCTCTCTTCGCCCGAAAGATGCATCCGCTCATTCAGTATAATAAACGTTTACCCATGCATGCTGCATCAAGGGATGCCACTCAAGCTAGCTAAGCTACTCCTAGTCTAGATCTTAATCGGTGCTACTCGTTAGTGATTTTTAGTTTAGTTAACCTCTTACCTTTACAAGTCTCTTATTACCATGTTCATCGACTTAGTTACTCACGCCCAGTTGCACAAAACTAATATTTTTACCCGTAAGATGTGCACTTATTTTCAGTAGTTAGCGCACTACTCGGTGGTCTCACTTGTGTGCTCCCTCGCGCGTGCCTGGTGAGCCGGGTTTCGTCGCGCCCGCGTGGGCCCTCGCATGCGCTTCGCCGCGTGCGCCAGGTGAGACTGGTCGGCTTGTCATCGTCGTTGCCTCCCCGCCGGGCTGATTCCGACGCGCGAGGTGAGCCGGGTTGGCCTATCTGTGTTGTTGCCCCCTAGTGAGGGTGGTCCTCCATACATTGCTCGCACCAAGAGACGCCGTGAAGCACTCAGTCGTCGAGCTCCTAACGCTACCCCCAAGAGACGCCGTGGCCGGCGGCTCGGCCTGTCGGCGGCGGTGGAACATGGCCGGTGGCAGCGGCGATGTTTTGTCTGGATCCCGGGGCGGCGGCCCTGGAAGGTTGCGGCCGGTGAAGCTCGGGCCTCCCGCGACGGCATGGCGTGGTGCAGTCCCTGTCCAAGGCGGATCTGCGTCGGCGATCTGGTGGTTTTTGCCATGGATTGATTCAGATTAGAGAAGGTGACGAGCGCGCGGGATCCATCTCGGCGGCTCTCGCGGTTTGGCGAGTTGGGGTGGGAGCCCTCCTCCCAGGCTTCAGTGGTGGCACACTCAGGCAGTGGCCGGTGTGCCAGGGCTCCTACAGTGGCACTGCCGTTGCGGTTGGTCGCTCGATCTAGGCAGCTAGATCCGGGGCTTTGAAGGTGTTCTAGACAGTGAACAGGTTGTCGGGTGGATTTCTTGGGACGGATCCGGGTGAATACCTGGTCTTCGGTCGGTGACTGGAGCCGGTGATGGCGATGCCATTTTCATTGTTTCCTTTATGAAGGCATCATCGAGGTGAAGCTCCCAACCTCATCCAATACCTCCGGAGGAAACCCTAGATCAGTTGATCTGATGACGGCAGCAATCATGTGTCGTTACCTCCTTGGGGGCGGCATTCTTGGAGGTGCACTCAGGCTTGAGGGACCAACGGACGACTTCTTCGGTGGAGTGATGTCCACATGATGAGAGACCCCCCCCCCCCACCCCCCTCCTAGCCGAGACACCGTCAAGGACCGCACAATGAGACTTTGTTCATTTCCCAGACTCTCCTTTCACTCAGTTGCGGAATTTGGCCCATGGTGGAATTTTCCACACTTTCATTGAGTTGCAACAATCCACAATAAGTGTAGCCGATAGAATTGGGCGACATGTTGCAACATTGGGAAGAAAATACTAGTCTATGACAATAGAGGCATGTTGCTAAGGAGGCATGAATTTTCGTACTTCTTGGAGTGACAAATATCTGCCACATATACATGTCGCAAAGTTGGGCAATATAGGGTTATGACCCAAAAACACCCATATGCTCTAGAAGTATCTACCAATTATTCCATAAATTCATATCCTCTAAAGAACTCCACCAAATATTTATAGATATTTAACGGCACATACCAACTATAATACATTAAAAGGTGATTATGTAATTCTATAGGTTTGCTCAAGTTTAGGGTGTAACAATCCACTACAAGAAAAATATAATTATGAACATCCCAAATGATTTAATAAGTAAAAATATTGCGACAAAATAAAGTTTTTCTTTTAGCACGAGGAAATGTACCTTGATACATATATGATAGTTATATCTACAAAGTAGTACAACCAAAAAGATTATTTGGTACAAAATATACCCTTGAAAGATTTTCTTCTATACTTATCATACACTAGAAATCTTCAGTAATGTACTGCACATACTATTAAACAAATTTATTGTTAAAGACAACTTTTTAAAAGCATGCGTAATTTATAATTTTTGACGAACAACAAAGTGAGCATAATTAATGTCAAAGTTGAGTTGCTACAAAGTAAAAATGCTTAGTATAAACATGTGAACATGATTTTATAATAACTTGATAAGAGAACATAGGAAAATGCTACTTTCCCCCAATAGAGTTTGCAAGAGAGTTGTTTATGGATGTTAAAAACAGTGACTTTTACAAATTATCATACTTTTTAGACAGGAAATCAGAATTCTGAACGTTCGGAATTATGCAACAGGCCTCAACAATTCACTTATCTTTAGATTCGCATCGAACGGATGACCCCCACGTCCCGTGATTTTCGCTCGATTTTGATCGAACAGATCACCCGGCACATCCCGAGCAAAACCTGATTTTTCCTTTCCTTGCGTTGTCCATCCGTCGCTCCGCTTCTTATGCTTCCCTTTTCTTTTCTGAACACGGTAATTTTTTTGGAGAAAGTGGAAACGAAACCTGTACCTCTTGGTATCTCGCGGTGACTCGATTGAGATTATGACTTGATTTATGTTAGGTACTTTTTGCACCACTAAAAAATTTGACGTGAATAATAAACTGTCGTTCTTTCCTTTTTTACACCGATTTCCCTTCTTTTCCATGCTGTTTTTTCTTTGTTTTAATAGTCATATGACTCGGATGCTCTGTTTGTATTTTTACTGCACCGTGATAGCTTTGACTCGGAAAATATTTTTTGAAACACAGCAACGATAAATTAGGTGTAAATAGTGCGATGAATTTACACATAGTAAACCTAATTACTTATGTTCAACACCTTGGTAACTTTGACGCCTGAGAGGGGGGTGGGTGTTGAAACATACGCACGAGTAAATTAATTGTAAATAGCATGATTTTTTTACATCGCAAGCCTGATAACTTGCGTAAAATATCATGATAACTTTTTGACCCCGAAAAAAGGTTGTTAAAACACACCACATTTTGTAAAAACACATGGTAAGAGCATCCACACACAGGCGCCCCAAACGCGCGGGCGGACGGCCCGTTCACTGACCGGTAAAAAAATAAGCTACCTTGACAGGCGCCTCCAATCGGCCTCAAACGCCTGGGCTGACCAGCACCCTTCATGTCCAGTCCAAATCCGGGGCGTATATGGGAAGGTATGGGAGCGACCGGGAGGGAAAAAGTCCGAAAGCTAGCGGTCTGAACGTCATCTCCTCAGTCGAACCGGGACTGCCCCATGTGTGCTGGCGGCCCTCGGCTGTAGAGAGAATATTTGGTGCAACTCATTGTATTCCATGAAGTAGGTTACAATATATACACAGGATGTATTGCGTGACAAGGTAACTAATCCTACCATATCTCTAGGAGTTAGCTATACAAGGCTAGAGAAGATAAGACTAGCAATACAAGATATGTCACGCTCAACACCGCCCCAGCAGTCGAAGCATCGGCGTCGGCGATGCAAAGACTGGAACGAAACTCCTGGAATGCAGCGGTTGGAAGCCCCTTGGTCATAATGTCGGCAAACTGCTGGGTGGTCGGAACATAAAGAACACAAAGCTGATCCAACTGTACCTTCTCGCGGACGAAGTGAACATGAAGTTCAATATGCTTGCTGCGCTTGTGCGGCACTGGGTTGGCCGCGAGATAGGTGGCCGAAACATTATCACAGTAATGTTGGAAATATGCCCTAGAGGCAATAATAAAAGGATTATTATTATATTTCCTTGTTCATGATAATTGTCTTTTATTCATGCTATAATTGTGTTATCCGGAAATCGTAATACACGTGTGAATACATAGACCGTAATACGTCCCTAGAAAGCCTCTAGTTGACTAGCTCGTTGGTCAACGGATAGTCATGGTTTCCTGACTATGGACATTAGATGTCGTTGACAACGGGATCACATCATTAGGAGAATGATGTGATGGACAAGACCCAATCCTAAGCATAGCACAAGATCGTGTAGTTCGATTTGCTAGACCATTTCCAATGTCAAGTATCTTTTCCTTAGACCATGAGATCGTGTAACTCCCGGATACCGTAGGAGTGCTTTGGGTGTACCAAACGTCACAACGTAACTGGGTGACTATAAAGGTGCACTACAGGTATCTCTGAAAGTGTCTCTTGGGTTGACACAGATCGAGACTGGGATTTGTCACTCCGTATGACGGAGAGGTATCTCTGGGCCCACTCGGTAATGCATCATCATAATGAGCTCAAAGTGACCAAGTGTTTGGTCACGGGATCATGCATTACGGTACGAGTAAAAGTGACTTGCCGGTAACGAGACTGAACGAGGTATTGGGATACCGACGATCGAGTCTCGGGCAAGTAACGTACCGTTTGACAAAGGGAATTGTATGCGGGGTTGATTGAATCCTCGACATCGTGGTTCATCCGATGAGATCATCGAGGAGCATGTGGGAGCCAACATGGGTATCCAGATCCCGCTGTTGGTTATTGACCCGAGAGCCGTCTCGGTCATGTCTCAGATGTCTCCGAACCCATAGGGTCTACACACTTAAGGTTCAATGGCGCTTAGGGTTATTAGGAAGACTTGTATGTGATTACCGAATGTTGTTCGGAGTCCCGGATGAGATCCCGGACGTCACGAGGAGTTCCGGAATGGTCCGGAGGTGAAGATTTATATATGGGAAGTTGTCATACGGTCACCGGAAAGTTTCGGGGGCATATCGGTATTGTACCGGGGCCACCGGAGGGGTTCCGGGGGTCCACCGGGAGGGGCCACCCCTCTCGGAGGGCCTCATGGGCCGTGGGGGCAGGAACCAGCCTGGAGGGCTGGGCGCGCCCCTTGGGCCCATGCGCCTAGGGTTGGGAAACCCTAGTGGGGCGCCCCCTTGCTTGGGGGCAAGCCCCTCCTTGCCCCCCCTCTAGATCTCATCTAGAGGGGCCGGCGCCTTCCCCTTCCCTATAAATAGAGGGCGAGGGAGGCTGCACACAACATCCAAGGCGCAGCCCTCCCTCCCAACACCTCTCCTCCTCCGTTAAGTGCTTGGCGAAGCCTCGCCGAGTCTCGCCTCTCCACCATCACCATGCCGTCGTGCTGCTGCTGGAGCCTTCTTCCTCAACCTCTCCTTCCCCCTTGCTGGATTAAGAAGGAGGAGACGTCATCCGCTCCGTACGTGTGTTGAACGCGGAGGTGCTGTCCGTTCGACAGTTGGTCATCGGTGATTTGGATCACGGCGAGTACGACTCCATCATCCCCGTTCTCTTGAACGCTTCCGCACGCGATCTACAAGTGGTATGTAGATGCAATCTCTCCCCTATCACTCGTTGCTTAGATGAACTCATAGATGGATCTTGGTGAAACCGTAGGAAATTTTTTATTTTCTGCAACGTTACCCAACAGTGGCATCATGAGCTAGGTATATGCGTAGTTCTCTATTGCACGAGTAGAACACAATTTTGTTGTGGGCGTAGATCTTGTCAACTTGCTTGCCGCTACTAGTCTTATTTTGCTTCAGCGGTATTGTGGGATGAAGCGGCCTGAACCGACCTTACAGTACGCTTATGTGAGACAGCTTCCACCGACTGACATGCACTAGTTGCATAAGGTGGCTAGCGGGTGTCTGTCTCTCCCACTTTAGTTGGAGCGGATTCGACGAAAAGGGTCCTTATGAAGGGTAAATAGAAGTTGACAATATCACGTTGTGGTTATTCGTAGGTAAGAAAACGTTCTTGCTAGAACCCAATTGCAGCCACGTAAAAGATGCAACAACAATTAGAGGACGTCTAACTTGTTTTTGCAGCAATTGTCATGTGATGTGATATGGCCGAAGTTGTGATGAATGATGAATGATATATTGTGATGTATGAGATCATGTTCTTGTAATAGGAATCACGACTTGCATGTCGATGAGTATGACAACGGCAGGAGCCATAGGAGTTGTCTTTATTTTTGTATGACCTGCGTGTCATTGAAGAACGCCATGTAAATTACTTTACTTTATTGCTAAACGCGTTAGCCATAGAAGTAGAAGTAGCCGTTGGCGTGACAACTTCATGAAGACACGATGATGGAGATCATGATGATGGAGATCATGGTGTCATGCCGGTGACGAAGATGATCATGGAGCCCCGAAGATGGAGATCAAAGGAGCTATATCATATTGGCCATATCATGTCACTATTATATAATTGCATGTGATGTTTATTATGTTTATGCATCTTGTTTACTTAGAACGATGGTAGTAAATAAGATGATCCCTTATAATAATTTCAAGAAAGTGTTCCCCCTAACTGTGCGCCGTTGCTAAAGTTCGTCGTTTCGAAGCACCACGTGATGATCGGTGTGATAGATCCTTACGCTCACATACAACGGTGTAAGACAGTTTTACACATGCAAAACACTTAGGGTTAACTTGACGAGCCTAGCATGTACAGACATGGCCTCGGAACACATAGACCGAAAGGTCGAACATGAGTCGTATGGAAGATACGATCAACATGGAGATGTTCACCGATGATGACTAGTCCGTCTCACGTGATGATCGGACACGGCCTAGTCGACTCGGATCGTGTAACACTTAGATGACTAGAGGGATGTCAATCTGAGTGGGAGTTCATTAAATAATTTATTAGATGATCTTAATTATCATGAACTTAGTCTAAAGTCTTTGCAAAATATGTCTTGTAGATCAAATGGCCAACGCTCATGTCAACATGAACTTCAACGCGTTCCTAGAGAAAACCAAGCTGAAAGATGATGGCAGCAACTATTCGGACTGGGTCCGGAACCTGAGGATCATCCTCATAGAAGCCAAGAAAGATTATGTCCTAGAAGCACCGCTAGGTGAAGCACCAATCCCAGAGAACCAAGATGTTATGAACACTTGGCAGTCACGTGCTGATGATTACTCCCTCGTTCAGTGCGGCATGCTTTACAGCTTAGAACCGGGGCTCCAAAAGCGTTTTGAGCGACACGGAGCATATGAGATGTTCGAGGAGCTGAAAATGGTTTTCAAGCTCATGCCCGGGTCGAGAGATATGAAGTCTCCGACAAGTTCTATAGTTGTAAGATGGAGGAAAACAGTTCTGTCAGTGAGCACATACTCAAAATGTCTGGGTTGCACAACCGCCTGTCCCAGTTGGAGATCAACCTCCCGGAAGAGGCGGTCATTGACAGAATCCTTCAGTCGCTCCCACCGAGCTACAAGAGCTTTGTGTTGAACTACAATATGCAGGGGATGGTGAAGACCATTCCTGAAGTATTTTCAATGCTGAAGTCAGCAGAGGTTGAAATCAAGAAAGAACATCAAGTGTTGATGGTCAATAAGACCACTAAGTTCATGAAGGGCAAGGGTAAGAAGAACTTCAAGAAGGACGGCAAAGATGTTGCCGCGCCCGTAAGCCAGCTTGCCGGAAGAAGTCAAAGAATGGACCCAAGCCTGAGATCGAGTGCTTTTATTGCAAAGGAAGGGTCACCGAAGCGGAACTACCCCAAATACTTAGCGGACAAGAAGGCCGCAACACTAAAGGTATATTTGATATACATGTAATTGATGTGTACCTTACCAAGACTCGTAGTAACTCCTGGGTATTTGATACCGGTGTCGTTGCTCATATTTGTAAACTCACAGCAAGAGCTGCGGAATAAGCGGAGACTGGCGAAGGACGAGGTGACGATGCATGTCAGGAATGGTTCCAAGGTCGATGTGATCGCCGTCGGCACGCTACCTCTACATTTACCTACGGGATTAGTTTTAAACCTCAATAATTGTTATTTAGTGCCAAGTTTGAGCATGAACATTGTATCTGGATCTCGTTTGATACGAGATGGCTACTCATTTAAATCCGAGAATAATGGTTGTTCTATTTATATGAGAGATATGTTTTATGGTCATGCCCCGATGGTCAATGGTTTATTCTTAATGAATATCGAACGTAATGTTACACATATTCATAGTGTGAATACCAAAAGATGTAAAGTTGATAACAATAGTCCCGCATACTTGTGGCACTGCCGCCTTGGTCACATTGGTGTCAAGCGCATGAAGAAGCTCCATGCTGATGGACTTTTAGAGTCTCTCGATTATCAATCATTTGACACATGCGAACCATGCCTCATGGGCAAAATGACCAAGACTCCGTTCTCCGGAACAATGAAGCGAGCAACCAACTTATTGGAAATCATACATACTGATGTGTGTGGTCCAATGAGCGTTGAGGCTCGCGGAGGTTATCGTTATGTTCTCACTCTCACTGATGACTTGAGTAGATATGGGTATGTCTACTTGATGAAACACAAGTCTGAGACCTTTGAAAAGTTCAAGGAGTTTCAGAAGTAGAGAATCAACATGACCGAAAGATAAAATCCTTACGATCGGATCGTGGAGGAGAATATTTAAGTCACGAATTTGGTACGCACTTAAGGAAATGTGGAATCGTTTCACAACTCACGCCGCCTGGAACACCTCAGCGTAACGGTGTGTCCGAACGTCGTAATCGCACTCTATTGGATATGGTGCGATCTATGATGTCTCTTACCGATTTACCGCTATCATTTTGGGGATACGCTCTAGAGACAACTACATTCACTTTAAATAGGGCACCATCTAAATCCGTTGAGACGACACCGTATGAATTATGGTTTGGGAAGAAACCTAAGCTGTCATTTCTAAAAGTTTGGGGATGCGATGCTTATGTCAAGAAACTTCAACCTGAAAAGCTCGAACCCAAGTCGGAAAAATGTGTCTTCATAGGATACCCTAAGGAAACCATTGGGTATACCTTCTACCTTAGATCCGAAGGCAGGATCTTTGTTGCCAAGAACGGATCCTTTCGGGAAAAAGAGTTTCTCTCGAAAGGAATAAGTGGGAGAAAAGTAGAACTCGATGAAGTACTACCTCTTGAACCGGAAAGTAGTGCAGCTCAGGAAAATGTTCCTGTGGTGCCTACACCGACCGGAGAGGAAATTAATGATGATGATCAAGGTACTTCGGATCAAGTTGCTACTGAACTCAGAGGTCCACAAGGACACGCTCCACACCGAGTGGTATGGCAACCCTGTCCTAGAAATCATGTTGTTAGACAACGGTGAACCTTAGAACTATGAAGAAGCGATGGCGGGCCCAGATTCCAACAAATGGCTAGAAGCCATGCAATCCGAGATAGAATCCATGTATGAAAACAAAGTATGGACTTTGACTGACTTGCCCGATGATCGGTGAGCGATAGAAAACAAATGGATCTTTAAGAAGAAGACGGACGCAGATGGTAATGTCACCATCTATAAAGCTCGACTTGTCGCTAAGGGTTATCGGCAAGTTCAAGGGATTGACTACGATGAGACTTTCTCTCCGTGGCGAAGCTTAAGTCCGTCCGAATCATGTTAGCAATTGCCGCATACTATGATTATGAGATATGGCAGATGGACGCCAAAACGGCATTCCTTAACGGTTATCTTAAGGAAGAGCTGTATATGATGCAGCCGAAGGTTTTGTCGATCCTAAGAATGCTAACAAAGTATGCAAGCTCTAGCGATCCATTTATGGGCTGGTGCAAGCATCTCGAGTTGGAACATTCGCTTTGATAAGATGATCAAAGCGTTTGGTTTATGCGAGACTTATGGAGAAGCCTGCGTTTACAAGAAAGTGAGTGGGAGCTCAGTAGCATTTCTCATATTATATGTAGATGACATACTTTTGATGGGAAATGATATAGAATTCTTGGACGGCATTAAGGCCTACTTGAATAAGTGTTTTTCAATGAAGGACCTTCGAGAAGCTGCTTACATATTAGGCATCAAAATCTATAGGGATAGATCGAGGCGCCTCATAGGTCTTTCACAAAGCACATTCCTTGATAAGATTTTGAAGAAGTTCAAAATGGATCAGTCCAAGAAAGGGTTCTTGCCTGTATTGCAAGGTGTGAGATTGAGCTCGGCTCAATGCCCGACCACGGCAAAAGATAAAGAAGAGATGAGCGCCATCCCCTGCGCGTCAGCCATAGGATCTATTATGTATGCCATGCTGTGTACTGACCTGATGTAAACCTTGCCGTAAGTTTGGTAGGAAGGTACCAAAGTAATCCCGCCAAGGAACACCGGACAGCGGTCAAGAATATCCTGAAGTACCGAAAAGGACAAAGGACATGTTTCTCGTTTATGGAGGTGACGAAGAGCTCGTCAGAAGGGTTACGCCGACGCTAGCTTCGACACGATCTGGATGACTCTAAGTCATAAACCGGATACGTGTATATGTTGAATGGTGGGGCAGTAAGCTGGTGCAGTTGCAAGCAGAGCGTCGTGGCGGGATCTACATGTGAATTGGAGTACATGGCAGCCTTGGAGGCATCGCATGAAGCAATCTGGGTGAAGGAGTTCATCACCGACCTAGGAGTCATACCCAATGCGTCGGGGCCGATCAAACTCTTCTGTGACAACACTCGAGCTATTGCCCTTGCCAAGGAGCCCAGGTTTCACAAGAAGACCAGGCACATCAAGCGTCGTTTCAACTCCATCCGTGAAAATGTTAAAGATGGAGACATAGATATTTGCAAAGTACATATGGATCTGAATGTCGCAGATCCGTTGACTAAACCTCTTCCGCGAGCAAAACATGATCAACACCAGAACTCTATGGGTGTTCGATTCATCACAATGTAACAAGATTATTGACTCTAGTGCAAGTGGGAGACTGTTGGAAATATGCCCTAGAGGTAATAATAAAAGGATTATTATTATATTTCCTTGTTCATGATAATTGTCTTTTATTCATGCTATAATTGTGTTATCCGGAAATCGTAATACACGTGTGAATACATAGACCACAATACGTCCCTAGAAAGCCTCTAGTTGACTAGCTCGTTGGTCAACGGATAGTCATGGTTTCCTGACTATGGACATTAGATGTCGTTGACAACGGGATCACATCATTAGGAAAATGATGTGATGGACAAGACCCAATCCTAAGCATAGCACAAGATCGTGTAGTTCGTTTTGCTAGAGCATTCCCAATGTCAAGTATCTTTTCCTTAGACCATGAGATCGTGTAACTCTCGGATACCGTAGGAGTGCTTTGGGTGTACCAAAAGTCACAACGTAACTGGGTGACTATAAAGGTGCACTACAGGTATTTCCAAAAGTGTCTCTTGGGTTGACACGGATCGAGACTGGGATTTGTCACTCCGTATGATGGAGAGGTATCTCCGGGCCCACTCGGTAATGCATCATCATAATGAGCTCAAAGTGACCAAGTGTTTGGTCACGGATCATGCATTACTGATGCGAGTAAAAGTGACTTGCCGATAACGAGACCGAACGAGGTATTGGGATACCGACGATCGAGTCTCGCAAGTAACGCACCGCTTGACAAAGGGAATTGTATGCGGGGTTGATTGAATCCTCGACATCGTGGTTCATCCGATGAGATCATCGAGGAGCATGTGGGAGCCAACATGGGTATCCAGATCCCGCTGTTGGTTATTGACCGGAGAGCCGTCTCGGTCATGTCACTACAAGAAAAACACTCAATCATGACCCTCAATTTTGGTCAAAGAATCGTCGTTGTTATCTATTTATGACCTTTTTATGACCATATTTGGATGGTCAACAGTTGGCCGTCAAGAACGAACAAACATGACCTTTTGGATGTTTTGGTCAAAGATTCTATGACCAAAAACATTTGGTCGGTACATCTTTGACTATTTTTTTTCGTCACTAGAGGTCTACTTGAACCATGTAGGATCTGACATGGCTTCAGCCATGTGGCTAATGTGATGATGTGGCAGCCTTGATGGCATTACCGATGACTGAAAAATAAGGTCACAATTTTCACCAGCCCAGTCCAATAAGGTATCTAAATGAGCGAAGCCCAACAATACAGCCCATTCGTTTTATCCCGTTTCATTTTTGGGCCACATCCAATTTTTGGACCCATTCGTTTTATCCCGTTTCATTTTTAGGCCACATCCAATTTTTGGGCCACATCCAGAGACCGATCCTATCAATTTTAGCCCATTAATTTTGTTAATTTGGCCGAGTCATTATTTTGCACATTTTTGTTACACTAGGCATCATAGATTTACCTCAAAAAAGGCATCATAGATAATTCCAGCCATAAACTAATATTATCAGTAAATTGTTATACTCGTTTCAGCAATAGACATCATAGTGGATAATTCAGGTACATGAATCACATACATAGTTCAACGTTCAACTCCTCTAAAGAGGTACAATACTTATAATGATTTTACACAAAGCCAGAACCACCATGCTTCATGACAACACTACACATAACTACAAATCAGGAAACCATAGCTTCTCATGTTCACTGTCATCCACTTCTGAGTAGCTAGTTCTTCTGGATTGCAGAATATCCTGGCATTAAGAAAGATCACACATGAGTTGGACGAAATGTTCTCATTGTAGCTCATTGTAAATCATAAATCATACAATGATATACGAATTCAAACTTAAAATCTCATTGTCACACTGTGTTGCAGTCAGTAGAAGCAAGAATCATATCAAAGCAAGAAACGTAAGTGTAGTTGCAATTTTCTGACTATCAAGAGGAGTAGCTCATCAAACTAATAAGTATCTCAAAGAATAGCAATGTGGGATAGGTTCTAGTTTACATGCTCTATTATAAAATAAATACATGGCATTTTGTTGTGGTTACATACTGTTCAACAGGGTATGATTCACATACTAGTGCAATAAATAAATAAATATCACTATACTATGAATATGCTCAGAATAAATGAAGCCATGTGCAGTTTGTTTAGCCAATGTTGTGTTCTGGAAAAATACACAAGGGGGTAGCGAACAAGCATGAATCCTCCAGAATGGGGAAATTAACCACAAAAAGATCCAATGTAACAAACTGTTGTGAATTCTCTATTCATGCATTTTTCCTAGAGGAGAAGGGGAGAGAGTAGTACCTGTTGATGCTGGTAAGCAGACCTGCTAGGTCGGGATTGAGATGCCGGTAAACAGTGCCCAAAGTAAAGAGAGCTCAGCAGCTGTTTGATAATGACGCAAATTTTCAGTGAGCCAAGTAACATTCTGTGAGCGAAGTAACATGTATGTCCACAGGAAAGAAAAAAGGACAATATATGTGATTAAATATATTACTACCTGTTATAATATTAAATATATGTACAAATCAGATACACCGAGTTTTACCTGGGAAGAAAAACGAGCTGCAAATCTTCAGTAGAAATGATCTATATGGAGATTTTTGTGGTCTATGATAAGTGTTACATATTTGGCAAAAAGCATTATACCAGTCTTTGAAAACTATGACTCCGTTCGTACCCAATCAAAGATAGCCAGAGCTTTTTCCAAGCAGATGTGGAAGGTGCTTGGCTTCATAGAGATATTCAGGTTCCACATGTATGGTAAAACTCCCTGTGCCGATCGATTACGTACTGGTTCTGTGATTGGTATAATGCTTGATTAGTTTTTCCCAATTAGTGGAAAAACTGAGTGTGGACAGAGCTGTATACAATACCACTAGGAAAGCAGTAGTAGATGCAAGTGTTGTGTGTGTAATCCAAGGACATCGCATAAAAACAAGAGGCACACATTGGTACTACAGTCAGTTAGTGAGTCATCTGGAGGTGGCACGACGTGGACAAAGCGAGCAGGGGAACAAAATTGGCTGCCTCGGTGACGAGAGACGGAGGGGGAGGGGGAGGGACGGACCTGGGCGAGCGGGTTGGTGGAGAACTCCGGGATGGAGAGGAACTCGTCCTCAGAGACGAATCCCCTGGCATTGCGGTGGGCGACTTCACCTGGAGGGAGCGCTCTGCACGCGCAGGCAGGAAGCAGAGCAAGTCAGACACCATGAAAAATGAGGCAAAAAAACTGACTGAATCGAGGTCGATCTGAGAAACTGCTTGCCGAGGATGAGGAGGCAGGGGGTCTCCTGGAGCGCGAGGGCACGGAGGATCTTGTCGACGGCGAGCGGGAGGAGCGAGCGGGCGGGGTCGGGGTCGTGGAGGACGTGGACGGCGCGGTCGGCGCCCATGGCGGGCGTGGTGCGGAGCGTGTCGGCGGCCTGCCCAGGACTGACGGTGGCGGCGACGTCCTCGGAGGCGGCGCCGGCCTCGTGGAGCCGCAACTCCTCCTCCATGGAAATCTCGCAAAAGGGGTCGTCGGTGGTGACGGGTTAGGGGAGGTCGCCTGTGGGGGTGGGGTTGGGTGTCGGTGGAGGGATTGAAGATGAATCGGTGGTGGGGAGGGCATGGATCCGGAAGCAACGCGGCGGATCTGGCTGCCGCCTCCGCCTCACCTGCTGTCGCTCGACCGGGGAGAGAAGGTGAGGAGGGGGTTTCAGGGCGGCGGTGTGGGGGGAGAGCGTAGGCCGGCGGCAGCGGTGGCGGTGATGTGGGTGGGAATCGAGACAGGAAGAGGTGGGTGGCGGCTGCACGAGGGGAGGGGAGGGGAGGGGAGGATCGCTAGGGTTAGTTGTGCGAGAGAGAGGGGTGGATTGCTAGGGTTAGCTGAGAGAGCGGAGGGATGGATGGACGGACGGATGGATGGATGGACAGATGTTTGCCATGTCACTGATCCATGCCACAGCTGGTTACACCAATCAGAATTAAGCATTTTTTGTTTTTCTCTTATAGTTTGTACCCTTTTATTCAGGCAAACAGTTAACCTCTTATAGTTAGTTCAAATAAACAAATATTTTGTTCTCCCTCCGTCCGGAAATACTTGTCATTGAAATGGATGTATCTAGATGTATTTTAATTCTAGATACATCCATTTTCATTCATTTTGATAACAAGTAATTCCGGACGGAGGGAGTACATGTGTGTATTTAGGCATGACAAACAATGTTGATTTGGGAGGTTTTCATTTTCTTTGCTCAAAACAACCATTTTTTATTTTCTGAGTGACCAAAATGTGTTTTTTTTGTGAAGGAACTACCATACATTTGTTGCAAAATGGCACTAAATCATTTTTCTAAAATATTAGTCCATATTTAATGTATAATTGACCAAACGGTTGGGTGTCAAGAGGTTTTACCCACCTCTGGTGAAAAAGACAAATTTTCGTCGATTCAGCAGGAAGCGGGTCAAATTTGAACTGCAGCTGCTTCATAGTTTGCCCTTTATTTTTTCCAAAAATCATTTCAAGATACATAACTATCTATTTAATCAGAGAAACATCAAAATGTTTCCAAGATTCAACAACTAGCTAGGAACGGTCAAGCCCGCCGTTTTGACCGCATTTTGAAACGGGCATAAAAAATTCAAAAAAAATCAAAAAATTGGAAAACCTTCGCATTGTTTCATCATATGTGACCAAGTTTCCAGGAAAAATAATAAACTTGTAGTACGGCAATTATTTTAAAAAATTGTTCTCATAAATGAGCTATCATGCGTGAAGATTCATGGCTTTCAAGCCAAATGATCAATCTTATGGCCATATTAATGGCATAGTTTGTTTAAATGATCTCATGTTGTGCACAATGGTGCATCTTCGAATTCCAAAAAATGTTGCCTAAGGGAGTTTTCATTTTCTTTGCATGGAAAATTCATTTTCCATTTTTTGAGTGCCCAAAATGAGGTTTTTTTGTGAAGGAACTACCAAATAGTTGTTGCAAAAATGGACCAAATCATTTTTCTAAAATAATAGGCCATATTTAATGCACAATTGACAAAATAGTTGGGTGTCAAAAGTTTTGATCCACCTCTGGTGAAAAAGTCAAATTCCCGCCGATTCAGCTGGAAGCGGGTCAAATTTGAACTGCAGGTGCCTCATAGTTTGCTATTTATTTTTTCCAAAAATCATTTCTAGGTACATAAGTACCTATTTAATCATAGAAACACCAAAAAAATTCCAAGATTCAACCACTAGCTAGGAACGGTCATTCCTGCTGTTTTGACCGCATTTTGAAACGGGCATAAAAATTCAAAAAAATTCAAAAAATTGGGAAACCTTTGCATTGTGTCATTATATGTGGCCAAGTTCCCAGGAAAAATAACAAACTTGTAATACGGCAATTATTTTAAAAAAGTGTTCTCAGAAACGAGCTACCACGTGTGGAGATCAATGGCTTTCAAGCCAAATGATCAATCTTATGGCCACATTCATGACATAGTTTGTTCAAATGATCTCATATTGTGCACAAGGGCGCATATTGGAATGGCAAACAATGTTGCCTAAGGAAGTTTTCATTTTCTTTGGACGAAAAAACCATTTTCCATTTTTCGAGTGCCCGAAAGGATGTTTTTTTGTGAAGGACCTCCCAAATAATTGTTGCAAAATTAGACCAAATCATTTTTCTAAAATACTAGGCCATATTTAATGCACAATTGACAAAATGGTTGGGTGTCAAAAGTTTTGATCCACCTCTGGTCAAAAAGACAAATTCCATTGATTCAATTTGAAGCGGGTCAAATTTGAACTGCAGCTGCCTCATAGTTTGTTATTTATTTTTTCCAAAAATCATTTCTAGGTACATAAGTATCTATTTAATCAGAGAAACACCAAAAAAATTCCAAGATTCAACCACTAGCTAGGAACGGTCATTCCCGTTGTTTTGACCGCATTTTGAAACGGGCATAAAAAATTCAAAAAAAATCAAATAATTGGGAAACCTTCGCATTGTGTCATTATATGTGGCCAAGTTCCTAGGAAAAATAACAAACTTGCAATACGGCAATTATTTTAAAAAAGTGTTCTCACAAACGAGCTATCACGTGTGAAGATTCATGGCTATCAAGCCAAATGATTAATCTTATGGCCACATTCTTGGCATAGTTTGTTCAAATGATCTCATATTGTGCAAAAGGGTGCATCTTGGAATGGAAAACAATGTTGCCTAAGGAAGTTTTCATTTTCTTTGCACGGAAAATTCATTTTTCATTTTCCAAGTGCCCAAAAGGAGGTTTTTTGTGAAGGAACTACCAAATAATTGTTGCAAAAATGGACCAAATCAATTTTATAAAATACTAGGCAATATATAATGCACACTTGACAAAATGGTTGGGTGAAAAAAGTTTGATCCACCTCTGGTGAAAAAGACGAATTGCCGTCGATTCAGCTGGAAACGGGTCAAATTTGAACTGCAGCTGCCTCATAGTTTGCTCCTTCTTTTTTTCAAAAACCATTTCTAGGTAAATAAGTATCTATTTAATCAGAAATACATGGTTTGATGGCGAGACATCGAGGTTTGGACGGTGGCCGAGGGCCCCAACTCTAGAGCGCGTAAGCTCGCATGCCCGTCAGCGTGGTTACCAAGGACTGTATGCTGCCATGTGTTATGGGCAGCCTAGGCATGTCTAGTGGGTTGGGCACTCCCCAGGTAGGTGCTAGGAAGAAAATCACAACATAAGATTCTCACCAGGAGACCGATCGATACTCAAACATGAATAAGCAGCAAGGTGTTTGATTTGCGGTACGGGAAATGCGCATGGCTAATGGGCGTGAGTTTTGGCTGAGGATGACCAGTTACTAAGAAGACCGTCTTCACAAATTTTCACCTCAAAAGGAGGAGCCTAGGTGGTACTTGCTTTACAAAGTACCACACTGGACATAAATACGAATATTGAAGTTGGGCTCAAAATAATGAATGGATTGAGCTGGCATTTGGTGGAGGATGGTTATTTGGGCATATGAAAGAACTGTAGAAAATGGATACCATTTGGACATGCCAAAGTGGTACTTCCTTCACAAAGTGTCGCTCTGAATGTAATAGGAAAATGAATATTTTCAATTATTTTGAACTAGGCAAGGAATGTTTTTGAAATATTTGATGAAGATATGATCCAAAACATTTATGATAATTTTTTGGGAATTTTTGGAATAACAGAAATATAGGTTGCTTCACAACCTAGGGCAAAAACCGCCACATGGACATGACACATAGGCAAAACTGATGAGATGGCGCCTAGTCATCACAACCCACCACAATCTACAAGGCTATGACCATCTATATTGGTCATTAACAACTAGAAATAAGGCATCGGATTAGCACTGTTTGCTTTGTGACCATTTCGTGTAAGGAAATTACGACCTTTCTGACCAAAATGGTCACAATGGTTTAGGGTTTGGAGCCCCCCAAACAGCTTTTGACCAATTGGTCTGAAATGGTCATAGATCTATGACCAATTCTTCCAAGGTCACTGACAAAAGGTCACTACTTGACATATTTCTTGTAGTGTGTCTGCATGTCTCCCGAACCCGTAGGGTCTACACACTTAAGGTTCGTTGACGCTAGGGTTATTAGGAAGACTTGTATGTGATTATCAAATGTTGTTCGGAGTCCCGGATAAGATCCCGGACGTCACGAGGAGTTCCGGAATGGTCCGGAGGTGAAGATTTATATATGGGAAGTTGTCATACGGTCACCGCAAAGTTTCGGGGGCATATCGGTATTGTACCAGGGCCACCGGAGGGGTTTCGGGGGTCCACCGGGAGGGGCCACCCCTCTCTGGAGGGCCTCATGGGCCGTGGGGGCAGGGAACCAGCCCCGGAGGGGGGAACCCTAGTGGGGCGCCCCTTGATTGGGGGCAAGCCCCTCCTTGGCCGCCCCGCCTCTAGATCTCATCTAGAGGGGCCGCCCTTCCCCTTCCCTATAAATAGAGGGGCGAGGGAGGCTGCACACAACATCCAAGGCGCAGCCCTCCCTCCCAACACCTCTCCTCCTCCGTTAAGTGCCTTGCGAAGCCTCGCCGAGTATCGCTCTCCACCATCACCACGCCGTCGTCTTCTGCTGGAGCCTTCTTCCTCTACCTCTCCTTCCCCCTTGTTGGATCAAGAAGGAGGAGACGTCATCCGCTCCGTACGTGTGTTGAACGCGGAGGTGCTGTCCGTTCGGCACTTGGTCATCGGTGATTTGGATCACGGCGAGTACGACTCCATCATCCCCGTTCTCTTGAACGCTTCCGCACGCGATCTACAAGTGGTATGTAGATGCAATCTCTCTCCTATCACTCGTTTCTTAGATGAACTCATAGATGGATCTTGGTGAAACCGTAGGAAATTTTTTATTTTCTGCAACGTTCCCCTACAAGTAAACCACCGTAGCTTTCGGGATGGAAACCCGAAGTTCGCCAAGTAGCTGACGAAGCCAACATGTCTCGACAACAACATTGGCGACGAGACGGTACTCGACCTTGGCACTCGAGCGGGAGACGGTGGGCTGCCGCTTGGAGGACCAAGAGGTGAGAGAGTCACCGAAGAAGACACAGTATCCCGATGTGGACCGTCGAGTGTCAGGACAGCCAACCCAATCCACATCAGTGTAGGCGAGCAACTCGGTGGAGGTAGAGGCACGAAGACGAAGTCCGAAGGTCGGTGTGCCACGAATATACCAAAGAATGCGCTTGACCAAGGACAAGTGAACATCACGGGACGAGTGCATATGCAAGCAAACTTGCTGCACCGCAAACTGAATGTCTGGTCTGGTGAGCATGAGGTACTGAAGAGCACCAACAATACTGCGGTAGAGAGCGGCATCTGTGGCAGGTTGCCCAAGCGATGGCGTAAAGCTTCGCTTGGCCTCGGCGGGGTGGCAGCAGGCTTGCGATGGCCATACCAAAGACGATCCGGAGATCAAGAACATATTGTCCTTGATGGAGAAAAAATCCGGAGGCATCACGTCGCACATTAATGCCGAGGAAGAAGTGCAATCGCCCAAGTCCTTCAAATTAAACTCGAACCTGACGACTAATGATGTCGCAAGTATGTCCGCACGAGAGGCGGTGGTGACAATATCGTCAACATACAAGAGAAGCATGGCGACATGATCATCTCGATGAAGCACAAATAGCGACGTGTCCGAGGTGGTGCTGCGAAACCCAAGAGCAGTGAGGAACGCTGCAATGCGGTGATACCAAGCACGAGGCGCCTGCTTCAGACTATAGAGAGACCGTGAGAGCAAGCAGACATCATCAGGCCAAGTGGGATCAACAAAACCAGTGGGCTGCTGACAGAGAACACGCTCCTGGAGATGACCATAAAGAAAAGCATTGTTGATGTCGAGCTGATGAACAGGCCAATGACGAGATGCAGCGAGCTGAAGGACAACATGAATCGTGGCGGGTTTGACAACCGGAGAAAAGGTCTCCGAGAAATCAACGCCGGCACGTTGTGCAAAGCCACGAACAACCCAACGGGCCTTGTACCTGTCCAAAGAGCCATCCGGAAGGAACTTGTGCCGAAATACCCACTTGCCAATAATGATGTTGGCTGCAGGGGGACGAGGAACCAGCGTCCAAGTCCGGTTGGTGACGAGGGCATCATACTCAGAGCGCATGGCAACGAGCCAATGCGGACCACTCAGAGCAGAGCGCACCGAGCGCGGTACGGGTGAGACGACCGTAACACTGAGGTTATGATAGTGATGGTTCGGTTACTGGATCCCGTCCTTGGCATGTGTCACCATAGAGTGATGAGGCGGCGGAGGTGGTGGCCGAGCCCGCCTTCGAGGAGGAGCCACAGCCTCGGGTGAAGGCGGGGCTACGGTGACAACCGGTGATGAGGCGGCAAGCAAGGTCAGAGGCGAGATCACCGATGACGACAGCGTGACCGCAGCCGAGGCTGCGGGTGACGAGGGCGGCGAGGCCGCAGGTGACAGCGACAAAACCGCGGGCAAGGTCGCGGGTGGCAGCACCAGCGACGGCGACAGAGCCACGGGCGAAGCCGCGGGTGGCCGTACTAGCAACGGTGATAGGTCCGCGGACGAGGCCGCGGGTGGCCACGATGGCGACGGCGACAGGGCCGCTGGTGGAGCTGCGGGTCGCGGGGAGGCCGCCGTGGCAGGTGAGGCCGCGACGTGCATGGGCCAAGGCGCGGCCGATGGCCCAACCGACGCCTGCCGAGGCGAGGCCGGCTCCTCCTGAGCCGGTGAGAGAGGCCCCGCCGAGAAGCTTGAGGGGCCCGCCAACGAAGAAGGCTGGCGCGGCGAGGGAAGCGCAAGGGCTCCCCGAGACCGTCGAGCGGGAGCGTCCGAGGTCGGAGCTGCTGTCGATGAAACCTGCTCAAAGGGAAAAACAGCTTCATCAAAGTAAACGTGTCGTGAGACGAACACTCGACGAGAGACCGAGTCGAAGCAGCGAAAGCCTTTGGTGTTGGGTTGATAGCCAAGAAAGACACAAGCGAGAGAGCATGGTGCAAGCTTGTGGGGCGTGGTAGCGGTGATATTGGGATAACACAAGCAACCAAAGACGTGAAGATCATCATAGGATGGAGGAGACACGAACAGAAGATGGTGAGGGGTATAGTTCCAACGTGGTTTGCAAGGCCGGAGGTTGAGAAGGAGAGTGGCGGTGGCAAGCGCATCGGGCCAAAAGCGAGGCGGCATGTGTGCATGAATGAGCAAAGCACGAACACTCTCATTGAGGGTGCGGAGAACACTTTCGGCACGGCCATTTTGTTGGGAGGTGTATGGACAAGTTAAGCGAAATATGGTGCCATGAGTAGATAGAAGATGTCGAATGGCGAGGTTATCAAATTCTTTTCCGCTATCGGTTTGAAGATGAGCAATCGTGCGATGAAAGTGGGTGTTGACGTAGACATAAAATGAGTGGAGGGTGGATGCGACGTCGGATTTTCGGCGTAACGAAAAAGTCCAAGTGAAGTGTGAAAAATCATCTAAAATCACAAGGTAATATAATAAACCCGAATTGCTAGTCATTGGGGATGTCCAAACATCACAATGAATAACATCAAAGGGAAAAGTAGCAATTGATGAAGATGAAGAAAACGGTAGATGAACGTGTTTTCCTATGCGGCAAGCATGACAAGTGTGAGCCGCTGATTTATTACATGAAAATGGAGAAGTGCTCAAAATTTTCTGAAGAGCATCGGCGTCGGGATGACCGAGACGAGCGTGCCAAAGCGAGACATCGTCTTGGAGAGCGACCGGGACACTGCGTGTAGAAGCACCGCATGGGTAGAGATCATCGGGAGAATCATAGCGGTGCAGAATTGCTACGTCTGGAGCTTGCGTTGGTTTTCCTTGAAGAGGAAAGGGTGATGCAGCACAGTAGCGTAAGTATTTCCCTCAGTTTTTGAGAACCAAGATATCAATCCATTAGGAGGCTCCTCACAAGTCCCACGAACCTACACAAACAAACAAAGAACTCGCAACCAACGCGATAAACGGGTTGTCAATCCCTTCACGGCCACTTGCGAAAGTGAGATATAATAGAGATAATATGATAAGATAAATATATTTTGATGTTATCTAGGCATAAGTATTACGGTGGGTGAACAAATTACTGTCGAGCAATTGATAAAAAAGCGAATAATTATGATGTTATCTAGGCATGATCATGTATATAGGCATCACGTCCATGACAAGTAGACCGACTCCTGCATGCATCTACTACTATTACTCCACACATCGACCGCTATCCTGCATGCATCTAGAGTATTAAGTTCATAAGAACAGAGTAACGCATTAAGAAAGATGACATGATGTAGAGGGATAAACTCAAGCAATATGATATAAACCCCATCTTTTTATCCTCGATGGCAACAATAGAGTACGTATCTTGGTACCCTTTCTATCACTGGGTAAGAACACCGCAAGATTGAACCCAGAGCTAAGCACTTCTCCCATGGCAAGAAAGATCAACCTAGTAGGCCAAACCAAACCGATAATTCGAAGAGACTTGCAAAGATAACTCAATCATACATAAAAGAATTCAGAGAAGATTCAATTATTATTCATAGATAAAGTTGATCCTAAACCCACAATTCATCGGATCTCGACAAACACACCGCAAAAAGAGATTACATCGAATAGATCTCCACGAGAGAGGGGGAGAACATTGTATTGAGATCCAAAAAGAGAGAAGAAGCCATCTAGCTAATAACTATGGACCCGAAGGTCTATGGTAAACTACTCACAACTCATCGGAAGGGCTATGGTGTTGATGTAGAAGCCCTCCGTGGTGGAATCCCCCTCCGGCAGAACGCCGGCGACGGCTCCAAGATGGGATCTCGCGGATACAGAAGGTTACAATGGCGGAAATATTTCTTTGGTGGCTCCCTGGATGTTTTCGGGGTATGTAGGCTTATATAGGAGGAAGAAGTACGTCGGTGGCCGCCCGAGGGGCCCACGAGACAGGGGGCGCGCCCTGTAGGGGTGGGCGCGCCCCCCACCCTTGTGGCTGCCTCGGCTGCTTCTTGACTTGCACTCCAAGTCCTTCGGATCACGTTCGTTCCAAAAATCACGCTCCCGAAGGTTTCATTCCGTTTGGACTCCGTTTGATATTCCTTTTCTTCGAAATACTGAAATAGGCAAAAAAATAACAGCAATATGGGCTGGGCCTCCGGTTAGTAGGTTAGTCCCAAAAATGATATAAATGTGTAAAATAAATCCCATAGACATCCAAAACAGGTAATATAATAGTATGGAACAATCAAAAATTATAGATGCGTTGGAGACGTATCAAGCATTCCCAAGCTTAATTCCTGCTCGTCCTCGAGTAGGTAAATGATAAAAACAGATTTTTTTGATGTGGAATGCTACCTAGCATAATTCTCAATGTAATTTTCTTTATTGTGGCATGAATGTTAAGATCCAAATAATTCAAGATAAAAGCTTATAAAACATAAAATAATAATACTTTGAAGCATACTAACAAATAATCATGTCCTATCAAAATAGCATAGCCAAAGAAAGCTTATCCCTACAAAATCATATAGTTTGGCCATGCTTCATTTTCATTACACAAAATACTCCCATCATGTACAACCCCGATGACGAGCCGAGCAATTGGTTCATACGTTTTAACGCGATTGAATTTTTTAAACTCTTACGCAATACATGAGCGCAAGCCATGGACATAGCACTATGGTGGTCTATGGTGGTGGTTGTAAGGACAAAAAGGGAGAAGATAGTCTCACATCAACTAGGCGTATCAATGGGCTATGGAGATGCCCATTAATAGATATCAATGTGAGTGAGTAGGGATTGCCATGCAACGGATGCACTAGAGCTATAAATGTATGAAAGCTCAACAAAAGAAACCAAGTGGGTGTGCATCCAACTTGCTTGCTCACAAAGACCTAGGGCATTTTGAGGAAGCCCATCATTGGAATATACAAGCCAAGTTCTATAATAAAAAATTCCCACTAGTATATGAAAGTGACAACATAGGAGACTCTCTATCATGAAGATCATGGTGATATTTGAAGCACAAGTGTGGAAAAGAGATAGTAGCAATTGCCCCTTCTCTCATTTTATTTTTCTCTTTTTCCCTTTTTTTTCTTTTTTCTTTTTCTTTTTTTTTCTTTTTGGTGGGCTTCTTTGGCCTCTTTTATTTTTATAAAATCCAAAGTCTCATCCCGACTTGTGGGGGAATGATAGTCTTCATCATCCTTTCCTCACTAGGACAATGCTCTAATTATGAAGATCATCACACTTTTATTGATTTACAACTCAAAGCTAGAACAAGATATGACTCTATATGAATGCCTCTGGCCGTGTACCGGGATATGCAATGAATCAAGAGCGACATGTATGAAAATTATGAATGTGGCTTTGCCACAAATATGATGTCAACTACATGATCATGCAAAGAGCAATAAGACAATGATGGAGCGTGTCATAATAAACGGAACAGTGGAAAGTTGCATCGCAATATATCTCGGAATGGCTATGGAAATGCAATAATAGGTAGGTATGGTGGCTGTTTTGAGGAAGGTAAATAATGGGTGCATGCTACCGGCGAAAGTTGCGCGGTAAAATAGAGGCTAGCAAAGTGGAAGGATGAGTGTGCGTATATCCATGGACTCACGTTAGTCATAAAGAACTCATATACTTATTGCAAAAGTCTACTTAGCCCTCGAAGCAAAGTACTACTATGCATGCCCCTAGAGGGATAGATTGGTAGGAAAAGACCATCGCTCGTCCCCGACTGCCACTCATAAGGAAGACAATCAAGAGAGCACCTCATGCAACAAATTTGTCACACAACTTTTACCATACGTGCATGCTATGGGACTTGCCAACTTCAACACAAGTATTTCTTAATTTCATAATTATCCACTAGCATGACTCTAGCATTACTACCTTTATATCTCAAAACAATTATCAAGCATCAAATTGATCCAAGTGTTTAATGCACTTTCTATGATAGTTTTTATTATACCCAACTTGGATGCTCATCATTCTAGGAACAAATTCATATCCAAAGCAAATATCATGCTGTTCTAAGAGACTCTCAAAATAATATAAGTGAAGCATGAGAGACTAGCAATTTCTTCAAAATTAATCCACCGCCGTGCTCTAAAAGATATAAGTGAAGTACTAGAGCAAAAACTATCAAGCTCAAAAGATATAAGTGAAGCACATAGCATATTCTAATAAAATTTCAATCAAGTAGGCTTCTCCCAAAAGGAGTGTACAGCAAGGATGATTGTGGTAAACTAACAAGCAAAGACTAATATAATACACGACGCTCCAAGCAAAACACATATCATGTGGCGAATAAAAATATAGCTCCAAGTAAAGTTACCAATGAACGAAGACGAAAGAGGGGATGCCTTCCCGAGGCATCCCCAAGCTTAGGCTTTTGGCTATTCCTGAATATCTTGGGGTGCCTTGGGCATCCCCAAGCTTAGGCTTTTGCCACCCTTTATTCCATAGTCCATCAAATTCTTACCCAAAACTTGAAAACTTCACAACACAAAACTCAACAGGAAATCTCATAAGCTCCGTTAGTGAAAGAAAACAAAACCACCACATAAGGTACTGTAATGAACTCATTCTTTATTTATATTGGTGTTAAACCTACTGTATTCCAAGTTCTCTATGGTTCATACCCTTACATACTAGCCATAGATGCATCAAAATAAGCAAACAACACACGAAAAACAGAATCTGTCAAAAACAAAATTCTTCTCATGAATAATAGTGGGAGCAAACTCAACAAAATAACTATCATGTGAGGCATAATCCAATTGAAAACTAAAATCATGATGACAAGTTTCATGGATATCATTATTCTTAATAGCATACAAGTCATCACAATAATCATCATAGATAGCAACTTTGTTCTCATAATCAATTGGAACCTCTTCCGAAATAGTGGAATCATCACTAAATAAAGTTGACACTCTTCCAAATCCACTTTCATATTCATCACAATAAGATTCAATATCCTCCAAAATAGTGGGATCACTACTTCCTAAAGTTGACACTCTTCCAAACCCACTTTCATCAATATAATCATCATAAATAGGAGGCATGCTTTCATCATAAAAAATATTCTCATCAAAACTTGGGGGACAAAAAATATCATATTCATCAAACATAGCTTCCCCAAGCTTGTGACTTTCCATATCATTAGCATCATGGATATTCAAGGAATTCATAATAACAACATTGCAATCATGCTCATCATACAAAGATCTAGTACCAAATATTCTATAGATTTCTTCTTCTAGCACTTGAGCACAATTTTCCTTACCATCATTCTCACGAAAGATATTAAAAAGACGAAGCGTATGAGACAAACTAAATTCCATTTTTTGTAGTTTTCTTTTATAGACTAAACTAGTGATAAAACAAGAAACAAAAGATTTGATTGCAAGATCTAAATATATACCTTCAAGCACTCACCCCAGAAAAGAGCTTAGTTGATGGGGTGGGAGTACCGTTTACCTAGCCTCCCCGGCAACGGCGCCAGAAAAGAGCTTGATGTCTACTACACAACCTTCTTCCTGTAGACGTTGTTGGGCCTGCAAGTGCACAGGTTTGTAGGACAGTAGCAAACTTCCCTCAAGTGGATGTCCTAAGGTTTATCAATCCGTAGGAGGCGTAGGATGAAGATGGTCTCTCTCAAACAACCCTGCAACCAAATAACAAAGAGTCTCTTGTGTCCCCAACACACCCAATACAATGGTAAATTGTATAGGTGCACTAGTTCGGCGAAGAGATGGTGATACAAGTGCAATATGGATGGTAGATAAAGGTATTTGTAATCTGAAATTATAAAAACAGCAAGGTAGCAAGCGATAAAAGTGAGCGTAAACGGGTTCATACTTTCACTAGTGCAAGTACTCTCAACAATAATAACATAGATAGATCATATAACAATCCCTCAACATGCAACAAAGAGTCACTCCAAAGCAACTAATAGCGGAGAACATACGAAGAGATTATGGTAGGGTACGAACCCACCTCAAAGTTATTCTTTCTGTTCTATCTATTCAAAAGTTCGTAGTAAAATAACATGAAGCTATTCTTACCGCTCAATCTATCACAGAGTTCATACTAGAATAACACCTTAAGACACAAATCAACCAAAACCATAATGTAACCTAGATACTCCATTGTCACCCCAAGTATCCGTGGGCATGATTATACGATATGCATCACACAATCTCAGATTCATCTATTCAACCAACACAAAGTACTTCAAAGAGTACCCCAAAGTTTCTACCGGAGAGTCAAGAACGTGTGCCAACCCCTATGCATAGGTTCATGGGCGGAACCCGCAAGTTGGTCACCAAAACATACATCAAGTGGCACATGATATCCCATTGTCACCACAGATAAGCACGGCAAGACATACATCAAGTGTTCTCATAAAAGACTCAATCCGATAAGATAACTTCAAAGGGAAAACTCAATTCATCACAAGAGAGTAGAGGGGGAGAAACATCATAAGATCCAACTACAATAGCAAAGCTCGGGATACATCAAGATCGTGCCATAGAGGGAACACGAGAGAGAACTCGAGAGAGAGAGATCGAACACATAGCTACTGGTACATACCCTCAGACTCGACAGTGAACTACTCCCTCCTCGTCATGGATAGCGCCAGGATGATGAAGATGGCCACCGATGAAGGATCCCCCTCCGGCAGGGTGCTGGGAAGGGCTCCCGAGAGGTTTTTGGTGGCTACAGAGGCTTGCGGCAGCGGAACTCCCGATCTATCTTTTTTTCGATGTTTTGAGGGTACGTAGGCTTATATAGGCGAAAGAAGTCGATCGGGGGGGGGGGGGGTGCTCGAGGGGCCCACGAGATAGGAGGCGCGCCCAGTAGGGGGGCGCCCTCCTATCTCGTGGCCTCCTCGAGGCTCTTATGACGTGAACTCCAAGTCTCCTGGGTGACATTTCTTCCCAAAAATAACGCTGCCGAAGGTTTCATTCCGATTGGACTCCGTTTGATATTCCTTTTCTTCGAAATACTGAAACAGGCAATAAAACAGCAATATGGGCTGGGCCTCCGGTTAATAGGTTAGTCCCAAAAATAATATAAAAGTGTATAATAAAGCCCGTAATCATTCAAAACAGATAATAAAATAGCATGAATGCTTCATAAATTATAGATACGTTGGAGACGTATCAGAGGCTCCTCACAAGTCCCACGAACCTACACAAACAAACAAAGAACTCGCAACCAACGCGATAAAGGGGTTGTCAATCCCTTCACGGCCACTTGCGAAAGTGAGATCTGATGGAGATAATATGATAAGATAAATATATTTTTGGTATTTTATAATATAGATGCAGAAAATAAAGATGCAAATAAAAGTAGATTGGAAACTTATATGATAAAAGATAGACCCGGGGGCCATAGGTTTCACTAGAGGCTTCTCTCAAGATAGCATAAGTATTACGGTGGGTGAACAAATTACTGTCGAGAAATTGATAGAAAGTGAATAATTATGATGTTATCTAGGCATGATCATGTATATAGGCATCACGTCCATGACAAGTAGACCGACTCCTGCCTGCATCTACTACTATTACTCCACACATCGACCGCTATCCAAATGCATCTAGAGTATTAAGTTCATAAGAACAGAGTAACGATTAAGAAAGATGACATGATTTAGAGGATAAACTCAAGCAATATGATATAAACCCCATCTTTTATCCTCGATGGCAACAATACAATACGTTTCTTGCAACCCTTTCACATCGGGTAAGAACACCGCAAGATTGAACCCAAAGCTAAGCACTTCTCCCATGGCAAGAAAGATCAACCTAGTAGGCCAAACCAAACCGATAATTCGAAGAGACTTGCAAAGATAAATCAATCATACATAAAAGAATTCAGAGAAGATTCAATTACTATTCATAGATAAACTTGATCATAAACCCACAATTCATCGGATCTCGACAAACACACCGCAAAAAGAGATTACATCGAATAGATATCCACGAGAGAGGGGGGAGAACATTGTATTGAGATCCAAAAAGAGAGAAGAAGCCATCTAGCTAATAACTATGGACCCGAAGGTCTATGGTAAACTACTCACAACTCATCGGAAGGGCTATGGTGTTGATGTAGAAGCCCTCCGTGGTGGAATCCCCCTTCGGCAGAACGCCGACGATGGCTCCAAGATGAGATCTCGCGGATACAGAAGGTTACGGTGGCGGAAATATTTCTTCGGTGGATCCCTGGATGTTTTTGGGGTATGTAGGCTTATATAGGAGGAAGAAGTACGTCGGTGGCCGCCCAAGGGGCCCACAAGACAGGGGGGCACGCCCCCCACCCTCGTGGCTGCCTCGGCTGCTTCTTGACTTGCACTCCAAGTCCTCCGGATCACGTTCGTTCCAAAATCACGCTCCCGAAGGTTTCATTCCTTTGGGACTCCTTTTGATATTCCTTTTCTTCGAAATACTAAAATAGGCAAAAAAACAGCAATACGGGCTGGGCCTCCGGTTAGTAGGTTAGTCCCAAAAATGATATAAATGTGTAAAATAAAGCCCATAGACATCCAAAACAGGTAATATAATAGCATGGAACAATCAAAAATTATAGATACGTTGGAGACGTATCAAGAACCCTCCGAGAGCGAGCATCCTTAACAGAAAAACCGAGAGCGTTAAACTCAACAGTGACAGGATTTTCATGAGTAAGAGTACGAACAGAACACATATTTTTAATTAAGGATGGTGAAACGAGCACATTATCGAGAGTTAAACAAGAAGAGGGTAACAGAAGGGAGGATGAACCATGATGGGTGATGGGGAGAGAGCTACCTGAAGGAAATATGCCCTAGAGGCAATAATAAAGTTATTATTTATTTTCTTATATCATGATAAATGTTTATTATTCATGCTAGAATTGTATTAACCGGAAACATGATACATGTGTGAATACATAGACAAACTGAGTGTCACTAGTATGCCTCTACTTGACTAGCTCGTTAATCAAAGATGGTTATGTTTCCTAGCCATGGACAAAGGTTGTCATTTGATTAATGGGATCACAGCATTAGGAGAATGATGTGATTGTCTTGACCCATTCCGTTAGCTTAGCACTTGATCGTTTAGTATGTTGCTATTGCTTTCTTCATGACTTATACATGTTCCTATGACCATGAGATTATGCAACTCCCGTTTACCGGAGGAACACTTTGTGTGCTACCAAATGTCGCAACGTAACTGGGTGATTATAAAGGTGCTCTACAGGTGTCTCCATAGGCACTTGTTGGGTTGGCGTATTTCGAGATTAGGATTTGTCACTGCGATTGTCGGAGAGGTATCTCTGGGCCCACTCGGTAATGCACATCAATATAAGCCTTGCAAGCATTGCAACTAATGAGTTAGTTGCAGGATGATGTATTACGGAACGAGTAAAGAGACTTGCCGGTAACGAGATTGAACTAGGTATTGAGATACCGACGATCGAATCTCGGGCAAGTAACATACCGATGACAAAGGGAACAACGTATGTTGTTATGCGGTTTGACCAATAAATATCTTCGTAGAATATGTGGGAGCCAATATGAGCATCCAGGTTCCGCTATTGGTTATTGACCGGAGATGTGTCTCGGTCATGTCTACATAGTTCTCGAACCCGTAGGGTCCGCATGCTTAAAGTTCGCTGACGGTTATATTATGAGTTTATGTCTTTTGATGTACCGAAGGTAGTTCGGAGTCCCGGATGTGATCACGGACATGACGATGAGTCTCGAAATGGTCGAGATGTAAACATCGATATATTGGACAACTATATTTGGACACCGGAATGGTTCCGGGTGAGATAGGGATAATACCGGAGCACCGGGAGGTTATCGGAACCCCCCGGGAGGTATATGGGCCTTAATGGGCTTTAGTGGAAAGGAGGGGAAAGGAGCAAGGGAGGGGGCGCCCCCCCAAGCCCAATCCGAATTGGGAGGGGGGTCGTGCCGCCCTTTCCTTCCTCCCTCCTTCCTCTTCCTTCCCTCTCCCTCTCCAAGTAGGAAAAGGAGGAGTCCTACTCCCGGTGGGAGTAGGAATCCCCCCCTTGGGCGTGCCTCCTCCTCCTGGCCGGCCCTCTCCTCCCCTCCTTTATATAAGGAGGAGGGGGGCACCCCAAAGACACAACAATTGATCCCTTGGATCTCTTAGCCGTGTGCGGTGCCCCCCTCCACCATAATCCACCTCGATAATATTGTAGGTGCTTAGGCGAAGCCCTGCATCGGTAGAAAATCATTATCGTCACCACGCCGTCGTGCTGATGTAACTCTCCCTCAAAGCTCGGCTGGATCGGAGTTGGAGGGACGTCATCGAGTTGAACGTGTGCTGAACTCGGAGGTGCCGTGCGTTCGGCACTTGATCGGTCGGATCGTGAAGACGTACGACTACATCAAACGCGTTGTGCTAACGCTTCCGCTTTCGGTCTACGAGGGTACGTGGACACACTCTCCCCTCTCGTTGCTATGCATCACCATGATCCTGTGTGTGCGTAGGATTTTTTTTGAAATTACTACGTTCCCCAACACTACCATCACCAACCATGATGCAGGAGGAGAAGGGATAGGGAGCGGCACGAGATAAGATACCGGGGTTGGAGGCCATGTGAGCGGCGGTGCCGGTGTCCATGCACCAATCGCCACCTCCGTTGTAGGTGCTCGGCGAGGGTGTAGCATGAAGGGCGGAGAGGAGCGCTGGGTCGTAGACTGGAGGGGCGCCGCCATATGCACCATAGCCCGGCGAACCGCCATACGCCGAGGGACCACCATAGGCCGACGGGCCACCGTAGGCCGCGGCGGTGTCGTACGTGGCAGGGACTGGCGTGGTTAGCAGCGCTTGAGGATTACTCGGCCGTGGCCCGAGAATACCTGGAGCCGGTGGGCGAGGGACGGGTATAGAGTAGGCATGCACCACTCCCGTCCATTGGTTATACCCCGGGAGCCAAGGTGGGGGAGGAGCAGCCACCACGGGAGCTGGGGGGCGCGGCGTCGTGTTGGAGTTGCGGCCCCAGCCCCCGCGACCCTTCTGCTTGCGGCCGCCGGAGGGCGCAGACGCGGTGGCGGGGCAGGAGCGGAGGCGCGCGACCCCGGCTGAGTTGGGGAAGAACCGTGGCCGGCGGCGAGACCGACGTGAAGGGCGGCATGGGTCGCCTGCCGGGCGGTGTGACGGAGACACTTTTCCCATTGAAGAGATATGTGACCGCCTTCGCGTACGTCGGCGTGATGAGGGAGAGGTTGGCGGCGGACTGGCCAAGGTCGAGGTGGAGGCCGCGGAGGAGGTTGGTGAGCAGGAACGAGTCGCCGATGGTCATGCCGATGTCGCGCAGCTCATCGGCGAGGACCTTCAGCCGCGTGCAATACTCGTCGCTCGAAAGATCGTTTTGCTGCATAGTGAAGAACTCCCCTTGAAGAAAGATGTGGCGCTGGATTTGATTGTCGAGGAAGAGATCACACAGGCGCGTCCACATAGCATACGCGGACGGATCACGGGCGTTCACCATGTTGAAGAGGCTGCTGGAGATGGTGAGGAAGAGACACTTGACGATGCAGGCGTCCACAGCGAGCCACTCGTCGTCGTCCTTCATGTCGCGGAAGTCAACGCTCCTGTCAACATGCTCGATGAGACGGTAAGAGCGGAACAGCAGCGCGAAGTAGGTGCGCCATGCGTTGTAGGACGGCGAGTCGAGGTCGAGGATGGTAGGTACGTGGGCCTTGATGTGAAGCTCGTTGAGGCGGTCGGAGGTGAACATGGCACCGGAAAAGGAACCGGCGTCAGATGCGTCAGCCTTTGCCATGGAGGCGTCGGGTGGTTAGGGTTTGGGTGGTGGTGAGAGGAGGGAGGGATCGGCGGCAGCGATGGGTGGTTGGGAAGGAAGCAGCGGCGGCTACAGAAGGTAGATGGTAGCGGCGACGGCTTTTAGGGTTTCGGGAGGAAGGTGGTGGCGGCAGGGAGAAGAAGAGAAGCGGCGGCGGCAGCGGCTACGGGAGAGGTGGCAGCGGCGGCGGGGGCTTGAGGTCTGTGGGAAGGAGGAGGCGGCGGCGGTGGCTACGGGAGAAGTAGCGACGGTGGCGGCAGTAGGGTTTTGGAGTTGGCGCGGCGGCGGCTAGAGGAAGGTGCGGCGACTGCAGGGTGCGGAAGCGACAGAGGATCGCAGTAAAACTATACCATGTAGAGAGAATATTTGATGCAACTCATTGTATTCCATAGAGTAGGTTATAATATATGCACAGAATGTCTTGCGTGACAAGGTAACTAATCCTACCATATCTCTAGGAGTTAGCTATACAAGGCTAGAGAAGATAAGACTAGCAATACAAGATATGTCACGTTCAACACTGGCGACCCGTACTGGGCATGGCGGGGCTACGACGCTTGTGCCAACTGCGGCGAGCCGGGGCACTCCCAGCCCGCCTGTCCAGACATATTCCCGAAGCCTGGTTGATCTGTTGGTTGTGAAATGCGCCAGTTTTTTTTTTTCTTTTTTTTTCTTTTTTTTTGCGAAAAAACTTCCAATCTATTCATCTTTAATCATGGCAGTACAACGAATACCAGAAATAAAAATTACATTCAGATTCGTAGACCACCTAGCGACGACTACAAGCACCGAAGCGAGCCGAAGGCGCGCCGTCATCGCCCTCCATCGCCGAGCCGGGCACAACTTGTTGTAGTAGACAGTCGGGAAGTCGTCGTGCTAAGGCCCCATAGGACCAGCACCCCAGAACAGCAACCGCCGCCGATGAAAAATAACGTAGATCGGAAGGATCCAAACCGAAGACACACGAACGTAGACGAACAACGACGAGATCCGAGCAAATCCACCAAAGATAGATCTGCCGGAGACACACCTCCACACGCCCACCAATGATGCTAGACGCACCGCCGGAACGGGGGCTAGGCGGGGAGACCTTTATTCCATCTTCAGGGAGCCGCCGCCGTCTCGCCTTCCTGAGTAGGACATAAACCCTAACAAGATTGAAAAAAACGACTAAAACCGGAGCCCTCCCGCCGGCCCTTGCCATGATCCACCGCGCCTCCATGGCCCTAGGGCCACCGAAGACGAGGCGGACCTGCGCCGGCGCCGGCGAGAGGCACAAACCCTAACTTTCTTTCTTGTGAAATGCGCCAGTTGTATCCACATCTTACTTTTATCTTTTTGTCTATGTCTGTTGTGTTAATCTGGATTGTCATATTATGTGTTAGATAGGCAAATGTTCTGGTTTAGAATTGCTAGCGTGTCAACTATCAACTGTCATGTCTTTTTAACTTGTATTAATTGTGTCCTTTAGCCCCAATTAGCGGTGCCAGAGAGATAGCGGTAGAGGACGAGACAGAGGCGACTTGGCCGGCCACGGCGCCTCCGCAGAGTCTGAGCTAGAAGCTTGTCGATGAGGATGACATTGATAAGACTAGGCGGTTCCTTTGAAACCACATTGCACCGTATTTAGGAGAGTGCTAATTCTACAGTACACTGAGATTAAGACTATATGAGAAATGCTGACACGGCATGCATACTTTGTAAGGTGTTGCTATCATAAGGTTGTCATATATATTTGACGCAGCGGTGCGAGGGATTTTATCCCTTCTTGAAGGCCTGGATGTGAAAGAACTTAGTTATTGGTGTTAATTTCACATCTTGTAATGAGCGCATCTATTGTAGTTGTTCATGTTTTGTGCTCTACTTGTTGTTGGATTTAGTCTCGCTGTCTTAAATCAACTTTAATAAAGATGGTTCTGTGCATGGAAACTACGAAAAGGGGTTTTAACCTCCTTCTAAAAAAATAAAGAAGCTAGTCCTATATATATATTTGTACCCTCTTTAAAAAACATATATTACTATTTTCAACAACTACTAGAAGATCATATCTTATACTTCATAAATGATGATGATTATTATGACGAACTTCGACTCACTTATGTAGGCAGGAACGGGTGCATGTCAGCGTGTGTGTGTGTGTGCGCGCGCGCGCGCCGCGCAGTGCGTGTGCATTTGCGTATGGCATTGTCATGGTCCATAACCTAGCTTGTTTTTTTTTCGAAGGTAACTGAAGAAAGCCTGGAGGCTCCAAAGGCATATCATCCAACTCTAGGACGTACTTCTATCTGGAAGAAGAGATGAGTAGAAGGGTCCAAGGATCTGTTGTTCGGTTTCATCATGCAAAATCTGCCTCCGGGCTTAGAAAGCTCTTTGATGCGCCACTTCTTTAGCAAGCATGGAAAAGTTTCAGCCGCCCCAGGTGACCTTGTGTGGCACATGTTGTGTTACCATGAGAATGGTGGCAGTGGATAGGTTGGACGATGCCGAGGCCGTCCTCAATGAGTTAGTACAGAATGGGTACACTTCCGTGGTGAGTGGTGTGTGATACAACAAGGCGCGAGATATCAGTGTCCATGTTGCGAGTGGCATTGTAAACGTTTGTGATTGGTCGAATTATTCTCGTGGTTGGTTATTAATAGGCAGCATTAGCCTCGGCTAGCTTGCGTAGTCTGAGTTTCTAACGATCTTGATCAGCAAGCCTTTGGTCTTATTGGACTACAATTTGGTTTCGTCTCTAACAAGTAACCACTCATGTACATGAAGCAGCATAGAAATTTCTAGCATGTTATAATGACCTCTCTCGGTCACAACTTGGATAAGTTGAGACTGTGCTTGAACTCTTTAGATTCTTTTTTTTTTAAGGAGGAAAACCTCGTCCTCCGCATCACTTATGGTAACGCTTTTGTGAAACCATTAGGAACATGACCTCAGAAGGAATGAACCGAATGTCAAGAAGGTTCATAGTGACCCTTTCTCTAACAAAGTCATAGTAAATGCCAATATACTTGTTGCAAGCACGAAACACAAGATTAGCTACGTGGCGCCAATCTTTTCACACCAAATTACGAGTCACCCACTAACCCGTTAAGGGCCTCTTGTATTCAAAGACTTTTCATAGGTTTTTTGAAGGGTTTGAATTCTTTGGAGATTTTTCGACATTGGTCGTTTCATTCATAGGATTGGATCATATAGGAATATACCTAAGGAATACATATTTTATAGTAATCCAGAGATAATGAAGTTTGATTGGTTTGGTCTGGTGATGTGTTGATCCACAGAAGGCAGGAACATGGCCATCAAATTCTTTGATCATGTGATGATCAGCGATGGATCTTTGCCGCCATCTTAATTTGCTATTGATTTGGTTCATCCTTGGCCGGTCTTTCTTTGGATGTGCACAGGCAAAGTAGACATGCATAGCTGGCTGCTGCAGCTGCACTGTCACTGATCTGGTTGTCGTTTAATTAATTCCTTAGATGAATTTTTGTTCGTAGCCCAACCTGAAAATAAATGTCAATGTTCTGGATAATATAGAAACTTAACATATACTCCCTCTGTTCCGAAATGTATGTCGCTGGGGAATATGTTCCGACCAGGTGAAAATGGGCAAATGGACCTTTATGCCCCCAGTTCAAACTTTGAATCTGTCCGTCATCTTCCTCAGCGTCTTCCACCTCCGCCTCCGCCCCGGCACTCCACCTCCGCCTCCGCGGCTCTGCCACCTGCCCTCCACCTCCGCCCCGGCACTCCACCTCCGCCTCCGCGGCTCCGCCACCCGCCCTCCACCCCCGGGCTCCTCTCCCACGCCAGGGGCTCCTCTCGGCCCCCGCGCGCCCAAGTGGTGCTCTGCTGCCGCCCGCTGGTGGAGACGAGGTGCTGCTCTGCTGCCGGCCGCTGGTGGAGGCGAGCTGGTGCTCTGCTGCCGCCCGCTGGTGGAGGCGAGCTGCTGCCTACGCGCGCCCAGGAGGCGAGCTGCTGCTGCCGCTGAAGTCCTCGCCGCTGGGCAGGAGCTGCTTTAGCTAGAGTTCTCAATTTTGCTCTCCTAGGTTCATCTCCTCGCCCGTTACTCCCTCTGCATCCGAGTAAACAATTTGATGATCATAAACTTGCTGTAATCATCTGTCTTAAATAATTTGAATAATTGCATGCAGTACAATCTTGGAGTAATACTGAAATTTAACACTGAAACTGAACAATGATATTGAACATTGAAAGATGAACACTGAGTAGAACATGTACTGTCAATACAAGTTTGGACTTGTACTGTCAATACAAAAAATGAGCATGTACTGTCAATTTAGCACAGGTTTGGACTTCTTAGTTTCATCAGTACTCCAAATCAGTAGGAGTATGAATTAACGGGCAAAAATAATTGCTACTCTCATTTCAGGTAAAATTGAGTAGGAATAGGAGTATGAATATCAGGAGCATGAATACCAAGAAGGGTAGTGGTAAAACATAGAGCATGGCCTCCGAAAATTTTACCTCAGCCTTACTTTGAACTCACTATCATTTCTGTACTTCATTATTCCCATAAGAGGGTCTCTTTCACCTGTAACTTGACATGATCAAGTAAACTATGCACATGTCTATTTTTATTTGAATCTTCAGAATGTCCAAACTTTTAAACACTATGGTATGAGTTATGACTGAACAATCTAAACTGTTTGACATAATTTGATGTAAATAAAATACTCCGGTCATTATTAGTATGCAAATTTGCAGTTAGTGCTTCGAAAAAAACACTATGGGAAATGACTTGAATGGAGAAATGTTGAGATACCAACCTGCTAGCTGAAAGTGCGGCATGCCGGCATGAGAGTGACTGATGCCCTCACACATCTTTTTTCAATAGCCCTTCTTTAAAACAATCTGATGGAAAAAAATTCAAGGTCACAAGTCATATTACTGTAGGGCTCATATTACTGTAGAAGAGGGAAGAGAGAGAAGAGAGCAAGAATATGGAGGTCACAAGAGGAGTATACTACAGTAGCTCTCCTCTTGTTGCAAGTCCTACACTAAACTACTAAAACTACTGCTTGCAAGTCCTGACATAACAACAGCAATCATCATCAGTACTCCAAGTATCCAAGATCGAGTAATTAACAGAAAAACAAGATAACCTAACAGAGCAAGATGGAGTAATCCAAGAAAATTAATTGAAAATTGCTGAGTAGTGTTGTGTGCAAGTGCAAGTACTCCAAATTTGTTTGAGTAGCAAATCTTGGAGTACCGGAGGACTCCAAGTTAAATGTACTCAAAGCAAAATAAGCAAATGTACCGCCATTAGTTTTCATTCCATTCTGAAAACTACTCTAGTTCATAAATTAAGCAAATCTTGGAGTATTGAAGTACTCCAAGTTAAATGTACTCCAAGCAAATTAAGCAAATGTACTCCAAGAAAATTAAGCAAATGAACTGGAGTAGAAATAAATTCTGAATATATTCCAGTCACAAAAGAACTTGGCAAGTTGTTTTTATTCCATTCTGAATATGTTCCAGTCACAAAAGAACTTGGCAAGTTGTTTTTATTCCATTATGAACATGTTCCTATCACAAAAGAGTTGGCAATTAGGCGCCCAATTAACTTGGTGATGCATGCTAAACTTGAGAACCATCATCAGTTGGTACACACATCATTCAGATTACACATGATAATTAATTAGGCGCGATAACTAAATAACCCCAGCAGCTACGTTAGTTAGGTGTAGTAAAAACTCCTACTGCTACTGCATCTTTACCAACCAAATTCAGTGACAGAGCTACTCCATTTTACTCAAAATTCAGTATGCAAAATTAACAGTAATCCATACAGCTGCTTCATACTCCAAATTCAGTATACAAATTCAGTATTCATGTACTACTCCAAGTCCTACACTAAACTACTCAAAGATCATTTTCATTTCCATCTGATCATTTAACGTTAAACAAGCAGTGCAAGCAAGAGAATAGTGCAAACAAAGTATGCAATAATGTTGTACTGCTCCAATTGATCATTTTCATTTCCAAAATGTACTGGTGTGCATCTTGAAAGTTCAACCTCTTACATTGAAAGTTCTTTTTAGTTGCCTGGAGAACATGGATCTCCCAGACCTCAACTACACCCCACCTGCAGAAGATGAAGATGAAATGGACGAAGATGTAAGAGATGAGATGGACGAAGATGTAGAAGATGCAATTGTTCAAGGTAAATGACTCAAATGATCATGAGTAGAGAGTAAACGACTCAATGGCTTGTGTAAATGCATTGTTGTACTCCATTTGATCATATATAATATATTTTCTTTGTGCAGGTGTTGAGCAAGCAGTTCAGAAAAGGGATATCCTAGATGACAAGAAAAGATATGCTGCTTATGTTGCAATGCATACATTGTGCATGAGTAGAGGGGGAAAGTTTAAGAGAGATGACAAGAAAAATATTGCTGATTTCTTTGGAGTGGGTGTCTGGAATATACAAAGGATTTGGAAGAAAGCGATGGAGCAAATTGCTGAAGGTCTAGACGTAGATGTTTCAAGTCAGAGGAAAGGAAATTGTGGAAGAAAGCCGAAAGACATCAATCTAGAGCAAATCCCTACCATCCCACTAAACAGGAGGTCTACTATCAGGTCACTTGCCTGGCAACTCGGGTGCAGCCCTACAACACTCCACCGGAAGTTCATGCTCAAGTTGATAAAGAGGCATACAAATTGTTTGAAGCCAGCTCTAAATGAAAAGAACAAGAAGGATAGAATGAAATTTTGCTTGTCAATGCTCGATGAGACAACAACACAAACGGAAAGGCCAAAATTCAAGACCATGCACAACATTATTCATATCGATGAGAAATGGTTCTATATGACCAAGAGAAAAAGGAACTATTATCTGTTGTATGGGGAGGAAGAGCCTACAAGAACTCTGCAAAACGGCAGTTGTATTGGAAAGGTTATGTTCTTGACAGCGATTGCTAGGCCGAGGTGGGATAATGAAGGAAATGTGACCTTCTCTGGAAAAATTGGAATTTGGCCGTTTGTGAAAGAAGTTCCGGCTCAAAGGAGAAGCGACAACAGGCCCAGAGGAACATTGGAGACAAAGTCAATAAAAGTCAACAGGCAAGTAATGAGAGAGTTCATGATAGAGAACCTGCTGCCAGCAATACAAGCATCTTGGCCTGAGAATGATGCTGGGCAAACCATCTATATACAGCAAGACAACGCTAAGCCTCATATCTTGCCTAATGACCCAGAATTTGTAGCAGCTGTGGAAAGAACTGGACTCGATATCAGACTAATTCAACAACCTGCCAATAGCCCTGATCTGAATGGCCTTGACCTTGGGTTCTTCAGCTCGTTGCAATCTCTAACAGATTTTTTAAGCCCTAGAACGCTTCAGGATCTTATCAAGGGTGTGCTAGATGAATTTGAAAACTATGATGTTTACAAGCTGAACAGAGTTTTCCTATCTCTACAAGCTTGCATGATTGAAATCTTGAACCATGCAGGGGGCAATGGGTATAAAATACCCCATGCAAATAAGGAAAGGCTAGAGAACTTTGGGATGCTACCTCCAAGACTTACATGCCCTGAAGAGGTATATGCAAATGCCCTGCACAATCTTGGGATAATGGAGAGAGTTGCTTGTTGAGTTGCTTGTCGAGATGCTAGTTCAGATGCTTGAGGAGATGCTTGTTGAGTTGCTTGTCGAGATGCTTGTTGAGATGCTTGAGGAGTTGCTTGTTAAGATGCTTGTGATTATTTGTGTGGAGTATGTGTGTAACTCCTTGTTTGTGTGCAGTATATGTAAACCCCTTGTGAAATTACTCCATATGTTTGCAAAAGGCTTCTATGGACTGGATTTTACTCCATATATATGATCATTTTTGTTTGAAAAGTTTAATTTAATTTTGTGAGGAGTGCATCATTTGTGTGATCATTTTTGTTTAATTAAGAGAGAAGAGGAGAGGGCACTGGAAGAGAGAGAAAGCAAGAAGAGAGGGCACTGGAAGAGAGAGAAAGCAAGAAGAGAGGGCAACACACACACACAGAGAGAGAGAGAGAGAGAGAGAGAGAGAGAGAGAGAGAGAGAGATGGAAGATAATCAAGCACTCCAAGAAGAGAGAAAGAAGAGAAAAGAAGAGAGAAAGAGGAGTACTCCATTATTGCACTATTGTAAGAGGGCAAAAGAGAAAGGGAAGACAGAAGAAAGAGAAGAGAGGAGAGGAGAAGAGTAGTTCAGTTTAGTTTTAATTAAATAAAAAGGTTTAATTAACCAAGAACTACTCCTACTCCTACTCATACTCCAAGAACTACTCCTACTCATACTCCAAGAACTACTCCTACTCCTAATTTTAAATAAAACTAAACAGCAAGTTCACAATATTATGCAAGTTAACAAGCTTCAGTAGCCCAAGTTTCAGTAGACAAGTTAACAAAAGCTACATACGACAACTTTTAAAAGAAGCTACAGAAGCTTCATGAGAATAAGTTAATTTTAACAGAAGCTACAGAAAATTTACACTCAACATGCATAACAAATTTACACAGAGAGAGGAGAGGACCAATTTGCACAGTGAGTTTCAAGCAATTAACAAAACAAGTTAACTTGTTTGGCCCCTTTTTTTCTTTTCAATTAACAAGACAAGTTAACAAGACTGGTAAGCAAGTGAACAAATTCAGAACAAGACTGGAGTATATGTAGAGATACAAGTGCTCCTACTGAACAAGACTGGAGTATATACAGAGATACAAGTACTCCTACTGGAATATCTAAACATGTTCGACTGCTTAAGCATGCAGAACAACACTGGAGTACATAAACATGTTCGACTACAGAAGTTCCCTCGCCAAAGCAATGAACATTCATGACTAGCAAGGGAACTGCAAGATTAAGAAGCTACTCTGCACTCTACCTACAGTAGATAAACAAACTGTAATACAGGTTTGCAAAATATGTACTGAGATTGCAGTGAAGTTACTTAAAGTAGAAAAATGTATCCAACTGAGATTGTGGTAAGCTCTTGACTGGAGTGCAAAATGTATCCAGCTAAGTTACTTGTTGAGATGGAGGAACTTGTTCAAATGATTAAATCGGGACCAACTAACTGAATCAGGGGGAAATTTATGTCTCGACAACTACGGCATAATAAACACATAAGAATAACTGAATCAGGAGTAGAAACCACAAGTGAGACTGCGAGAGTTCATCGCCAACCATTCAAAATAAGAAAAAGAAAAATATGGGATCTGCAAGAAAAATGTGAGTATGTTCGATGCCTGCAATTTTCGTTCTCTGAAAATATGAACCTGCTTCAGTGGCTCAGCCGCAACATGGCGTAGATACAAAGGAGAGCATTACCATTCTACTCCATTCAGCAATTCACACACATACTCCAGAATCCATCAGCAAGTTGCTCTGGGCCTGGGGTGATCCATCAACTTCATATTTGCTTGCACAGCAACAATCACACGATTTCAGTAACCATGTGAAGGATTCAGAGCCGTAGTGGAGTCCGGCACACTGCATTTTCAAGCTACTGCATCAAGTTTTCATTAACCAAATCGATGCACTGCTACTCTAACATCAACTACTCCTGCAAATGGATAAGAGAGGAGGCATGGAGAAGAAACACCGTACCAGATCCGTGAGGACGACCAAGCCGCTCCAGATCCGCCGGTTGCTCCAGCGCCTCTCCAGATACGCCGCTCGGCCTCCGCTCCGCATCCAGTGCCGACGAGCGCAGATCCAGCGCCTCCCTCGCCTAGATCGAGCGCCGGCGCACGCAAATCCATCGCCTCTGTCGCCCAGAAGCTCGTCGCCGGCGCAAAAAATTCATTCTTTGACCTTGGATGTGGGGCGTGAATGGACGCCGGGTGTGAGTGGACGTCGGACGTGAATGGATGCCGGGTGTGGACGCGGAGAAAGGTGGCGGCGACGGCGAGATATGCTAGAGAGGCCGGCGACGGAGAGTCAGGGAGATGCCGGCGGGAGTCGGGGAGAGCGACGGGGAGAAGAGAGGGGAACGAGGGGAGCGACGGGCAGAAGAGAGGCGAGCGAGCGAGTGGGCTGCGAGGGGAGTGAGGGGTAATTTCGGAAAGTGCGAGAAATCCGTAACGTGTCGAAATTTGCACTGCAAAACGTCCAGCGACATACATTTCGGAACAGAGGGAGTATTAGTCTCTGTCCATAGTGTATCTTGTTAGTGTGTAAAACTGTAAATTTGTTACCCTGGTGTAAATGCACATGATGGATCAAGTGCAGGGGTGGAGCCAGCGTACTGGCGTTGGTTTCAGACGAACCCAACGATTTTTTCTGGCCGCGTATAGTTCACAGGTACGTACATGTTGTGACCCCAATAGAAAATAAGGACTGACCCCATCAACTAGAAATGCAACGCTCGACGCAAAGCCCAAAAGCCCACAAGTGAACTGCCACCCTGATAAGCCTGTTCATAGCTTCCACTACTAGAATAACTGCGTACGCCGACGGCCAGATCTATGCCGACGGCGGCCGTCGGCATAGATGGTTGTATCCCGACAGCACAGGTCAAGCCGTCGGCTTAGATAAGCCGTCGGCATATTTCCATCTATGCCGACGGCGGCCGTCGGCATAGAACACTATATGCCATCATAAGGTAGTCATATATATTTGATACAATGCTGACACGACTCACTTATGTAGGAAGGTACGTGTGTGTGCGTGTGTGTTGTGGGTGTGGGTGGGCGTGTGGGTGCTCGCGCGTGTGTGTGTGTGTGCATGTGCGTCATAACTGTCATGGTCCATAACCTAGCTTGTTTTTTTCCAAGGTAATTGAAGAAAGCCTGGAGGCTCCAAAGGCATATCATCCAACTCTTGGACGTAGCTATATCCGGAAGGAGAGATGACTAAACCGGTCCAAGGATCTCTTCTTCGGTTTCGAGATGCAAAATCTGCCTCGGGGCATCATTAGTTCTTTGATGCGCCACTTCTTTAGCAAGCATGGAAAAGTTTCAACCATCAAGGTGACCTTGCCTGGCACAGGATGTATTATCATAAGAATGGTGGCAGTGGAAGAGGCCGCCCTCAATGGGTTAGTATTGAATGGGTACACTCTCGTGGAGAGCGGTGGTACAACAAGGCGTGAGATATCAGTGTCCAAGTTGCGAGTGGCATCGTAAACTTTTGTGATTGGTTGAATTGTTCCAACCTCCATAGAGGTCTCGTGGTTGATTATTAATAGGGAGCGTTAGCCTCGGCTTGCTTGCGTGGTCTGAGTTTCTTACAATCTTGACCAGCAAGCCATTTTCTTATTGGACTAGAATTTGGTTTCGTCTCTAACCAATAACCACTCGTGTACATGAAGCAGTATAGAAATTTCTAACATGTTATAATAACCTCTCTCGGTCACAACTTGGACAAGTTGAGACTGTGCTTGAACTCTTTTTAGATTCTTATGGTAAGGCTTTAGTGAAACCATTTGGAACATAACCTTAGAAGGAATGAGCCGAATGTCAAGAAGGTTTTTAGTGACCCTTTCTCTCACAAAGTCATAGTAAGTGCCAATATACTTGGTGCGAGCATGAAACACAAGATTTGCTACGTGGTGCTTATGTTGTCTCCACAAATTATGAGTAACCCACTAACCCGTTATGGGCCTCTTTGATTCAAAGACTTCCATAGGGTTTGTGAAGGGTTCGAATTCATGGGAGTTTTTTCTACATTGGTCATTTGATTCATAGGATTGAATCATATTGGAATATTCCTAGGGAATCCACATTTCATAGTAATCCTGAGATAATGAAGTTTGATTGGTTCGGTCTGGTGATGTGCTGATCCACAGAAGTCAGGAACATGGCACATCAAATTCTTTGATCATGTGATGCTTAGTGATGTATCTTTGCCACCAACTTAATTTGCTATTCATTTGTTTCATCCTTGGGCGGTCTTTCTTTGGGTGTGCACAGGCAAATTAGACACGCATGGCTGGCTGCTGCAGCTGCACTGTCACTGATCTGGTTGTCGATTAATCCCTCAAATGAATTTTAGTTCGTAGCCCAAGCTGGGAATAAGTGTGTATTGTTTGGATGATAGAAGCTTAACATATATTAGTCTCTGTCCGTAGTTTATCTTGTCATTGTGTAAAACTGTTAATTTGTTGCCCTGGTGTAAATGCACATGATGGAGCAAGTGTGAAGATGCTGCAACTTGCTGTAGCCGCCATTGCTTTTGCCAGGATTCAGGGGGAATTGTATGTCAGTTCACTGTGTAGATGGCAGCTAGCATTCGGTGAATTTTTATGTCGGTTCACTGTGTAAGAGACAGCTAGAGTCGAGTTGGTCTTGACCATGTAATAAGAAGGTTGTGTGTGTGTGTAGCCAGTACTCAGTTGGAAAACAGCCTGAAACCTATGCGTGTTCCTCAGTTTGTGCTGAACCGCTGCTCTGTTTTCTCCCCTGACCAAGCAGTTCGTGCGCGTGTGTGTGGCCGACGGCTAGGGAGTGATTCAGGGGGACAACGGCGACAGTCTCTCGCGAAGTATTGTCGATGAGGATGGTATATCACACACAGTTTGGACTTCTCTTGTTGTTTCCCACTATTTAGCTAGGTTTCTTTCTAGTGTTTCAGATGCTACCACATCCTTTGATTTTGATTTCAGACGTGGGAGCCTGAGAGATCGATCGTTCCTTTTTAGCATGGCTGCACCGCAGTGCACAGCTTGTATCCATTAGTTAGCCTGAAATGAGTAATCGAGTCCATGTCCACCCTCCAATCATTCCATGTTAATCTTGGTGTTGTTGTTTATGACGAACACAACAGGTGCTCTGTTTTCTCATTAAGGGAAGGACTTAAAAAAAAAACAGGGTAATCCGGATGAAAACTGTCAATTGGGCAATTCCCGTGAAAAATGTCTAAATATGGTAGAAACATGAATTCACTCTCTCAAATATAATGCATTTATGATCGAAACTTGTGACCAATGTTGAAAACCAATAAAGGAAGAACATGCACATCTTCTAGCTAGGGCTAGTCCAAAATATCACCGTGCTAATTCAGGTGTAATCTATGTGTATGCTGGCTGCTCCAGGAACCTGATCATCTCCTCCGCTAGCTAGCCTCCACGGCAACCCTCTCCTCTGCCTCCTTGTTGTGTGTCGTCGCGGCCTGGTTTCACCACATCTTCTTCGCCTACTCTGCCATTGTATCCGTTTTCTCCTGCAATCTGGACGAAGAACTTTATTAGTATGGTGACAAGTTACATGTTGTTTTAATGTTTCTGTGCACAGCTTCCAGGTTTTACCATGATTTTATCACACAAGAGATGAGCATGAACGCATCCTGACGTGATACTCTGAATCTGAACTTTGCAACTAAATGGTCAGGAAGGAAGGCAACTAGGCAAGGCTCAGATTCAGAGACGAGACCTCTTGTGTTCTGAGCTTCACGTCATGGTCCGCCTTCTGACCGCTTCTACAACCAAATGTATAATGATTAATGAACTCGTTACTTCCAGAAGAAATATAATCTTCAACATGTAGTACTACCAACAAATCTTTCAGGAAAGGCATGCAATTAATTCACGAACAAACAAATGTGTGTACACTCGTACAACACAGTAACTTTCTCACATTATCACGAAACAGAAGGCCAATAACTCAATGGAGCGCATTATTAGTTTATAAAACTGTATGTACAAATATTTGTATCTGAAGGGTGCAAGTGCAGCACGCAGTTCTCTAGATGGGGATGGTGGGAGTACAGTATACAGGCGATAACCAGAATAAAGATATAGGTTTGACTAAGTACTTACCAGCAGAGAAAGATGAATTGTTCGATCGCAGAAATGCAAATGATGAACATTTGGAGTTGCAGCCTAATTGGAATTATTCCCTGAGCTGAAAAAGACAGACGAACGATCATGTGAGGCAATGAGAGAGATACATATATATCTTGTGGATTAATGCACATGGCCTTTCATGGGAGAAAAAGTTAGTACCTCGATTCTGGCAACGCATTATAATAGCCGAAGGATAGAGTAGGGCGGTTGGGATGTGCGTTGGCTGCTTCCTCAATGGCAGCCTCCGCAGCCTCAACTCTGCAGCTATCGTCCCCGTATCCCCGTACTTTACATCTGATTTTGACGAGGCTGGGGAGATTTTCTATTCCGAGATCAAAATCACCACTGGTACCCAGAGACTCAGTTTTTGCTGCGTTAAATTTTATATAGAGGTCATCTACCATGGGCATGCCCCCAGCCGCAAACGACAAATTGATTCCAGCATCCCGACTATGATAATTAAATATCCTCAAGCATGGGAATCCAACTTCACCACAGACTATGACCCTTGTAACTTCAGGCTCTTCTGTTAATGAGGTATTTCTAATTTCCCTTCCATCAATTCTCAGAGTCAGACAACGCAGAACAGGTAAGCCTCCAAGGATATATAAGTCTTTCTGCTCAGCTCCGACCAATTCAAGGCGTAACTCCTGCAGGTTGACAAGGGAGCCCACCCAATTTGGAACATGGAGAATACTAGAACGCAAGACTTTCAGCTTCTGGAGGCTAAGTGGAATAGGGCACAAAGACTCCCTTACAAATTCAGGGACATCCCAAACAGTTAGAGAGAGAAGGTTCCCTAGGTTTTTAAGGGAAGCTACAATAATAGTTTTCTTGGACTCATTTTCAGCATTCACTCGGTCAGCAGAATTATAATCCTCAAAATCAAGGGCCAATACCTTCAGATACTGCTGCTGCTCAAATTGTTGCAGGAAGTTAAATGACTGGCTATAGACACCGACAAGCTTCAATTTCTCCAGTGCTTGCAGCTTGGAAATTCCACAAGGAAGTGTAACATCTGGGTTTAACAATAGGTGCACCAGTCTCTTGAGATTGACAATAGATGCTGGTAACTCGCAAACAGAGGTGCCTCTCAAATTTAGTATCTCTAAGCACCATAGGCGTCCGATTTGTTCTGGAAGCTTGCTTACTTTCCTCGCCAATTGGAGGCTCAGGTACCTCAGCTGAAACAATTTATCTATATTTTCAAGATGATGGTTCTCTAGTTGTTTGCAATCTTCAAAGTCCAGAAAACGCAAATGCCTGAACTTATCCATAGAAGGAATTTTCTCAGATTTTCCAAACACATCAAGTGATCGGACATGAGACAACACCATGCCTTTTGGCACTATCAATTCTTTTTGCTTGCCGGCTTGTAGGGACAGACGACGAACTTTGCCTTGTGTGCCAATAGTTAAACTAGGAACACCTAACAAAGTAACAAAGTTTTCTTCGATGGATTTGGATATGATGAAATCAAGAATTGTGTCATGAAGTCGACAACTCTTGACCCTATCAAATTTGTCTGTCATCGCGGGTTGGATCAAACTCCTATTGATAAGCTCATTAAAACACCTTTCACCAAGCTCATGTGTTGTACTATATCCGGCTTCTGTATGAATTATTCTTTCAGCAATCCACCTATGTATCAAAACCTTCTTCTTAATAATAGAATCTTCAGGGAATATACTCAAACATAAGAGACAAGATTTTAGATGAGCAGGCAGTTCAAAGTAACTAAGTGACAATATCTTCATCATTCCTTCAACACTGGGATTTCTTTCAAGTGCTCGACCAATTGAATCTTCAACTTGTTTCCATGGACCCTCTGTCCTTTCAGTATTAGCTAACAAACCAGATATAGCAATGATTGCCAGAGGCAACCCAGCACATTTTTTCAAAATATGTTCAGAAACCTTTTTAAGGTATGATGGGCATTTTTCTTCGGAGTTGAATAATCTTGTGTAAAATAATTGCCTAGAGTCCACCATATCAAGAGGCCTTATGCAATAAATAACTCCACTGAATGGTGTTGAACGACATGATTTAGCAACATCATTTATACGAGTAGTGGTGATTATGATACTGCCAGAACTAGCCACGGGAAGTGCAAGCTTAAGAACATGCCATGTATCCACGTCCCATATATCGTCAAGAACAACAAAATACCTGCACGCAGATGCATGGTTGATATCAGTGTGGTAATGATATAAATTGTGTGCAACAAGATAGACAAATACATAAAACTATAAACATGTTCAAAGTGGCAGCAGCTGGTATCAACACCAATCCTTGTAGATTTATAGCCATCTGCAGCACGAGATCCAAAAGACTTTTGGAGTGTGGTAGGATAGATATTTATGGGGTAGTATGTGTTTATAGCTAACTATTATATTTGTGGGTTATTAGACTAACCACAGATGACATGCTAATGAAATATAGCCAACAATTGGCTCTATTATTATCCTTGCTCATAGTACATATGATGAGATTGATTATTAGTGTTATATTTGCCTTGGAACACATGTAGAGGTAGGCTCTTGCAGGAGAGCCCACTCTCATGCATATAGACAATATTATCGTGTAAGTGGACTATAACCCCCCCTATTATAGTTGCTCTAAGGCTACGTCGGATGCTCAATGATAGGAGTAGCTATGTCCTAAAGATGCTATGAGACCAAAAGGTAAACAAAAAGGACATAAATCATGGGTGAACGTTTGTAAGATGTGTGGTTTTTGGTACTCTCTCATTTTTATTTACTTGGCATCAACATGAACTTGACAACAGACATTTGACCATTGCTTCTTGTACCACCTGATGAAATACACAAGGGTCTGTCTAGGACACATCTAGATGTCACATAGTTATGTCACATCTAACTTGATGTCCACTATGTTTGTGGTTTATTTTTTTTGTCCCAGTTTTTTTTTGTTTCTTGTTGCTACCTTATTTGTGGGAGCTTAGATATGACATCCTTAAAAAACATCTAGATGTGAATTAGACAAACTGAATACAAAATGGCCATAAAACTGGACGAAACTATTTTTATTATATAAAAAATACAAGATGGTTTTGATGTGAAATATCTAGATAAATTTATTAACTATATACTTAAGGATGAGAAGTCAAAATAAAAATTGTACCTTTTGTCTACTAGGAAATCAGTGATCTTAATGATGAGTTGTTGTATACTTCCTGCTTCGGTGTCAGCGTAACATTGGCCACTAACTTCACTAAGAATAGTCCTTAGGATATTCATCATGTCTGGATTCCTTGAAACGGATAAGAAGGCTCGGCATTGAAATTTCCCTTTGAGATCTTGATACACTTGGTTTGCAAGAGTTGTCTTTCCCATTCCTCCAGATCCAACAATGGACACCAAGTTCATTTTCTCTTGTGTTGACGCACCTTGTGTCAACAATTTAATTATCTCAGCCTTGGGTTCATCAATTCCGACAAGCTCGGAGGCATGCTGAAAGATAGCAAGGGCTCTAGGGTCAACGGTTGTATTCTTGGCCTTGGAGAAGGCCTCACGAGCCTTGTACCTTTCATTCCTCTCCGCCACCTCTGTGATCTGTTTCTTCAGATCATGGATCTCATTTCCGATGCGACGACGAGCCTTCATCTTCCCCAACGAGTTCTTCATCTTTTCCAAGAAACCATCTGGCTTCGAATCTTCACTGCCCACACTTTGCATGAAGTCATCGATGGAGTCCTCCATGTCATAGGAGAGCTCCCGGACCTCATTCATCCATACCTTATCCTGAACATCAGGATCCTCCTCCTCTGACATCTTGAGAAGAAATGCATCCATGGCAGTGAGTTCACGGGTGAGCGACTTGATATCATCACGCACACCCTTGAACCGCTTGTACTCATCGCCTGCCAGAGCGCCCAGCTTTGCCAGAACGGGTTTCAAGGCTCCCGTCGCTGCACTCACCAGAGCCGCCTCCATGGTTGAGAGTGATGCTACCTGAGACGTATGCTTCCTCGGTTAGTTTTGTGTATATGAAGGGGAAAACAGAGTACAGCTAGACTGAATGATGGCTCTGTCCCGGCTTACAGCTTAGCGAAGCTAGGACCTAGGATAGCTTTTTTGCAGGAAAATCTAGCATAGTTACAACGCCGCCCATAATTACAGAAATTATTTTGCGTCAGCCGCTCAACTTGCATAGCTAAAGACAAGTTCTTTTTCTTATCCCGAAATTGGTAATTAAGCTAAGATGCTGGTTGCTAGCTACCAAGTTGGTGAACAGTTCTTCCAGGACTCCAGGAGCTAGATCTACGTTTGAAGCTAGATCCGAAAAGAGGAGGTAAAAACATGGAATCACCTCTATAGCAAACGCTTAATCATGCTGCCGAATCAGGAGATGCCAACTGAAGCAAGCTAGCTAGCAAGATCTGGCAGGCTTGAAGCCTGGAACTAACCTCAACCTGGAGATGCCCTCCCTTGTGAAGGTGGTGGGAAGAGGACCTTGACGAAGCTTGCTCTCTCCTGGCTTCAGTTCACGGGAACGATTCCGAGGATGGATCCTATCCAGCTTTCCTTTGAGAGAGAAGAAGGTTGACTCTGGTCTCCGCGTGCGTCGGCGTCGTCTGCCTCTTGAAGGATCTTTTCTTCTTCTGATTGAGAGAGAGAGAGAGAGAAGGTGGCCTCTTGGAACGCATCTCCGGCCAATTTAATCGGCCACCAAACAAGATGGCCCAGCTTGATTTGATGTGAGGAGACGAGACCACAGCTTTAAAGCAGCACCGCCGCAGTCTGTCCTGTCTCCTCTCTTCTCGCAGGACACGGCTTGGATGGACCAGGCGCAGGTGATCCGCAGCCATGCCAGGCCGGACGGAGCAGAGCTTCGAGTAGCACCATACCATACGCCAGGTCCATCTACAGATCGCCCACCGGGAGAGAGCAGCAGCGGCCGTGGGGCCAACTTGCGAGAGCCTCGGTTTTCACCCCGTGTGGGAGCCGATCGCTCGAGTGTTTTACTCTAGTATTACTTTTACCCCCGTGGCCGTGGACCTGGACGTACGGTAAGAAAGAAGATAAAAGTAAAGCGAGAACGGTACGAGCATTTATGGCCGGAGCCCCTCAAACGCCGGTAGACGTGCTTCGACACGTCCGTGAACACTAATTGTCACTCCTCATAATTGATGTTTTTTTTTTCTCAACCAGGCTCTCACCCCTTTCCATTAATTTTGCAATCAACGAAAATACATCAGTCATTATTCAAGTCTTACATAATTGATGTTATCATGCCAATACCTTACATTTTCATTCCCTAAATTCACACAGACCATGTAAAAGAAATCCTATGTATTACGCGCATCAGCTACGCTTCATCGTCGAAGATGTCCATGACGTCGGTGTCGAGCGGCAAGTAGATGGTTGCATAGGAGGGCTCCGGCTCCTCCTCCTCACCCATATACGCAGGCATCTTGTCGAAGTCCGCGTCATGCTTCGTCTCTACCTCCTGCATACGACGGCGGTTGCCCTCCGATTCTGACGGGAGGGAATCAAGTATTGCCTGATGCCCCGTCTGCAGATCCGCTTCCCCAGCGTCCCCCGCGTCCTCCCCATCCTCCTTCATCTCCACCTTCTTCTCCAACTCCTCCTCCGGATCCATCGCCTCCAAAGGTAGCCCCACGTGCCGGTGCTAGAACCGACGGATCTCGGGTAGGGGGTCCCGAGCTGGTGACCTTGACATGATGGTAACAGGAGAAAAAAAGATGCACAATATTTACCTAGGTTCGGGCCCTCTCTAAGAGGTAGAACCCTATTAATGCTCTTGTTTCTATTGTTTGGATGGAGTACAGAGTGCAGATTGATCTACCATGAGATCGTATGACTGAGCTCTAACCTCTAGTCCTTGAAATCGTGTCTCTACAGACTAAACCCCTTGACTAATATAGGCGTCGGGGGTATCTATGGTTTACATATATGTCGGCTACAACTAGGATTAACATGTCGATCATTTGAATTATGCCTTCAAGTGTACGCCAAGTCTTAGGAGGATTCCATCTTGATTACATCGAGGGCCAAGGCATGTGTGGCCCAATCTCTAGTAGTTGGCGGGTCCTTTGGCCGGCCCATAAATGACGAGTTGACGTGGTGTGCACATCCTAATCCTGGACACCACCAGTAGCCTCTGAACTAGTCTTTTAAGCCGAGGACTCTATCTTGGGAACAACATCATTGGTGCGGTCTTCAACTTCGTAGGTAAGTTCTATCCTCCACATCGACTTCTAGATCTCTCATCAGTTGAAGTCTTCTTACGTCTAATCATAGGCATTTCCTTCAACTTCATGCAGAAAGAGGTATGCACAGTGATTTAGTTCGATAATTAAAGGAGTGATTTACTCCGACAGGCACAACAGAAAAAGTGGCTGCGGCATGTGCCACCTCGCCTCGCCTTTCCGTTTCAAGTGGGGGATCTAGTGCAGTTTCCTGCGATGCAAGGATCTAGGGTGTGTTTGGTTGCCTGTATATGGCCCAGCCTAGCCCGCGCGGGAAGAACTTGGCCCATTTGGTTGCTTATGTTTACTGTGTGGCCCGCATCACACGAAACTTAAAGCACGTCCAGGCCAGGCCCAGGGGAAACGCCTGAATTGGCAGTAGCTCGTGAGCCTGGCTCGGGCGAGGCAGGGGAGGGCGACGCGCTTCTCTCCTCGTGCAAGCAGGGAGATGGCGCGAGCTCGCCCGCGTCGCCGAAAAATCGACGGGAGGATTTCGGCTCACCTCCCGTCGAGTCCACCCCTATTTAGCCCCCTCCCTCACTGCCCCAACTCCCGCCACCGTTCTCCCTCCCTTCAAGCTCCCCGTCGACACGCATCGGCACCGACGAGCAGGTAAGCGGCGCATCTTCATCGGCAGGCGGTCCACGGCGTCGGCGCTCCTTCACCGGCCGGCGGTGATCTTCGACGATCGTTCCCCCTCGTCCTCGAGCTGTAGCCATGGCCTTTGTGTGTTCAATCCCCCTTTATCTCTGTTCCTTCTAGCTAGATCTGAGCTGCATCTAGGGTTTGATATAGATGCATGATTGATTAGTGGTCTGATCTGTGAGCTCATATGGTTGATTTCTATATTGCGGTTGCAATTTGTGGTAGGGCTAGATGTTCAAGCATGTGGTAGGCTAGATTGGTAGTAGAGTTTGAAGGTGAACCTTGTGCGTGTGTTGATTCGTGCTTACATATGTGATTTGTAGCTATTGGTGGTCCATTTGTAGCATATGTTGTTTGTTGTAGATGTATGTTCGTGCTCATAGATTGTCCTGTATGCTTAGTATGATAGCGATGAACCATGTGCTTATTATGATAGTGATGAAGCATGTGCTTGCTATGATAGTGATGAACCATGTACATGTATGCTCCTGCTTTCAAGGATTGTCCGGTATGTTGTGTGCTATGCTTACTGTCAATGCATGCTACGATTATAGGACATGACCACGCAGATGCAAGATCTTAGTTAGGCCCTTGTCCTGTCCGACAGCAAGTTTCCTCCATCGTTTGTCGAGGACTCGTAGCCTATGTCCGAGATGGCACCTGATTCAGAGGTGTTCGCGTCTGATTCCCTCTATGTGCCAGTAGTGCTTGTTGAGCCAACTGCTGCTGATGCTGCTGTTGTCGCTGCACTCAAGGTAGCAACAGCAAAGGCAAAGAAGGATGGTAGGTCAAACAACATGAAGTGGCAGCCGTTCATGTCCACGTTCGTGCTGAACAAGATGTGTGAGCTCATCTCTAGTGAAGTTAGGACTGACAAGGCCTTCAAGAAGGTGCACTTGAACACGGTTGCGAAGCAGGTGTTCGAGTTCTGTGGGTAGGAGGTGTCTGCCACCCAGGTGTACAACCACCCGAGGAAGTGAAGAGGTCGATGAATCCAAGTGTCCAAGCTGAGAGACCTTAGCGGCGCCTCATTGGATGAGAACACTTGCTCCATAGTTCTGGAGGCAGAGCACCACGCCGGCCATGTCGCAGTTAGCTCATAGACCTCTTCCTTTTCATACTGTCCACCATTGTCTACTCCTAATCGCAACTAACAACACTTGTGTTTCATTCTTAGGACCATCCAAGGAATGATGAGTTTCTCAATACACTCAGAACTACAACACTTGTGTTTCATTTTTTGGTGAATTTAATAGGCTATTTGGAGGCCAATAATTCAATAATACTGTATACAAGATGAGTCGGCATCTTGGCCCAGCTTCATGTGATGAGAGAGAGAGAGAAAGGGAAAAGGGGACGAGCCGACATGTTTAAAGCCCGATGGGACGGGATAGCACCGCTGCAGTCTCTCCTGCCTCCTCTCCTCTCGTAGATGAGGGAGGGAGAGAGAAGAGGGAGGCGTGGCTACGGCTTGGATGGACCAGGCGCAGGTGATCCGCGGCCATGCCAGGCCGGACTGAGCAGAGCCATACCATACGCCAGGTGCATTGACAGATCGCCCACCGGGAGAGAGCAGCAGCGGCCGTGCACTAGTAGAAAAAGGCCTATTATCCCGGTTCATAACGGCCTTTAGTTCCGGTTCTAGAACCGGAACTAAAGAGTCGTTACTAAAGCTTTCCTTTTAGTCCCGATTCTTACATGAACCGGGACTAAAGGTCGTCCACGTGGCCGCTGCCTGAAGGTCCACCTTTAGTCTCGGTTGGTAACACCAACCAGTACTAAAGGAAATTTTATATAAAAAAGTTTGATTTTTTTTCTTGATTTTCAAATTTCTAAATTATTTTAACCTATAATCTCTAATTACTCATCATCACTACTCAATTTAACCTCTAATCTCTAATCACCCCTCATCATTCCAAATCATCTAACTTCCCGGACGGTCACCCATCCTCTCACTACTTCAGCCTGAGCACGCTTAACTTCCGGGTACTATTCTCCCTCGTTTCCAAGTCTGCACTTGTTGTTTTCCTGACAATAGTAAGATGTCAATCCTATTAAACCTCAGGAATTTAGCTTGAGCATGAAGTCACACATTTCACTATTTGAGTTTGAAACTATTGTTCTAAAAAACAATAATTATTTACTAACACTAATATTTCTTGAATAAGTAGTTTGACCACAGTTTGACCAGATTTGACCAAAATTCAAAAAACCTGAAATAATTATTTAGTAACACTAATATTTCTTGAATAAGTAGTTTGACCATTGTTTGACCATAGTTTGACCACAGTTTGACCAGATTTGACCACAGTTTGACCAGATTTGACCAAAATTCTAAAAAAACTGAAATAATTATTTAGTAACACTAATATTCTTGAATAATTATTTAGTAACACTAATAATTTTTGAATAAGTAGTTTGACCATAGTTTGACCTGATTTAACAAAAATTAAAAAAAACTGATATTTGAGCATAACTTTTTTTCCTTTTAGAATTTGAGGATTCTAAAAATTTGCAAACAGGTCGTAGGCGGTCAAAATAGGATGCGGATTTTCGTGCTGAACATTTTGATATATTATACGTTTTTTCTGACATCGTATGCAAAAGTTATAGCCGTTTTACATTTTTCCTACACTTTTTGCAGAACATGTTCAAATTTAAGTTTTTAAAGTTTCCTAACTAGTACATGTAGTAACATAACTACATCCGGAAGGATTTTAATTTTTGAAGTTTTTATCATTTTCTTTTTCTTTTTACAAAAGTGAAAAGGCGATCACCGGGGGTAGAGTTTGAAAAATTGGACCTTTAGTACCGGTTCGTGCCACGAACCGGTACTAATGCCTCAAACAACCTTTAGTACCGGTTGGTGTCACGAACCGGTACTAATGGACATCGCACCCTTTAGTACCGGTTCGTGGCACCAACCGGGACTAAAGATCCCATTTGAACCGGGAGTAATGTCTGTACGCCCTAGCCGCTCGAACCGGGACTAATGTTCACATTAGTCCCGGTTCGTAATGCAACCGGGAAAATGCTCTTTTCTGACCGAACCAAAGCCCTATTTTCTACTAGTGGTGGGGCCAACTTGGAAGAGCCTCGGTTTTCACTACGTGTGGAGCCGACCACCTCGCCCACTGTTTTACTCTTTACTTTTAACCCCGTCGCCGTGAACCTGGACGTCTGGTAAGAAAGAAGAAAGTAAAGTGAGAAGGGTAACGTAAAAGAGGAACGAGCACCTGTGACAGCGAGTAAAACAGTGGTCGTTTGGTTTGCTCCCGTCCACACAGAGACAGGACCATTTTCCATGCTTCCCCGTTGCTTCTTTTGCAAAAGCAAGCGCCGTCTGGCAGCCACGAGTACGAAATGTTAATTTACTGGAGGTACTACTAAAGCTGATCAATTAGATTGGTTTTGTTGGGGAACGTTGCAGAAAATTAAAATTTTCCTACGGTTTCACCAAGATCTATCTATGAGTTCATCTAAGCAACGAGTTACTAGAGAGAGTTTGCATCTACATACCACTTGTAGATCGAGTGCAGGCGTTCGAGGGAGTGGTGATGATGAAGACGTTCCCAACGTGATTCCGATCACCGATGACCAAAGTGCTGAAAGGACAGCACCTCCGTGTTCAACACACGTACGGGACGATGGCGTCTCCTCCGTCTTGATCCAGCAAGAGTGAAGGAGAGGTTGAGGAAGACAATTCCAATGGCAGCACGACGGCGTGGTGCAGTTGGTACGGCAGTTCTCCGGCGATTGCTTCGCCGAGCTTGCGTGGAGAAAGAGAGGTGTTGGGAGGGAGGGCTGCGCCTTCAATGGTGTTGGCAGCCTCCCCCACCCCTCTATTTATAGGAGGAGAGGGCAAGGGGGCGGCCATCTAGGGTAAACCCTAGATGGGGGCGGCCCAAGGAGGAGGGAGGGTGGCTTGCCCCCAAGCTAGGGGCGCCCCTTTAGGTTTACCCTCCCAAACCCTAGCCGTATGGGCCTAGGTGGGGAGGTACGCCCAGCCCACCAGGGGCTGGCTCCCTCTCCCACTTAGCCCATGTGCCCCCCCGGGAGAGGTGGCCCCTCCCGGTGGACCTCCGGAACCCTCCCGGTGGCCCCGGTGCTTTACCGTATACCACCAAACTTCCAGTCCGTTTAACCACTTTCCATATATAAATCTTTACCTCCGGACCATTCCGGAACTCCTCGTGACGTCCGGGATCTCATCCGGGACTCCGAACAACATTCGGTAATCACATACTTGTCTTCCTATTAACCCTAGCGTCACCGAACCTTAAGTGTGTAGACCCTACGGGTTCGGAGACATCTGAACATGACCGAGACTACCTCAAGTCAATAACCAACAGCGGGATCTGGATACCCATGTTGGTTCCCACATGCTCCTCGATGTTGTCATCGGATGAACCACGATGTCAAGGGTTCAAGCAACCCGTATTCTATTCCCTTTGTCTCGACGGTATGTTACTTGCCCGAGACTCGATCGTCGGTATCCCAATACCTCGTTAGTCTCGTTACGGCAGGTCACTTTACTCATACCGCAATGCATGATCCCGTGACCGGACACTTGATCACTTTGAGCTCATTATGATGATGCATTACCGAGTGGGCCCTAGTGATACCTCCCGTAACACGGAGTGACAAATCCAGCCTCGATCCGTGTCAACCCAATGGTCACTTTCGGAGATACCTGTAGTGCACCTTTATAGTCACCCGATTACGTTGTGACGTTTGATACACCAAAGCACTCCTACGGTATCCGGAATTGCACGATCTCATGGTCTAAGGAAGAGATACTTGACATTGGAAAAGCTCTAGCAAAACGAACTACACGATCTTTGTGCTATGCTTAGGATTGGGTCTTGTCCATCACGTCATTCTCCTAATGACGTGATCCCGTTGTCAATGACATCCGATGTCCATAGTCAGGAAACCATGACTATCTGTTGACCAACGAGCTAGTCAACTAGAGGCTTACTAGGGACGTATTGTAGTCTATGTATCCACACGTGTATTACGATTTCCGGATAATACAATTATAGCATGAACAAAGACAATTATCATGAACAAGGAAATATAATAATAATGCTTTTATTATTGCCTCTAGGGCATATTTCCAACAGGTTTTTCTTAAAGATACATGTTCAAACATTCTCAATTTCTTGCAGACACATATTAATGTTTGATGTACAATCGTAAAAATATTCAGCTCCGAATTCAACTTATATTAATAGAAAAAATTCAGGTGTGAACAGTGTCAAAGTACTAATTTGTCTTTTTGAATCTCTAAATGTACATCAAGTTTGGAGATGAGATTTTTTCGGGGTTTTAGACATACCTCACATGAATATTGTAAAATAATTTCATATTTTTTTAAAATATCTAAATATTAATTTTTCGGATTGATCTCACGATTTCACGTAAATGTGAGTTCTCATACAGTCTCCCCCTAATTAAGGTTACCCTCCAAGCAAAGATAAGATGTTATCTCCCCGCCAAAAAAGAAAGATAACATATTATCGGCCTACCTTTTCGGTTAATGGAGTAACTACAATTAGAGAAAACTACTCATCTAGCCTTATCTGGCAGGCGAAAAACAAGCTGCTTAGAAAAAAGGTCAAAGGGTGGAGTATTAATTTAAGGGCGAGTTTGAAAAAGAAGAAGACAAACCTAATTCTAGAATATGACATTTTGGATTTACTCTCTAAAGAAAATCATAGTCTAGTTCACTCTATTAATGATATGCTTGAGGTGACCACTTCCTTTTATAAAAAATTATTTGGTTTTGAAGAAAAATAGAACATTCATCTCGGAGACTCCTTTTGGAATGAAGATGGACTAGTAACTAATCTTTTGAATAAGTGGCTCATGAGATTGCAAAATTTATTTTTGGTAATAGTTCTGATGGTCATCTTATGAATAGTGTTCCGCCCCATGTGGCATATGCTGTAACGAATGATTGCTAACTTGTTGTCCAATTAATATATGAAGTGATGTTTTTCAGTAAAAAACTAGTAATTGATCTTCAAAATGGAATGCTGCCAAAAGATTGTTTTTTTTTGAAGAGGAGATTAAGGAGACCACTCTTTGTTCTTATTCTCATGGGGCCCCGGCGTTAGAAATATGCCCTAAAAGCAATAATATTGTATTATTATATTTCCGTTATTCATATTTTAAGAGTTTATATTTCATGCTATAACTGATATAATCCTGGAATATGCGATTCAGTGGAAAACTCACATGCACATGTGAAATGATAAACGATAAACAATAGGTTCCCGTTCTCGCCTATAAGACAGGCTCAAGTGTTGTTTGTGGTCACTTTTTCCGGATCTTAGTATATCGTTAAGTGTAATGATAGTCCTAAAACAACATTGAGGGTATATGACGTTAGAAGAAAAATCATATTGAATCGACCCAATACTTGTCTGTTATATTATGTGATTATATCGTCTGAAATCATCTGTTATAACACAGATGTTAGCATGTGTTTTGTTCCTCAAACCATGAGAGTGTCTCGGTCACTCCCTACCGGGCGGTGGGCTTTGTGGTTGCTCAAACGTCATCTGTAACAAGGTGATCATAACGACAACTTTCAGGCACACCGGAAAGTTTGAAAAGTGACTGGATAGCTCGAGAGTGGGATTTGCTCCACCGACGATGTAGAGATATTCTTAGGGACCTCTCACTGTGATGGCATCCATAATTTTCTGGCCAGATACTGGTGACTACGTCATGGGGATGCCGAAACATGCCAACAAGAAAGAAGAACAAAACCGGTAACGGGAGCAAACGGTATAGTTAGCATGGTGATGACTCAGGAGGATACCAATGCACACCGAGTTTTGTAAAGTATCGCGAAGCAATGAGAACATCACATGATAACCAAAAGGTACACTCGAATATCATTCATGTAATCATAAGGACCGATATGGATGTCCACAGTTCCGCTATCGGTCATTGAACGAAGGGGTTTTGTTCATGTCTATGATTTACCAAACTTACGTGGTCACAAGTTTAAGGTAATCACGATCTGCTAAGTTTTAGTAGGACGGGAGTGATGAGAATATTTTGTGTACTTGTTTCATTGAAATAGTTCCGACATGTTTCGGGAGCGTTTTGGGGTCACCGGAAGGGTTTCGGTGAATATCGGGTAATACCGGGTATTGCCGATTAAGTATATATATATATATATATATATATATATATATATATATATATATATATATATATATATATATATATATATATATATATATATATATATATATATATATATATAGTGTAAAATGTTTTCTTGGATGTTAAATTATATATATAATACTCTAAAAATGTTTAGAATGTTTTATATTAAATTTAAATATCAATGGGCCTTAAAAGACCAAGAGGTGGAAGGCAACGTGGGACACAAGGGCCCAAGTTTGACGGAAACCCTCCTTTCTTTGTAGGGGGGGGGGGGAATTGGACCTAGGAAGGGGTCCCAAGGGGGACTTTCTGTTGGGGAACGTTGCATAAAATAAAAAAATTCCTACGTTCACCAAGATCAATCTATGAGTTCATCTAGCAACGAGAGAGGGGAGTGCATCTACATACCCTTGTAGATCGCGAGCGGAAGCGTTCAAGAGAACGGGGTTGAGGGAGTCGTACTCATCGTGATCCAAATCACCGGAGATCCTAGCGCCGAACGGACGGCACCTCCGCGTTCAACACACGTACGGTCAGCGTGACGTCTCCTCCTTCTTGATCCAGCAAGGGGGAAGGAGAGGTTGATGAAGATCCAGCAGCACGACGGCTTGGTGGTGGATGCAGCAGGGATCCGGCAGGGCTTCGCCAAGTGACTACGGGAGGAGGAGGTGTAGCAAGGGGGGAGGGAGGCGCCAGGTGTCAGGGTGCGGCTGCCCTCCCACCCCCCTCTTTATATAGAGACCCCAGGGGGGCGCCGGCCCTAGGAGATGCATTACCGAGTGGGCCCAGAGATACCTCTCCGTCATACGGAGTGACAAATCCCAGTCTCGATCTGTGTCAACCCAACAGACACTTACGGAGATACCTGTAGTGCACCTTTATAGCCACCCAGTTACGTTGTGACGTTTGGTACAACCAAAGCACTCCTACGGTGTCCGGGAGTTACACGATCTCATGGTCTAAGGAAAAGATACTTGACATTGGAAAAGCTCTAGCAAAACGAACTACACGATCTTGTGCTATGCTTAGGATTGGGTCTTGTCCATCACATCATTCTCCTAATGATGTGATCTCATTATCAATGACATCCAATGTCCCTAGTCAGGAAACCATGACTATCTGTTGATCAACGAGCTAGTCAACTAGAGGCTCACTAGGGACATGTTGTGGTCTATGTATTCACACGCGTATTACAATTTCCGGATAATACAATTATAGCATGAATAAAAGACAATTATCATGAACAAGGAAATATAATAATAATCCTTTTATTATTGCCTCTAGGCATATTTCCAACAGTCTCCCACTTGCACTAGAGTCAATAATCTAGTTACATTGTGATGAATCGAACACCCATAGAGTTCTAGTGTTGATCATGTTTTGCTCGCGGAAGAGGTTTAGTCAACGGATCTGCGACATTCAGATCCGTATGTACTTTGCAAATATCTATGTCTCCATCTTGAACATTTTCACGGATGGAGTTGAAACGACGCTTGATGTGCCTGGTCTTCTTGTGAAACCTGGGCTCCTTGGCAAGGGCAATAGCTCCAGTGTTGTCACAGAAGAGAGTGATTGGCCCGATGCATTGGGTATGACTCCTAGGTCGGCGATGAACTCCTTCATCCATATTGCTTCATCGCTGCCTCCGAGGCTGCCATGTACTCCGCTTCACATGTAGATCCCGCCACGGCGCTTCGCTTGCAACTGCACCAGCTTCGCTCCACAATTCAACATATACACGTATCCGGTTTGTGACTTAGAGTCATCCAGATCTGTGTCGAAGCTAGCGTCGACGTAACCCTTTACTACGAGCTCTTCGTCACCTCCATAGACGAGAAACATGTCCTTTGTCCTTTTCGGTACTTCAGGATATTCTTGACCATCGTCCGGTGTTCCTTGCGGGATTACTTTGGTACCTTCCTACCAAACTTACGGCAAGGTTTACATCAGTCAGTACACAACATGGCATACATAATAGATCCTATGGCTGAGGTATAGGGATGACACTCATCTCTTCTTTATCTTCTGCCGTGGTAGGGCATTGAGCCGAGCTCAATCTCACACCTTGCAATCTGAGCAAGAACCCTTTCTTGGACTGATCCATATTGAACTTCTTCAATATCTTATCAAGGTATGTGCTTTGTGAAAGGCCTATGAGGCGTCTCGATCTATCCCTATAGATCTTGATGCCTAATATGTAAGCATCTTCTCCAAGGTCCTTCATTGAAAAACACTTATTCAAGTAGGCCTTAATGCTGTCCAAAAGTTCTATATCATTTCCCATCAAAAGTATGTCATCTACATATAATATGAGAAATGCTACAGAGCTCCCACTCACTTTCTTGTAAACGCAGGCTTCTCCATAAGTCTGCATAAACTCAAACGCTTTGATCATCTCATCAAAGCGAATGTTCCAACTCCGAGATGCTTGCACCAGCCCATAAATGGATCGCTGGAGATTGCATACCTTGTTAGCATTCTTAGGATCGACAGAACCCTCCGGCTACATCATATACAGTTCTTCCTTAAGATAGCCGTTAAGGAATGCCGTTTTGACGTCCATCTGTCATATCTCATAATCATAGTATGCGGCAATTGCTAACATGATTCGAACGGACTTCAGCTTCGCTACGGGAGAGAAAGTCTCATCGTAGTCAACCCCTTGAACTTGCCGATAACCCTTAGCGACAAGTCGAGCTTTATAGATGGTAATATTACCATCCGCGTCTGTCTTCTTCTTAAAGATCCATTTGTTTTCTATCGCTCGCCGATCATCGAGCAAGTCTGTCAAAGTCCATACTTTGTTTTCATACATGGATTCTATCTCGGATTGCATGGCTTCAAGCCATTTGTTGGAATCTGGGCCCGCCATCGCTTCTTCATAGTTCGAAGGTTCACCGTTGTCTAACAACATGATTTCCAGGACAGGGTTGCCATACCACTCTGGTGTGGAACGTGTCCTTGTGGACCTATGAAGTTCAGTAGCAACTTGATCCGAAGTACCTTGATCATCATCATTAATTTCCTCTCCAGTCGGTGTAGGCACCACAGGAACATTTTCCTGAGCTGCACTACTTTCCGATTCAAGAGGTAGTACTTCATCAAGTTCTACTTTCCTCTCACTTACTCCTTTCGAGAGAAACTCTTTTTCCAGAAAGGATCCGTTCTTGGCAACAAAGATCTTACCTTCGGATCTAAGGTAGAAGGTATACCCAATGGTTTCCTTGGGGTATCCTATGAAGACGCATTTTTCCGACTTGGGTTCGAGCTTTTCAGGTTGAAGTTTCTTGACATAAGCATCGCATCCCCAAACTTTTAGAAACGACAGCTTAGGTTTCTTCTCAAACCATAATTCATACGGTGTCGTCTTAACGGATTTAAACGGTGCCCTATTTAAAGTGAATGTAGCTGTCTCTAGAGCGTATCCCCAAAATGACAGCGGTAAATCGGTAAGAGACATCATAGATCGCACCATATCCAATAGAGTGCGATTATGACGTTCGGACACACCGTTACGCTGAGGTGTTCCAGGCGGCGTGAGTTGTGAAATGATTCCACATTTCCTTAGGTGCGTACCAAATTCGTGACTTAAATATTCTCCTCCACGATCTGATCGTAAGAATTTTATCTTTCGTTCACGTTGATTCTCTACTTCATTCCGAAATTCCTTGAACTTTTCAAAGGTCTCAGACTTGTGTTTCATTAAGTAGACATACCCATATCTACTTAAGTCATCAATGAGAGTGAGAACATAACGATATCCTCCGCGAGCCTCAACGCTCATTGGACCACACACATCAGTATGTATGATTTCCAATAAGTTGGTTGCTCGCTCCATTGTTCCGGAGAACGGAGTCTTGGTCATTTTGCCCATGAGGCATGGTTCGCATGTGTCAAATGATTCATAATCTAGAGACTCTAAAAGTCCATCAGCATGGAGCTTCTTCATGCGCTTGACACCAATGTGACCAAGGCGGCGATTACCACAAGTATGTGGGACTATCGTTATCAACTTTACATCTTTTGGTATTCACACTATGAATATGTGTAACATTACGTTCGAGATTCATTAAGAATAAACCATTGACCATCGGGGCATGACCATAAAACATATCTCTCATATAAATAGAACAACCATTATTCTCGGATTTAAATGAGTAGCCATCTCATACTAAACAAGATCCGGATACAATGTTCATGCTCAAACTTGGCACTAAATAACAATTATTGAGGTTTAAAACTAATCCCGTGGGTAAATGTAGAGGCAGCGTGTCGACGGCGATCACATCGACCTTGGAACCATTCCCGACGCGCATCGTCACCTCGTCCTTCGCCAACCTCCGCTTATTCCGCAGCTCCTACTGTGAGTTACAAATATGAGCAACGGCACCGGTATCAAATACCCAGGAGTTACTACGAGTACTGGTAAGGTACACATCAATTACATGTATATCACATATACCTTTAGTGTTGCCGGCCTTCTTGTCCGCTAAGTATTTGGGGCAGTTCCGCTTCGGTGACCCTTCCTTTGCAATAAAAGCACTCAGTCTCGTGCTTGGGTCCATTCTTTGACTTCTTCCCGCAAGCGGCTTATCGGTGCGGCAACATCCTTGCCGTCCTTCTTGAAGTTCTTCTTACCTTTGCCTTTCTTGAACTTGGTGGTTTTATTGACTATCAACACTTGATGTTCTTTCTTGATTTCTAGCTCTGCTGACTTCAGCATTGAAAATACTTCAAGAATAGTTTTCACCATCCCCTGCATATTGTAGTTCATCACAAAGCTCTTGTAGCTCGGTGGGGCGATCAAGGATTCTGTCAATGACTGCCTCGTCCGGAGGTTAATGTCCACTGGGACAAAGCGGTTGTGCAACCCGACATTTTGAGTATGTGCTCACCGATGAAACTGTTTCCTCCATCTTACAACTATAGAACTTGTCGGAGACTTCATACCTCTCGACCCGGGCATGATCTTGGAAAACCATTTTCAGCTCCTCGAACATCTCATATGCTCCGTGTTGCTCAAAACGCTTTTGGAGCCCCGGTTCTAAGCTGTAAAGCATGCCACCCTGAACGAGGGAGTAATCATCAACACGTGACTACCAAGCGTTCATAACGTCTTGGTTCTCTGGGATGGGTGCTTCACCTAGCGGTCCTTCTAGGACATATGCTTTCTTGGCAGCTATGAGGATGATCCTCAGGTTCCGGACCCAGTCAGTATAGTTGCTGCCATCATCTTTCAGCTTGGTTTTCTCTAGGAACACGTTGAAGTTCATGTTGACATGAGCGTTGGCCATTTGATCTACAAGACATATTTTGCAAAGATTTTAGACTAAGTTCTTGATAATTAAGTTCATCTAATCAAATTATTTAATGAACTCCCACTCAGATTAGACATCCCTCTAGTCATCTAAGTGTTACATGATCCGAGTCGACTAGGCCGTGTCCGATCATCACGTGAGACGGACTAGTCATCATCGGTGAACATCTCCATGTTGATCGTATCTTCCATACGACTCATGTTCGACCTTTCGGTCTCTGTGTTCAAAGGCCATGTCTGTACATGCTAGGCTCGTCAAGTTAACCTAAGTGTTTTGCATGTGTAAAACTGTCTTACACCCATTGTATGTGAACGTAGCAATCTATCACACCCGATCATCACGTGGTGCTTCGAAACGACGAACTTTAGCAACGGCGCACAGTTAGGGGAAACATTTTCTTGAAATTATTATGAGGGATCATCTTATTTACTACCGTCGTTCTAAGTAAACAAGATGCATAAACATAATAAACATCACATGCAATTAAATAGTAGTGACATGATATGGCCAATATCATATAGCTCCTTTGATCTCCATCTTTGGGGCTCCATGATCATCTTCGTCACCGGCATGACACCATGATCTTCATCATCATGATCTCCATCATCGTGTCTCCATGAAGTTGCTCACCAACTATTACTTCTACTACTATGGCTAACGGTTTAGCAATAAAGTAAAGTAATTACATGGCGTTAAATCATTGACACGCAGGTCATACAATAATTAAGACAACTCCTATGGCTCCTTCCGGTTGTCATACTCATCGACATGCAAGTCGTGATTCCTATTACAAGAACATGATCTCATACATCACAATATATCATTCATCATTCATCACAACTTCTGGCCATATCACATCACAAAGCAATTGCTGCAAAAACAAGTTAGACGTCCTCTAATTGTTGTTGCATCTTTTACGTGGCTGCAATAGGGTTCTAGCAAGAACGTTTTCTTACCTACGATAAAGCCACAACGTGATTTGTCAACTTCTATTTACCCTTCATAAGGACCCTTTTCATCGAATTCGCTCCAACTAAAGTGCGAGAGACAGACACCCGCTAGCCACCTTATGCAACTAGTGCATGTCAGTCGGTGGAACCTGTCTCACGTAAGCGTACGTGTAAGGTCGGTCCGGGCCGCTTCATCCCACAATACCGTTGAAGCAAAATAAGACTAGTAGTGGCAAGAAAGTTGACAACATCTACGCCCACAACAGATTTGTGTTCTACTCGTGCAATAGAGAATTACGCATAAACCTAGCTCATGCACTAGTAGAAAAAGGGCCTATAGTCCCGGTTGGTGAGGGCCTTTAGTCCCGGTTCATGAACCAGGACTAAAGGGTCGGTACTAATGCCCTGACCCTTTAATCCCGGTTCAATCCAGAACCGGGACAGATGGGCCTCCACGTGGCCTGTCCGCTGAGCCCAGGCAGGAGGGCCTTTGGTCCCGGTTGGTGGCACCAACCGGGACCAATAAACATCCACGCCACGACATTTCTATGGCTGTGGTTTTTTTTTTTTTTGAAAGGGGGGGTTTGGGGGTTTAATTTAGGTGTTTCATATATTGTGCTATAGCTAGCTAATTAATAGAGAAAAGTGTCCTTTCTTTTGTCCGTGCTTGGTCGACGCTACGTAATATACATACGTATAGAGAGGACTAACTAGACATGCTAGCTAGCTAGTAATTAAGCAAATGTAAGATCGTCATGAACATATATGCATACAGAGAGAAGTGATATCGACCACCTCTCCTTCTCCGAGAGATTGGTCGAACAACAAGTTCTCGTATATCTATCCGACACTACCGCTACATATATACAATAATTATCTTTTACAATACGGACGCGTGGTCCACATAGTATTCCCGTCTTCAGCGATCACATGGTCAAGAAAGAATGCCGCCAATTCCTCTTGAATTGCTGCATGCGATCTGGTGCTAGGAGTTCATCCCGCTTCAAACATCTAATTTTAAGAAAGGGTCAATACATACATATATATATAAATAAATAAATATATATATATATATATAAAATATATATATATATATATATATATATATATATATATATATATATATATATATATATATATATATATATATGAATGAATGAATGAAACTCAACACAAATGATGGTAATAAAATAAAATTGTGAATATTTTTATTTACGCACTTCAAATTGTTTGTCGGAGTAGCCCTCTCACAGGTCGTGTGGCGGATGGACTCGCAAACGTAGTATCCACAGAAATCATTCCTTGTTCCTGCCACAACCACTTTACAAGAAACAGAGGTCAATCAAATTGATAATTAGCAAGCACATGCTAAATGGTATTGATGAAACTAGCGCTTGAATCACTAGGAGATCGCGTGGAATATGCTACTATATAGTACTTACTTTGGTGTCTAAATTGCAGCTTCTTGGTAGTCCGGAGCTTTTTGGTGAATTTTCCTAAAGCCCTGCCATACAAAGAAAACAATTACTTGAGATCAGAAATGAACAAAGTTGCTGATATGGTGGATAATGATCGATTTAACTTACTTCTCGAGCATTTCAGTCATGTCCGCATACTCCTTGGGATCTTTTAGTCTCGAGTCTAAGGCAGTTACTACTCCTGCTCAAGCTTAATCTCTAGGAGAATATAGTGGAACCTGCGCATTTATGCATAACTCATCAATATTACATTACTATAACCTGGACTAAATAAGGAAACCGAATATGCCACAAGACAGTAACACTCACTTGTAGTTGTAAGGAAAGAGTATTATATTTTGTGTTCATTTATTTCCAACGATCGTAGTAAGTTGGCCTCGGTTTCAATGCACGATATTTAACCTCATTTGCATCTATGAGATATGTGTTAATGAACCCAATATCACCCACTTGTTTTTTCTTCATTTTTGCGATCTTCAATCTGCATAATATAGTGAGGATATTTATAGATACATGCAATGAAAGAGCTGAGTTATATAGAGATACTTAATGACAGAAGTAGTACTACTTACAGACAGTAGCAGGTGACCGTTGCTTTATCGAGGGCCAATTGATTGAAAAACTGATAGAACTCCTCAAATGGAATAGGCAACAGTTCAATTCCAAGGAGGTCATGCTCCTTTTTAACTCTCACATACAAAGTATTCCTCCCCTCAGATTCTTTGCAGGTTTTCATGTACCAATCATGCAATCTTCGCATCATCGTTGTTAGAGAGCTTTCATCTTTGACGAGAGGCTTCCCGTACTCGTATCTTTGTATCTGCACCTTCAAGAAATCATAATGTACATCGTCGGGCAGGTAATCTGCAGGATTGCCATAACCAGGCACCATCCTCGGATCGACGATGTCGCTAGCAGGCACCTTGAGCGGGGGGCACGATTGCTTCGCTTGTTGGCCGAGCTGGGCAATTTGTTTCCCAGCTCGTCGTTCTTTCATCCTTTGATCATCGACAATACTTCCCAATCTCTCCGCTTCGCAAATGCCTTTCCAATAATGCGCTCATAGTTGCCTTTGGCGGAGACTTGGGTGGTTTTGTCGGGCAGCAAGTGCGCTTCGCTTTGACGGATCTACCTTCTCCTCCGGAGGTGGATGTCTCTTTGCTTTCAACCCTTGAAACCAGTCATCCACTTGATCTGCGCGATCTTCGCGTTTTCCTCCTCGCTCCTCTCGTGCGGTAACTTCTCCGAGTCTTGAGAGAAGGACCGAATCTATCTCCTCCTCCCGCCTTTGGCTGTCTTGCTAGACGCCGGCGAGAGCAGCGGAGGGGATGTCTTCTTTCCTTGCTTATGAGGCGGAGGAGAAGGACTAGGACGCGCCGGAGCAGCCGGAGCGGCGGCGGGTCTCTTCCGCCCTTGCTGACGAGGCGGAGAAGGAGGAGGCTGGCTGCCCGGACGCGCCGGTGCAGGCGGAGAAGGAGACGGAGTGCCGCCACGCGCCGGAGAAGGAGCCGGCCGAGTGCCCTGATCGTCACTCGCCGGAGGAGGAGGCGGTGGAGGAGGCGGAGTGCCCTGACTCGCCGGAGGAGGAGGAGGAGGCGGAGGCGTCCAGTTCGGAAGGTTGATGAGATCCTTCCGCCATAGGCATGGAGTCTTCAGAGCAGAACCCAGCCGATACTCCCCTTCACCGGTAGGGTGGTCAAGCCGGAGGTCCTCAAATCCCTCCGTTATTTCATCGACCATCACCTTAGCATATCCTTCTGGAATCGGCGGCAGTGAAAAGTTGAGTCGGGTTTAGTAGGATAAACAGAGCCAACAGCCGCCTTGACCTTCAAATTGCTCCATTGCGCCATAAGGTGGCAATTTTCAGCATCCGTGATAGCATCCACGGGATAGCTGGCGAGGAGCCGTCAAGGCATGCTGCTCGCTGAAGCAGCTCGGTGGAAGCCACGCTGCTTCTCCGCCGAGATGGCGGGGTAACCGGGGAAGCTTGGCAGGTCATTTGTTGTGATCTGCTGCTTCTCGTTCCTCTTCTCGTTCCTCTAGCCCCATTACCCTTTCGCAGCGCCGCTGCATTAGGCTCTGCTCGGTTTCTTCCTCCTCTCATGGGTTTTGTAACCCCTGCGTCCGAAATCCAGCCTTCCACGAAGCGGAGCTTGGCGTGCCTCGTGTCCGTCCGTGGTGCTCGAGGATTCCGAGGGCATTGTGAGCTCGTCCCTCTCCCTATCTGGAACGAACTTCCCTTGCTGCGCTGCTTCGATATAATGCTGAAGCCTCTTGACCGGTATGTCCAATTGTTCGTCCGTCCAAATGCACTTCCCGTTATAGGGTCCAAGGATCCGCCGCCCCAAGAACCAAGTCCGCAACGGTCTGGCGATTCATTGTCTCGGTTCGATCCCTTTATCAAGCAGATCATTCTCAGCCTTGGCCCACTTAGGCCGGGCTACGAGGTAGCCACGACCCGTGCGATGGTGAAGCTTCTTCTTCGCAGCATTTCTCTTGTTTGTCGCTGACATCTTTTTACTCTTTTCCGATGTCTTGTAGGCCACAAATGCGGGCGATCATCTCGATCTTCTCATATTTTCCTTGAATTCTGGTGTCTCATTTTTTCGACATACGTATTGAGTTTTTCTTCCAATTCCTGAATAGTTCTGCCATCTTCTTAAGAGCAAAAGACTTTATTAATGGCTCTATTACTGGCTTCTCCGGATCATCCTCTAGCGGTAGGGTAAAATTTGACTTCAGCTCAGTCCAAAGATCATTTTTCGCATATCATTGACACAAGACACCTCGTGGTCTTTGTTCTTAGGCTTATACCATTGGTGGATGCTGATCGGGATCTTGTCCCTAACCGTAACCCCCAGACCGAGCAACAAATGCCTTCTTTGTCCGGTAGGGTTCAATCGGTTGGCCGTCAGCACGCGATTTGTATGATCTCAAACTTTTCATCCGAGCTCAACTTTTTCTTCGAGCCTCGTCTCTTTACCGAAGTTGTGCTCGATCCGGAGGGCTAGAAAAAAGAACAAAGACGATAGTTAATTAATATGTGTACATATATACCAAAACAAAGGCGAGAGCTAGTCAAGACAGGCTTAACTAATATATATACCTGGCGGACTCGGTTTGGTGATCACCGAGCCGTCCTCACGGTCTACTTCTTCACCCTCTCCTTCTTGCACCGGCATTGGGTCATCGGAGCCATGTAAATCATAGCCAGCTGCTTCTTCACCCTCTCCTTCCAGACCATCGTTGTCGTTGAGAAACATCAACGAGCAGACGGCATCACTTCCTTGTGGGATTATGTCCCTCAACAACGCTTTTTGTGCTTCGTCTCGGGGGGTGTCCATAGTTTCTACAAATATTTACAACATGGCAATTATTATTCAAACATGACAGATATGGATATATTAGTGCCAACGTAGAACTAGCTAGCTAATCACAATAAGGAATCATATTAGTGGCCTCGACGCTGCTTCTCTAGGGTTTGGGGTGGCCTCGACAACGCTTCAAGGGTTAGGGGTGGCCTCGAACGCTTCAAGCTAGGAGGGTAATATCGACCCCCCACGTGTTGAAGCTATCGGGAGGGGTCGGCGTTGAACAGACATCTATGTCCCACAAGTGACGTGGGCATCGGCGCCATGTAGGGTAGAGGGTCGTGGATCGCCGGCGGTCGAGGTCAAGGGTCGAAGATCGCCGAGGGTCGGGAGGTTGCCTAGTATCAAAGGATTCAACAAAACCATGTCTTCATCATTAGGCGAAAATGTGAGGTGCATGATGGTGCAAGCTCTCCAAAGTTGTTTTGGAGCGGAGTCCCGAGATAGGATAATTAAGCTTTTTGGTACAAAGTTCAGCAAAAGGCAAATTATCCTATCCGGACTCCATTCCGTAACAACTTTGAAGGACTTCGCACCATCATGCCATGGTTACTTCCGCTAATGATGAAGCCATGGATTTCTTCAATACTTTGACACTATAGGAACCCTCGACCACAAAACCTTCGACCCTTGACCCCTTAACGACCCTCGACCCTCTACCCTAGTTCCCGACGCCGACCCTCGGCGATCCTCGACACCCTCGTTCCCGATAAAATTAAGAAGAAGAAGAAAAAAAGAGGAGAAAAAGGAGAAGAAGCTCCTCTATTCCTTCTTCTTCTCCTCTTTTTTTCTTCTTCTTTCTCTTCTTCCTCTCCTCGTCTTCTCCTTCTTCTTCTCCTTCTTTCTCTACTTATTTTCCTTTTCCTTATTTTACTTTTTCCTCTCCACTAACATAAAATGCACTAACCTAAAATGCAACAAACATAAAATGCACTAAATCGATCAACTAACCTAAAATCAGTGATAAAATGCACTAACCTAAAATCGATATCTACTAACAACTTAAAAAAATAATACATATATGAAAAATGCATATATTAAAAAAAACATCATCATATCATCAACAGAAAAAAATAGTATATTTTCTAAAATCTATCTTTTGCATATATACATCAACATATATATATATACACTAACCTAAAATGCACAAAATGCTATCGGAGAGGGGTATATCGACCCCCTCATGTATCCACATACATACATCTATACATACATATATACTTACATATATGTATAAATTTTTGCATATAGAAACTTTTGCATATATAAAGTTTTTCTAAAATCTAACTTTTGCATTATATGAACATATATACAGAGAACATATACATAAAATGCACAAAAAATAAGAGGAAAGGGGCGCCGGCGGCCGGACCAAGGCAGCGGCGTGGGTGGGGCAGGGCAGGGCGGGCGGCGGCGACGGGTCGGGGCAGGGCAGCAGGGCGGCGGCGACGGGTCGGGACTGGGCCGGGCCGGTAGGGCGGCGGCGCGGCGACGGCGACGACGACGGTCTGGTGCAGTGGCAGCAGTGTGAGCGACGGTGACGGGTCAGGCCGGCAGGGCGGCGGGCGAGCGACGGTGTCGGGCAGGTGGTGGGCGGCGTCGCAGGTGGTCGGGCGGGCGCGGGCACAGTGTCGGGCAGTCTGGGTCGGGCTGGCGGGCGGGCGGCGGCGACGGCGACGGGGCAGGGCAGGGGCGGCGGCGACGACGAGGTGGACCAACTGACGGCGTCAAGCAGGGCTCGGCGGCGACGGCGACGAGGAGCAGAAGGCGTCGGGGCGAGAAGAAACAGATGAATTTTGGCGAAAACTGCTAAGTGCTATATATATAGCAAGGGCATTAGTCCCGGTTCGTGGCTCCAACCGGGGCTAATGCCCCCCTTTAGTCCCGGTTGGAGCCACCAACCGGGACCAAAGGCCAATTTTCAGCAGCCCAAAGGGCGGGAAGCGGCGGCCTTTGGTCCCGTTGGTGGCTCCAACTGAATAAAGGGGGCATTAGCCCCGTTGAGCCACGAACCGACTAATGCCCTTTAGTCCCGGTTGGTGCCACCAACCGGGACCAAAGGCCATGTGCTGCCCAGCGCCAAATGTTTAGTCCCACTCGCTAGTTGAGAGGAGCCGCACCAGTTTATAAGGTGCGGTGCGGCTCCCTCTCGAGCTCCTCTCTAAAGCAGACTTTCGGCCTAACTCGCCATCTGTGCTCAGGCCTCTTTGGGCCTTCCATGGCCTGAATCTCGGCCCATAAGGTTTCTAGTCGTATTCACGCCGTGGGGCCCGATGGGTGGCACTTTTTTTTGCTTTATATTTTATTTCTTTTTGCTTTTAGTTTTAGAAAAATATAAATTTTCTATTAGTGCCATTAGTTTTAAAATTTGAAAACACTTTTTTGTTTTCTTTGTTGCTTTATTTATTTTATTTTGTTTCTACTTACAACAAAATACTTATTGTTGCTATTTTTATTTTTTTCAAGTTTTTTGTTTTGTTTTCTGCATTATTTATTTTCTTTTGGTTTTTGATTTATTTTTTAATTATTTTTGCTTTTAGGTCAGCAAAATTATAAACTTTCTGTTAGTGCTTTTAGTTTTAGAAAAATATAAACTTTCTGTTAGTGCCATTAGTTTTAAAATTGAAAACACTTTTTTGTTTTCTTTGTTGCTTTATTTATTTTATTTTGTTTCTACTTACAACAAAATGCTTATTGTTGCTATTTTTATTTTTTTCAAGTTTTTTGTTTTGTTTTCTGCATTATTTATTTTCTTTTGGTTTTTGCTTTATTTTTTAATTCTTTTTGCTTTTAGGTCAGCAAAATTATAAACTTTCTGTTAGTGCCATTTGTTTTAGAACAATTATAAACTTTCTGTTTGTGCCATTAGTTTTATAAAATTTGAATTCTTTGAAATTTGTGTGAATCACAAGTTTGTGAGCTCTACAAGGCGTAGAGGGACGGGCTTATAAACGGTGTGGCGCCCTTGGTTGGCGAGGTTTTCAAATTCATAGTTTTCAAATGAACTCTGAAAAAGTTGGCATAGCATGTTCATGAACAAATCGGATAATGGTATCATACTCGTGTGTTACAAAGTTGGCATGGTATCATCATAATAGTTGCGGAGAAAGTCTTCACTTTTTCTTCGCTTGTGTCGTTTGCTTATTGCGCCAGAACCATGGATAATCTTCATCGTTTATCGGATGCTTGGGTCAGCCTTGACTTTGAAGGGGGAATTTCATGAAACTTTTCATACTCTTGAGACATGTCTGCTTGCCCTCCACTCCTGTGGATGTCCCTTTTCCCGAAAGAACTATGTGGCGCTTTGGCTCATTGTATGATGTATTCGCTTCCTTATCTTTTCTTTTCCTCGGTCTTGTAGACATGTCCTTCACATAGATAACCTGTGCCACATCATTGGCTAGGACGAACGGTTCGTCGGTGTACCCAAGATTTTTCAGATCCATTGTTGTCATTCCGTCTCGTGGGTCTACCTGCACCCGCCTCTGACAGATTGACCCACTTGCACTTAAACAAAGGGACCTTAAAATCTACTCCGTAGTCAAGTTCCCATATGTCTACTATGTAACCATAATATGTGTCATTTCCTTGTCGGTTGCTGCATCAAAGCGGACACCGCTGTTTTGGTTGGTGCTCTTTTCATCTTGGTCAATCGTGTAAAATGTATTCCCATTTATCTCAGTATCCTTTCCAAATCATTACAGTCGAAGATGGTCCCTGGACAACAAGTACAACTCATCACAAACAGTGCTGTCACCTCCGAGACGTGTTTCCAACCAACTACTGAAAGTCCCGATGTGTTCACATGTAATCCATCGTCGCCCGCTCCGGGTGTTTGGGCGCAGACTGTTCTTGTGTTCATCGACATACGGGTCACCAAGGTAGAGTTCTCAGAGAACTGTGTGTGCTTGAGACCAAGAATATCCGTCCCTGCATATTATTGAGTCTCTTCCAAGCGTGCCTTTTCGGTCAGTCTCCCCTCATACCGCGATTTAGGGAGACCTATCTTATTAAGGCCAGGAATGAAGTCAACACAAAACCCGATGACATCCTCTGCTTGATGGCCCATGGAGATGCTTCCTTCGGCCTAGCACGGTTACTCTGAACATATTTCTTTAGGACTCCATGAACCTCTCAAAGGGTACATATTGTGTAGAAATACGGGCCCCGAATGACAATCTCGCCGACTAGATGAACTAGGACGTGCGTCATGATATTGAAGAAGGATGGTGGGAACACCAGCTCGAAATCGACAAGACATTGCGCCACATCACTCCTTAGCGTTGGTACGATTTCTGGATCGATCACCTTCGAGATATTGCATTGAGGAATGCACATAGCTTCACAATGGCTAATCGGACGTTTTCGGTAGAAGCCCCTCAATGCAACCGGAAGCGCTTGCGTCATAATCACGTGGCGTCATGAGACTTTAGGTTCGGAACTTTTTCTCGGCATATTTATTATTCCCTTTATATTCGACGAGAAGCCGTCGGGAGCTTCATCTTGAGCAGGCATTGAAAGAATATTTCTTTCTCTTCTTTCGAAGAGCGTGGCTGGCGGGACCTTCATATTGCTTGGGAGGCATGCCCTCTTTTTCGTGCAAGCGTTGCAGGTCCTCTCGTGCCTCGTGTGTATCTTTTGTCTTCCCATACACGCCCAAGAAGCCTAGCAGGTTCACGCAAAGGTTCTTCGTCACGTGCATCACGTCGATCGAAGAGCGGACCTCTAGGTCTTTCCAAAGAGGGTAGGTCTCAAAATATAGATTTCTTCTTCCACATGGGTGCGTGATTCTCGGCGTCATTCGAACAGCTAGTCCGCGGGACCCTTTCCAAAGATTACGTGTAAATCATTGACCATAGCAAGTACGTGATCACCGATGCGCATGGCGGGCTTCTTCCGTGATCTGCCTCGCTTTGAAATGCTTGCCTTTCTTTCGACATTGATGGTTGGTCGGAAGAAATCGACGATGGCCTGTACACATTCTTCCCGCAGCTTCCTGTATATACTATCGGTATCAAGTAAACAGTGCGTGCATGCGTGGTATCCCTTGTTTGTCTGTCCTGAAAGGTTACTGAGAGCGGGCCAATCGTTGATGGTCACGAACAGCAACGCCTTTAGGTCAAATTCCTTCTTTTTGTGCTCATCCCACGTCGCACACCGCTTCCATTCCACAGCTGTAAAAGTTCTTCAACTAATGGCCTTAGGTACACATCAATGTCGTTGCCGGGTTGCTTAGGGCATTGGATGAGAACTGGCATCATAATGAACTTCCGCTTCATGCACATCCAAGGAGGAAGGTTATACATACATAGAGTCACGGGCAGGTGCTGTGATTGCTGCTCTGCTCCCGAAAGGATTAATGCCATCCGCGCTTAAAGCAAACCATACGTTCCTTGGGTCCTTTGCAAACTCATCCCAGTACTTTCTCTCGATTTTTCTCCATCACGACCCGTCGTGGGTGCTCTCAACTTCCGTCTTTCTTACGGTCCTCACTGTGACATCGCATCAACTTGGCATGCTCTCCGTTTCGAACAGACGTTTCAACCGTGGTATTATAGGAGCATACCACATCACCTTCGCAGAACCCTCTTCCCGGAGGCTCGCCAATCAACATCACGAGGGTCATCTCGTCGATCTTATATCAGAATGCACCGCATACCGGGCATGCGTTCAGATCCTTGTAGGCACCACGGTAGAGGATGCAGATCATTAGGGCATGCATGTATCTTCTCCACCTCCAATCCTAGAGGGCATCGACCTTCTTTGCTGCGTATGTACTGTCGGGCAATTCGTTATCCTTTGGAAGCTTCTTCTTCATTATTTTCAGAGCTTCTCAAATCCTTTATCGAGCACAGCATTCTCTGCCTTCCATCGCAGCAATTCGAGTACGGTACCGAGCTTTTTGTTGCCATCTTCGCAATTGGGGTACAACCCTTTTTGTGATCCTCTAACATGCGATCGAACTTCAGCTTCTCCTTTTGACTTTCGCATTGTGTCCTTGCATCGACAATGACCCGCGGAGATCATCATCATGGGGCACATCGTCTGGTTCCTCTTGATCTTCAGCAGCTTACTTGTTGCAGCACCATCGTGCACATCGTCAGTGCATCTTGATGTTCATAGCATCACCGTATTCAGGGGGCACATAGTTGTCATCGTACTCTTCTTCCTCGCCGTCTTCCATCATAACCCCTATTTCTCCGTGCCTCGTCCAAACATTATAGTGTGGCATGAAACCCTTGTAAAGCAGGTGGGTGTGAAGGATTTTCCGGTCGAGTAAGACTTTGTATTCCCACATATAGGGCATGGACAACACATAAAACCATTCTGCTTGTTTGCCTCAGCCACTTGAGAAAAGCATGCACGCCTTAATGTACTCGGAGGTGTGTCTGCCACCGTACATCCATTGCGGTTCATCTGCGTGCATTATATATAATTAAGTGTCTCAAAAATCATTACAGAACATCATGAATAGATAATTAAGTGACCAAATTAATAGAAGTTCATCATCACATAAAACCAAAGTACATACATAGTTCTCATCTAACAACATAAAGCTCTGCAGAGCATCTAAATTAATTAAACCATACATTGAAACTATGTAAAACATTTCAATGTGAAAACAAATACGATCATAATCGCAACCAAGGTAACAACTGATCCAACGGCATAATGATACCAAGCCTCGGTATGAATGGCATATTTTCTAATCTTTCTCATCTTCAAGCGCATTGCATCCATCTTGATCTTGTGATCATCGACGACATCCGCAACATGCAACTCCAATATCATCTTCTCCTCCTCAAGTTTTTTTATTCTTTCCTTCAAGAAATTGTTTTCTTCTTCAACTAAATTTAACCTCTCGACAATAGGGTCGGTTGGAATTTCCGGTTCAACAACCTCCTAGATAAATAAAATCTATGTCACGTTGGTCGGCATAATTTTCATAAACAATAAAGGAACCAATAGTTATGAAAAGATAATATATACCACATCCGAATCATAGACAGGACGAGGGCCGACGGGGGCGGATACCAAAACCATCGCACTATATAAGATGCAATAATAAAAGTTAGAAATAATACAAGTAAGAATATTTTTCCTTTCAGAAAGAAGATAAGAACAAGAGGCTCACCACGGTGGTGCTGGCGATGAGATCGGCGCGGGTGATCGACGGCGGTGAAGACGGGGACGGGGCGTGACGGACCGCTAAACCTAGACAAATATTGAGGAAAATGGAGGTTGGAGGTCGAGCTTGGAGAGGATAAAGCTTAAGTAGTGTGGCTCGGGCATTTCATCAAACACCTCATGTGCATAGGAGGTGAGCTAGAGCACCACAATGCCCCCCCTCGCCGGCAAGAGAAAAATAGAGCAATGGAGTGCTCTGCTTTCATGACGAGGGTATATATAAACAGCACTATTGGTCCCGGTTCGTGGCATGAGCCGGGACTAAAGGAAAGCCTTTGGTCCCGGTTCATGCCACGAACCGGGACCAATAGTGGTGGGCCAGAGCAGGACCATTGGTCCCGGTTCGTCCCACCAACCGGGACCAAAAGGTCCGGACGAACTGGACCAATGGCCCATGTGGCCCGGCCGCCCCCAGGCTCCTGAATCGGGGCAAATAGCTCCATTGGTCCCGGTTACGATTGAACCGGGACTAATGGGCTAAACTGCCCTGGACGAAAGCCCCTTTTTCTACTAGTGATGATGCCACTGTTGGGGAACGTTGCATAAAATAAAAAATTTCCTACGTTCACCAAGATCAACCTATGAGTTCATCTAGCAACGAGAGAGGGCAGTGCATCTACATACCCTTGTAGATCGCGAGCGGAAGCGTTCAAGAGAACGGGGTTGAGGGAGTCATACTCGTCGTGATCCAAATCACCGGAGATCCTAGCGCCGAACGGATGGCACCTCCGCGTTCAACACACGTACGGTCAGCGTGACGTCTCCTCCTTCTTGATCCAGCAAGGGGGAAGGAGAGGTTGATGAAGATCCAGCAGCACGACGGCGTGGTGGTGGATGCAGCAGGATTCGGCAGGGCTTCGCCAAGCGACTACGGGAGGAGGAGGTGTAGCAAGGGGGGAGGGAGGCGCCAGGTGTCAGGGTGCGGCTGCCCTCCCACCCCCCCTCTTTATATAGGGACCCTAGGGAGGGCGCCGGCCCTAGGAGATGGGATCTCCTAGGGGGCGTCGGCCAAGGGGGGAGACTTGCCCCCCAAGGCAAGTGGAGGCGCCCCCTCCCCTAGGGTTCCCAACCCTAGGCGCAGAGGGGGGCCCAGGGGGGCGCACCAGCCCACCAGGGGCTGGTTCCCCTCCCACTTCAGCCCATGGGGCCCTCCGGGATGGGTGGCCCTACCCGATGGACCCCCGGGACCCTTCCGGTGGTCCCGGTACAATACCGGTGACACCCGAAACTTTCCCGATGGCCAAAACTCGACTTCCCATATATAATTCTTTACCTCCGGACCATTCCGAAACTCCTCGTGACGTCTGGGATCTCATCCGGGACTCCGAACAACTTTCGGTTTGCTGCATACTCATATCTCTACAACCCTAAGCGTCACCGAACCTTAAGTGTGTAGACCCTACGGGTTCGGGAGACACGTAGACATGACCGACACGGCTCTCCGGTCAATAACCAACAGCGGGATCTGGATACCCATGTTGGCTCCCACATGCTCCTCGATGATCTCATCGGATGAACCACGATGTCGTGGATTCAAGCAACCCCGTATACAATTCCCTTTGTCAATCGGTACGTTACTTGCCCGAGATTCGATCGTCGGTATCCCAATACCTCGTTCAATCTCGTTACCGGCAAGTCACTTTACTCATACCGTAATGCATGATCCCGTGATCAGACACTTGGTCACTTTGAGCTCATTATGATGATGCATTACCGAGTGGGCCCAGAGATGCCTCTCCGTCATACGGAGTGACAAATCCCAGTCTCGATCCGTGTCAACCCAACAGACACTTTCGGAGATACCTGTAGTGCACCTTTATAGCCACCCAGTTACGTTGTGACATTTGGTACACCCAAAGCACTCCTACGGTGTCCGGGAGTTACACGATCTCATGGTCTAAGGAAAAGATACTTCACATTGGAAAAGCTCTAGCAAACGAACTACACGATCTTGTGCTATGCTTAGGATTGGGTCTTGTCCATCACATCATTCTCCTAATGATGTGATCTCGTTATCAATGACATCCAATGTCCATTGTCGGTGTCAAAACCGGCGGATCTCAGGTAGGGGGTCCCGAACTATGCGTCTAGGCGGATGGTAACAGGAGACAAGGGACACGATGTTTTTACCCAGGTTCGGGCCCTCTCAGTGGAGGTAAAACCCTACTCCTGCTTGATTAATATTGATGATATGGGTAGTATAAGAGTTGATCTACCACGAGATGAGAGAGGCTAAACCCTAGAAGCTAGCCTATGGTATGATTGTTGTTCGTCCTACGGACTAAAACTCTCCGGTTTATATAGACATCGGAGAGGGCTAGGGTTACATAGAGTCGGTTACAATGGGAGGAGATCTTCATGTCGTATCGCCAAGCTTGCCTTCCACGCCAAGGAAAGTCCCATCCGGACACGGGACGAAGTCTTCAATATTGCATCTTCATAGTCCGGGAGTCCGGCCAAAGGTCATAGTCCGGTCATCCGGACACCCCTAATCCAGGACTCCCTCAGTAGCCCCCGAACCAGGCTTCAATGACGACGAGTCCGACGCGTAGATTGTCTTCGGCATTGCGAGGCAGGTTCTTCTCCAAACTCCATATACTTGTCGAATAGTGTCCGGCTTCTGATAAATGTTGCGCTCCTTGGCTTCCATGCCCAATAAAGGCCATCTTCCACGTGTCGAACGATTGCTAAAAGCCAGGATATTTTTACATTTTCCCTCCTAGCTGCTCAAATAAGCTGCCTATATAAAAAGAGACGAGGATCTGGATCCGAATCACACCATCTCCCCTTCGCAAGCTTTCACCGGAGCGCCTCTGACAGAAAATCCATTCCATCATGGATAGTCGACGCGGCTCCTCCTCTTGCGCTCCCAGCACCAAGCCTGGGGATTGGGAGAGATGCTCCGTCCCGTATAGCAAGCTAGTAGCGCTTCAATCCAAGGGGCTACTCCCCCAGCATATATGGTCCCAGTTCGATCCGGGATTGCCACCTATAGCGGCGGAGAGCAGGCGGAGAGCGTCCCCAATCCCTCTCAAGGAGAGCGGGTGTGCCTAGTTCCTTTTTAATAAGAGGACTTGGATTTCCAATTCATCTGTTTCTCCGAGGTCTACTGGAGTTCTACGGCCTCCAGCTACACAACCTCACGCCTGCCTCCATAGTGCATGTTGTGGGCTTCGTGGCCCTCTGCGAGCTATTCTTGGGCATCGAGGCCCATTTCGCACTGTGGAAGAGGTTGTTCTGCCTTGTGCCCTGCTCTCAGGAGGGGTCAATTTATCAAGTGGGCGGAGCCGAACTATGGCGCATCGCCGGGACCGGATACCTATCCGGTACCCCAAAGAAGGTGTCCGAGGACTGGCCTTCGGAATGGTTTTATATGGATGACGTCCCCCTGCCGGACCCTGTACGGATCGCCCTCCCTGAGTTTAATAACGCTCCGTTAAAGAAACGCCTGAGCTGGCGCCCACGGGACCCTCAAAGGGAGACTGACAGGGACGTTCTTTACCTGATGAGCCGGATAAGATTGTTGGCTCATTCCGGATTGACCATGATCGAGGTCATGGCCACATGCATTACGCGGGGGGTGCAGCCGCTTCAGTACAGAGGCCACCCCATGTGGGATTTCAACGGGAGGACGACGCCACCCGGTGCGGTCGCAAAGGGCCGGATTCGGCTGCCACTCTATCAAAGATCTTATCCGCTTTGTACAAGGGAGAAGAATAGGAATTCCTCCGTGTCAACCCACGGGGCGGATTCTCTATGTATAGTCCTCCAAGCTGGGTGAGCGAACACTTTCACTTATCTACCTGCTTTCGAAATTCCCATAATTGAGTACTTAGTCTGGCGATGTTAACGCAGGAGCTGCGCCAGACTGTGAAGGAGATAAACAGCCCTCCTCCGCAACCCGAGGACCCACAATGGTCCCTCGATCCGAATTCCCAAGAGGACCCGGACTTATGTGTGGAGTTAATTGATGGGGTGTTTCATCAATTGAGTAAGGACAACACCTTAGTGGCCATTACGGCCGACTATCCCGGACTACTTCCAGCCTCAAAGGTAACCGAGACCGAAGTCCCAGCACTTTTAAGGAGATCCATCCATGCCTTGTTTTGAATGCTGCAAACCAATAGTGTTTTGTTTTGCAGGGGAAATCCTTGAGGCGGAGGGCCGAGCCCGCGGTGGGCAGCCAACAAGGGCCGCAGAAGCCAGGCGGGCCATAAAGAAGTGCGGACCAGATCGAGATTCCGGCGCAACAGTACGGCGCGCGAATTTAACGCCTAGGGTTTATGCCCTCAAGTCATACTAACGCTCATGCTCTCCTTAGGAAGAAGAGAGCCCGCCGGACTATATCGACCGGCCAGGCTTCAAGGCCGGGTCCGGAGGCGGAGGCGGGCACGGGGCGCGCATCGGGCGTTCCTCCGACAGAGGATGCAGACGGGCTATCTGCCACCCATTCAGAGGTGGAGAGTGCCATGAACCACAGGCGTCGCCGGATTGTTCTTCGTGACGCATGTTTTTCCCCAGAGGCGTTGGATGCCTTTAATACGGGAGATGCGTACCTCCGTGCCGCTCAAAATGGTCTAGCCAGAGCCACATAGCAGTATGTGAAAGACATACGGGTGAGTAAATCTGATGGTTATATATGTCAGTAGCCCCCGAGACTTGAAACAATTAAGATAATGTTTTAAGGATCATATGTTATGCAGGGTCTTACAAAGAGGAACACACAACTGTCCCAGGAGCTGGAAGAGTGCAAGGCCCAACTCGAGGCCGCACTGGCCGCTTCAGATAATGCCAAGGGGACCCCCTCAGGTAATATATGCTTCGAAAGATAATTCCGTTGTGAAGTGCGGCATGTGTGCAATTCTGACGATAACAATGCAGATGGGGCCGGAGTAAATCCGGACAAGCAACAACTCCTACGCCAACTAAAGGCTGGTGAGAGCATGCTGACGAGGGTGAGGCAAGAGAAGAACAAACTTCAAGACGCCAATACCCAGCTGGGCGAGGAACTAAAGGATGTTCGTGTTCAGCTGTCTTCTTCTGTAAAGGAGAATCGACGACTTCGACGCGGCATTTTTAGTAAGTGCTTGAACGAATCTTCGAAAAAAGAATTCGGCGAGGAAGTCGATTGACAGGGCTATGTCTGTAGGTATGCTAACAGGTCGTCCTGCGGAGGAAATGCCCGGTTCAATAGGGGACCTTCTTCCCGAGCTGTTGCAACCGCACGAACGAGTTCGGCAGGCGATGCAAGGCGTCGTCCAGGCTATGTGGCCATCCCTCTCCATGCCCGAAGGCCTTGGGGAGCTTGCAAAGAAGCTGGAGGGAGTGCGGCAGCACTTCCGGTTGTGGAAGATATCGACCTGCCGTCAAGGTGCCAGGGAGGCCTGGCCATGGTGAAGACTCGGTAACGAAGGCTGACCCGAACCACATGGCCGAGGTCGGCCCTATGGGGCCTGACGGAAAGGATATCCCTGTCAGTTTAGTATATGGCCAGGTAGAGCTGGCTGCCAAGTATTCTCAACAGGACTGTAAATTAGACCGCCTGTTGGATGGTATTGAAGAAGAATATATCGAGTCGAATTGACTCTGTAATTTAAAATGACATGAAAAATGCCTTCTAGCCAGATTGTAGATCGTTTGTCATTGCGGACCTTTTTGCTTCGACCTCTGGACCCTATAGTCCGGAGTGTGTCCGAATAGCCTCTCGGTTATGTAAGAACCGGGGCATGCATGGAGACAAGGCGTAGGGGTCATAATTTCTTTAGCAGACAAGTGTCCAACTAGTTATGTTATATTACATGGTTAGTAAGAAACATCTTCCAGGGAGAATAGTTCCGTTAGGGGTTCCTTTCCCTGGGAGGCATGCCCTAAAGTGCATGTCCGAACTGCGAGAAAGAGCAGAAAAGCATCGGGGGCAGATAAAGAAATAAGAAAAATCATCTTTTAGTTCACCGACCGAATATTCCCTTAAGAACGCTAGCTTTCGGCTTCACCCAGTCTGAGGTACACATCCGGCGGACCCGGCATTAACAATCGCAGAGGTGCTCCCTTTACCACCTAGCCGAACAAACGGGAACGTAGGGGTAAGCACAGGAGCCAGGCAATCCAGCTTGGCCAAAACTTAAGTCATATCGATGCATATAATGGTGTACAAAAGGTGCATGCGGAAGTGTCACACATGTTTTGGGCATGAGGCCCGTTTATATAAACTTCTGATAAAGAAGCCCCCAGGTATAATGAGCACGGGTGGCGCGTCAAGTATGTGCGAACAACGCGCAGGCAAGCCCCTAAGGGCTTGGGAGGAAAAAGGGAGGGAGAAGGAGAGAAATGCCAGGCAGCTAATTTGAAAGAATAAAAATAAAAATAAAAAAAGGGGATAGAGGAAGGAGACGAACACGGAGTCCAGCGCTAGGCGTAGAATCTTCGTAGGCGTGCTGCGTTCCATGGGTTCGGCTCGAGTCGGTTGTCCGATGCGTTTCGCAGACGGTACGCTCCACCAGTCAGTACATGGTCGATTATGAAGGGACCCTCCCATTTGGGCTTTAGTTTGTCCTTTTTCTTGTCCGGCAGGCGTAGAACTAGTTCGCCAACGTTATAGGTTTTGGCCCATACTTCTCTGCTTTGATATCTTTGAGCCTGCTATTGATAAAATGCGGAACGGGCTTTTGCCACGTCGCGCTCCTCCTCCAATGCGTCCAAGCTATCCTGCCGATCGAGCTCGGCTTCTCTTTCTTCGTATATGCGCACGCGAGGTGAGTCATGAATTATGTCGTAGGGCAGGACTGCCTCTGCGCCGTATACCATAAAAAATGATGTGAATCCGGTAGTGCGATTCGGCGTGGTCCGCAGCCCCCAGAGTACGGAGTCAAGCATCTCTACCCAGTGCGTGTTAGATTCCTTGAGGGATCGCACTAGTCTGGGTTTGATGCCGCTCATGATGAGACCGTTAGTTTGGGGGTGATAGACTGAAGCGTAGTCGAGCTTGATGCCCATGTTTTTGCTCCAGAGTTTAACTTCGTCGGCCGTAAAATTTGTGCCGTTGTCAGTTATGATGTTGTGGGAGACGCCGTAACGGTGTACAACCCCGGATATGAAGTCTATCACCGGTCCGGATTCGACCGTCTTTACAGGCTTGGCCTCTATCCATTTGGTGAATTTGTCCACCATGACCAGTAGATATTTTTTCTTGTGGGTTCCTCCTTTAAGGGGTCCAACCATGTCAAGCCCCCAGACCGCAAAAGGCCAGGTAATGGGTATGGTTTGTAGGGCGGTAGGCGGCATGTGGCTTTGATTAGCGAATCATTGGCAACCGACGCATCGCTGTACTAAGTCTTGAGCGTCTGCCCGGGCCGTCGGCCAATAAAATCCGGTACGGAAGGCCTTGCTTACGAGGGCCCGTGCTGCTGCGTGGTGTCCGCCGAGTCCGGCATGAATTTCAGCCAGAAGATTTCGCCCTTCTTCTTCGGAGATACACCTCTGAAGGACTCCGGTTGTGCTTTTCTTATAAAGCTCTTCCTCGTGGACTTTATAGGCTTTAGATCGCTGCACTATGCAGCGGGCCTCGTTTTGGTCCTCAGGAAGTTCCTGCCTGGTTAGGTAGGCTAGGAATGGTTCCGTCCACGGGGCAATGACTGCCATTATTGTGTGGGCTGACGGTGTTGTTTCGTTGGCGGAGCCACCAACTGTGTCAGAATGTTCAGTGAGGGGTAGTGTGGTTGTGTCCGGGCTGTTGTTTCCGGACTCTCCCTCCCATGATACGGATGGCTTGAAAAGCCTCTCTAGGAAGATGTTGGGAGGGACTGCGTCGCGCTTTGCGCCGATGCGTGCCAACACGTCTGCTGCCTGGTTGTTCTCCCGGGCTATATGGTGAAATTCGAGCCCCTCAAACCGAGCTGACATCTTTAAGACGGCGTTGCGATAAGCTGCCATTTTCGGGTCCTTGGCATCAAAGTCTCCATTTATTTGGGATATCGCGAGGTTTGAATCCCCGCGGACCTCTAGGCGCTGAATGCCCATGGAGACTACCATCCGGAGACCATGTAGAAGGGCCTCGTATTCGTCTGCGTTGTTTGAGTCCGCGTACATTATCTGAAGTACGTATTGGACTGTATCTCCGGTTGGGGACGTCAGAACGACGCCAGCCCCCAGGCCAGCCAATATTTTGGAGCCGTCGAAGTGCATGATCCAGTTGGAATATGCGCCGTACTCTTTAGGGAGCTCAGCTTCAGTCCATTCGGCGATGAAGTCAGCCAAAACCTGCGATTTGATAGCTCGCCGTGGCTTGTAAGTTATATCGAACGGGAGGAGCTCAATGGCCCATTTGGCAATCCGGCCCGTTGCGTCGCGGTTGTTTATAATGTCATTAAGAGGTACTTCGGATGCTACTGTTATCGAACACTCTTGGAAATAGTGTCACAGCTTCCGGGATGCCATGAACACCGCGTATGCTATCTTTTGGTAATGCGGGTACCGTGACTTGCATGGAGTTAGGATAGTGGACACGTAGTAAACTGGTTTTTGGAGAGGGAACTTGTGTCCGTCTGTTTCTCGTTCGACAACGAGCACCGCGCTTACAACTTGATGGGTTGCCGCGATGTATAATAACATTGGTTCGCCCGTGTTGGGCGCGGCCAGGACCGGATTTGTTGCCAGTATGGCTTTGATTTCTTCGAGTCCGGCCGTGGCGGCATCCGTCCACTCGAAGTGTTCGGTGCGCCGCAGGAGGCGATAAAGGGGTAATGCCTTTTCTCCTAAGCGGGATATAAAGCGGCTTAGAGCTGCCACACATCCAGTTAATTTTTGTATTTGCTTGAGGTCTTTTGGGATATCCAATTGTGACAGAGCTCGGATCTTGGTTGGGTTTGCTTCAATTACTCTGCCGGATACGATGAAGCCCAAGAGCTTTCCGGCTGGTATGCCGAAAACGCGTTTTTCCGGGTTGAGCTTAATGTCATATCCTCGGAGATTGTCGAATGTGAGCCTCAAGTCGTCTACTAGAGTTTCGACATGCTTGGATTTGACGACCACATCATCCACGTATGCTTCAACTGTTTTGCCGATCTGGTTGGCCAGACATGTCTGAATCATGCGCTGCTATGTCGCGCCGGCATTTTTGAGCCCGAAGGGCATCGTGTTGAAGCAGAATGGGCCGTATGGGGTAATGAATGCCGTTGTGGCTTGGTCTGACTCTGCCATCTTGATTTGGTGGTAGCCAGAGTATGCATCTAGGAAACACAATGAATCGTGTCCTGCAGTGGCGTCGATGATTTGATCAATGCGGGGAAGAGGGAAGGGATCCTTTGGGCAGGCCTTATTTAGGTCTTTGAAATCGACGCATATGCGCCAGGATTTTTCCTTCTTTGGTACCATCACCAAGTTTGCTAGCCAGTCCGGATGTTTTATATCTCTGATGAATCCGGCTTCCAGTAGTTTTGCTAGCTCCTCTCCCATAGCTTGTCTCTTGGGTTCGGAGAAACGCCGAAGAGTCCGCTTAACGGGCTTGAACCCTTTTAGGATGTTCAGGTTGTGCTCGGCCAGCCTGCGTGGGATTCCTGGCATGTCTAAAGGGTGCCAGGAGAAAATGTCCCAATTTTCTCGTAGGAATTCTCTGAGTGCGGCGTCTACATCAGGTTTTAGTTGTGCCCCGATGGAGGCCGTTTTTGTAGTGTCCGTTGGATGGACTTGGAACTTGACTATTTCGTCTTCCGGCTTGAATGAGGTGGACTTGGATCTTTTGTCAAGTATCACGTCGTCCCTGTCCACCGTGGAGTGCAACACAGTTAGTTCCTTGGCCGCCAGGGCTTCGGATAATGCCTCGAGGGCCAGTGAGGCCGTCTTGTTTTCGACGCGGAGCGCTGTGTCCAGATCACTAGCAAGAGTGATGATTCCGTTGGGTCCGGGCATTTTGAGCTTCATGTACCCGTAATGGGGTATAGCTTGAAAAATTGTGAATGCTTCTCGCCCTAACAGAGCGTGGTATCCATTGCTGAACGGGGCCACTTGAAATGTGACCTCCTCGGATCTGTAATTATCTGGCGTGCCGAACACCACGTCCAGTGTGATTTTCCCTGAACATCATGCTTCCCGGCTGGGGATTATTCCTCTAAAGGTTGTGTTTCTTCGCTCAATGCGGCTCCAGTCTATTTCCATTTTTCGCAGTGTTTCCTCATAGATGAGGTTCAATCCACTGCCACCGTCCATGAGTACCTTTGTAAGCCGGAAGCCGTCCACTATCGGACTGAGGACCAATGTAGCTAGTGCTCGGGCTGGCCGGTATTTAGGTTCGTCACTGGCATTAAAGGTAATTGCCGTGTCACTCCATGGATTTATTGTTTCTACTTGGTAGACTTCGGTAAGGCTGCGGAGCGTTCGTTTCCTCGCATTGTTTGATGCGAAAGTCTCGAAGACTGTTGACACCATACTGGCGTGTCTGGGGTGGTGCTCTGCGGATTCTGGAGTTAGAAGCTCCTCGCCACTTCTGGCCACCTGCCGGAGTATCCAAAATGCTCTAAGGCTGTGAGTTGGTGTGACTTCCCCTGAACTATGAATTTTACAGGGTCCATTGAGCCATCCCTCCAGTACGGTCCCATACCCTATGGAGAGTTTTTGTTTTTTGCTGTTTGGCTCAGGTGCCTGGCGATAATGCGCCCTTTTGTTTCGGACTGGGATTGTATTCAGGGCCGGATTGTCCCAGAATTTACTTTCGGTTTTCCAAACGCTTTCTGTCGCACAGTACTTTCGTACTATGGATGTCAAGTCGGTGAAGCGTGTAATTTCGCGGCGACTTATGGCGTTGAGGATTCCGATGTCCGTGCAGTTGTTACAGAAGTATGAAATTGCGTCCTTCTCACGGCAGTCCTTTATCCTGTTCATAACCCGGAGGAATCTGGCCCAGTAGTGATGTACTGTTTCCTCGGGCTGTTGCCGTATTTAGGATAGATCCCTTATATTTGGGTGGGCGGGTGGATTTAAATCCGGAACCTTGCCCGATCTAAGACTCAGGGGCCAAGAAAATTCCGAATTCGGAAGCTTGTTTTCTTGGACGTTATTCAATGAATCAGGCCTGCTGCCTGACTTTAGGTTCAGGGCTTGGGCGACGTCCTCCCCTCCGCGGATGTCCGGCTTGGAGGGGTCGGGAATCCGGACACATCTGGTCCTTAGGATGGGCGGGGATTCGCCGCATTGTTCTTCCACCACTTCAACGTGGTGGGTGACCTGGGGAGAGCCGATCTCTCTCTGATCGGGTTTAAGCCCAATCTGGCCGTAATCTGTAGCGACTCCCAGGGCAGCGATGCGATCCAAGAGCTCGTTTACGGAAGATAGCTCCATCGGATCTAACTGCTCGGCGAGTTCCGAGCTGATCTAGAGATTGCTTTCGATGACTCGAGAGGTCATCGCCGGCGCGGCGGCCGAACAGGCGGTCATCAAAAAACTGCATAGCCGGAGAGTTTGGCCGACAACCAAAGCTCCTTTAGCAACAGCGCCGTCTTTAAAGACGGGGTGCGGCATCCTTCCTGTCGGTGACGACACAGAGGAACTCTCAATGAAAGAACCAATGTCGGTGTCAAAACCGGTGGATCTCGGGTAGGGGGTCCCGAACTGTGAGTCTAGGCGGATGGTAACAGGAGACAAGGGACACGATGTTTTTACCCAGGTTCGGGCCCTCTCGGTGGAGGTAAAACCCTACTCCTGCTTGATTAATATTGATGATATGGGTAGTACAAGAGTTGATCTACCACGAGACCAGAGAGGCTAAACCCTAAAAGCTAGCCTATGGTATGATTGTTGTTCGTTCTACGGACTAAAACTCTCCGGTGTATATAGACACCGGAGAGGGCTAGGGTTACATAGAGTCGGTTACAATGGGAGGAGATCTTCATGTCGTATCGCCAAGCTTGCCTTCCACACCAAGGAAAGTCCCATCCGGACACGGGACGAAGTCTTCAATCTTGTATCTTCATAGTCCGGGAGTCCGGCCAAAGGTCATAGTCCGCCATCCGGACACCCCCTAATCCAGGACTCCCTCATCCATAGTCAGGAAACCATGACTATCTGTTGATCAACGAGCTAGTCAACTAGAGGCTCACTAGGGACATGTTGTGGTCTATGTATTCACACGCGTATTACGATTTCCGGATAATACAATTATAGCATGAATAAAAGACAATTATCATAAACAAGGAATTATAATAATAATCCTTTTATTATTGCCTCTAGGGCATATTTCCAACACTTTCCGCCTTTGGTGGCTGCCCTCTCCCTCACCACTAATCTATATACTAGTAGAATGATCGTGTGTTGTCACGGGCTTCTGAAATAGTTTGCTGATGTTATATAAAGATAATGCATGACAATATTGCGAGACATATTCGGATAGAAGTATGTGCATTACTTTGGGTTATATGAAACTGTTGAAAGTACATGGTTTTTAACTGGCAAACTTGTATAATGCTTTAGAATATCACACAGATGAATTAAATAAATAGACCATCTGAACAAATAATAGTGTTCATTATACCCACCTGCTTGCATCAACTAATAGATACACTGCGATATTTTACTATCAATATTTTTTATTATATGATATTATTGTGTTCATGAGTACCAAACACAATAATTTTCAATTTGTGACAAGAGCTTATTCATCCGTTTGTATTGTCTCATGGAACTGTTCTACGACATTCCATTTTGTAATATTGAGATCGAGCCACTTATGATCTCTGTTAAACTCCAGATTATGTTCTCCATGTTTCAAACGCTTCCCAAGTCCTAGTAACTATTTTATATATGAAAAATAGTAGGGGTCAAGGCAAACAAAACATATGTCAAGAGGACCAAAAAACAATAGTAGTTACCGTAGTAGTAAGTGTCGGGGTTACGATCCTGACAATGAGTACTAGGGGTATTAATAAGGGGCAGAACCTAACTACAGCGCAGGCGTAATGCTCGGTGTTTAACGAGTTCTGGCCCCTCTCAGCGGAGGTAACAGCCCTACGTCTCGTGCCCTGAGGCTTGGTTTTGATTTGATGGATATGGTTACAAAGATTGCTCGAACCCGGCTAAGGAGGTGGGCGACAGTCTATATAGAGTGCGCCGCAGCCCCATGTCCTCAACACCGCCGGTGCATTAAGTGACATTCAATGCGTCAGTTAGAGATATTATGAGCTTCTATACATCAGTTACAGGTAACGGTAGTCTTGACTCTGCCTTAAGGGCGACTTAGGATTCCTCGACCGTTGCAACTGCCACGCCGTTCCTTCACCTCTTTAGTTCGACTAGTGGTTTGTCCAGCCGAGTGACGGGTGGTCATCCGAGTGTTGTCGAGTTGTTCGAGTGGATTCTATGATAAGTGCATCTGAATGCTGGCATGGTCCAGGGACCTACCTATGGTGGTGATGGGCCCCATGTGGGTCCCATATGATGGGTCCTTGACCCTACCTGTAATAGGTGACCTGATCATTAGTCCCCTAATCGGTTGAGGTTTCGCGGGACGACGGACCGATCCTTCGGTTAAGTCCGAGTGTTGCTGGAGCACCCGAAATACGTTTTTGAGTCATGGTTCGCTGTCCCTTGGACAAAAACACAACGGATTCTGGACTACAAGTTTACCCAGATACCCGAGTGTTGCTGATCGCCGAGAAAAACCCGGTGGCATTCATTTTTCTCCCGGAGGAGATAGACTTGAGGCCCGAGTGAGAGCATGCCATACCAACTCGAGCAGCGACACCGACGCGTGGTCTGATTCTCCGGAGAAATGCCACTCCTTATCCCAGAGGAACGCTAGCGCGGGCCTTCTACGAGTCCAGGTTTACGACTAATGCGCGTTGGAGCCTACTTCGAGATTATAACATGCCAATGCAAAGTAGTCTATTGCCGTAAGCTTATATTCATGTTCTTATTCTTGTAAGAAAGACACGTTTTCCCCTAAGTCGCGGCTAGGGTTTACCCGTCCTCTCTAGCGATCAGCCGTCAGCGAGTCCTTCCACCAAGTAACCTTCCCCGTCGTAGGGTTCTGCAGCGATTCTCAGCCTTCCCGTCCTCCTGGAGAAGATGGAGCCCGTGGCTGATACACAGTCTAGGACCAGCGATGGTGCTGCTGCCCTAAGGGATTTCTTTGAGCAACTGGACCTTAGTGATGAAACTTTTGATGATCTGGAGATTGCGGAGGATGGTCCAGAGATCCAGGAGAGCGTGAGCGATGGCTAGCCCTTGCTAGGGTTCACACGGATAAATCGTTTAGCCAGACGGCATTCTACCGTGACATGTGTGCCGCGTGGAATCCGGCGCAGGCTGTACGTTTCCGTCCGGTTGGGTCCAACTTGTTTGTGGTACAGGCTTCGTGTTTGGGGATTGGGGGAGGATAATGGACCAAGGTCCATGGCTGTTTCGGAATTGGGTGGTACTGATGTGTCCATATGATGGATTTCGCAAAGCCGAGGAGGTTCCAGTCGTGTTCATGCCGATATGGTTGCAAATACATAAACTTCCCGATCCATTCTGCAGGAACGGAATTGTGGAACAGCTCCTGAAGAACGCAGGCGAGATCCTTGAGATGAGGCTCAATGGGAATACCCGTGGAGACTATGTGCGAGTTCGGGTGCGCCACGACGTGACGAAACCATTGACGAAATTCGTGAGCATTGTTAGGGCTAAGGAAAGACAAGTCTTCTTGGTTCGCTATGAAAAACTTGCTAGATTCTGTAGCGTGTGTGGGCTTGTGGGTCACGAGTTCAAAGAATGCGGTACTGGCGTTCATGATGAGAAGAGCAAAAAATTTGGGTTGTGGCTGTATGCGGATGTTCCTAATCGGGATTTTTTTTTGAAACTATGACGTTTTTTATAGCGAATTCGGAAACTATATGACCTAATGTGTTATTTGCAAAACTATGACCCCGTCGGCCTCTTTTAGGCCAAGGACCAACTTTTCGGTCAGCACTAGGCCGAAGTAGGCTCTTCGGTCTCCTAATGGCCGAAGACTAGTGCTAGCTGGGCCGAAGAGATATTTTCGGCTTTGCCGAGCCGAAGACCACTCTTCGGTCAACATTTGGTCGAAGAGCGCTGGCGATCGATGCATGCGTAGCGTACATATGATGCTAGACTGATGCATCGAAGGGCTGATCGGTATTGCATATGGTTCATGCGTGGCTAATGCATGCATCAGGACCGAGGTAGCAATACATGCATCAGGACTTGGTGCATACGTACTACGGTACTAGCACACGCGCATGCGTTTACAATATACGTATCCGATATAGTCCAGCCGGCAAGCGCGTCGTATGTATACGAATACGTGCACACAACCAGCCAGCCGGCGAGCTGCCCACGTACTAGACACATGCATGGGCATCAAATCTCGGTGCAGCTAACGTGTGAGCACACGTTCAGGTGGTCCGTGCCGTACGCCGGACTTGCAGTATGCTTATAAGCTCTTCAGCCAAAAGATGATCGAAGAATGGTCTTCGGCCTGAACAAAGCCGAAAATAGCTCTTCGGCCCAGCTGCGCCTGTCTTCGGCCATCAAGAGACGGAAGAGCCTACTTCGGTCTAGTGCTGACTGAAAAGTTGGTCTTCGGCCTAAAAGAGGCCGACAGGGTTATAGTTTTGCAAATAATACCTTAGGTCATATAGTTTTTGAATTAGCTATAAGAAGGATCATAGTTTCAAAAAAAAATCCCTAATCGGCAGCAACGTTCAGATGAACAAATACCAAGGCAAGGAGGGGGCAGACCTGCGGGTGTAGCTCTGCCGGCCATGAATGTTTTTATGAGTAATAAAGATCCTGCAGTGGCTAACACAGTAACGAGCCTTTTCAAGCCTGGGAGTGTGCACATGGAGATCGACCCTGCAATCAGGAAGAGGTTGTTGTTGGAGGGTAGTGGAGGGGAGCTAGTTCCAGATGGTTTGCCTGCACCCGTGGGAGTCCTGGCTTTAACTGAAGGGAAGGAGGAGAACATCAAGGAGGGTGTTTCAACTAGCAGCAGTATTAAAAGTAAGAGGGCAAAGTTTGATAATAATGATGTATCTGATGATAGATCGGCGGCCTCCTTCGAGGAGGACCGCCGGACGCAATGAGTACATTATTTTGGAACTTCCGGGGGGTGGGGAACCGCCGGACAGTTCGTAAGGTCGTGGCCCTCGCAAAAGCCACTTCCCTGGGGCTTGTTTTCTTATGCGAAACTCGTCAAGCCTCAACTAAGATGGAACTGCTAAAGTGGAGAATCGGTATGAATGGGTTTGCAGGTGTCAGTAGCGACGGAAGCAGCGGTGGACTGGCTCTTTTTTGGGATGAGAATTTGCAAGTTACAGTGTTGGACTCGTGTGCACGGTATATAAATCTTGGCGATCAACGTTCGTCTATCGTGAGCCACGGGTGGAGAATCGGCAGCTTATGTGGGATCATCTCACAAATTTGCGGGCTGTTTCGTCGGAACCATGGATAGTTTGTGGTGATTTCAACGAGGCGTTATGGCAACATGAGCACTTCTCGCGGTCACAGCGGGCAGAGAGTCAAATGGCAGTATTTCGTGATTGTTTGGTGTCGTGTGAGTTGCTGGATCTTGGGTTCTCAGGGACTCCGTACACATACGATAATGGGCAGGATGGAGGGAGGAATGTCAGAGTACGTTTGGATAGAGCATGCGCTGATGAAGCTTGGAGGGATTTATTTCCTAATTCACAAGTGGTGCACTTAGCATCCCCTTGTTCTGACCATTGCCCGGTGCTCGTTCAGTTAAACAACATGGAGACACAACGGAGTAGGCCGTCTCCGCGGTATGAGACAATGTGGGAACGACATCCAGCTTTGGCGGATATGGTGGCTGGGACGTGGGCAAATAGGCGGCCGGCTGGTAATTTGAGTTCAGTACGAGATGCACTGAAGGACATGATGGTTCGGTTGCAGACTTGGAGCAAAGAAAATTTTGATCATGTTGTGCAAGATATTGAAAGACTAAGGAAGGAGTTAGCAGAACTACGGCTAGACGATGCAGACCGAGTTGTGATAAAACAAAAGATGCACCAGATGGATGAACTCCTTTATCGGGAGGAAATGATGTGGTTGCAACGTTCTCGCATTACATGGTTAAAAGAAGGGGAGCGGAATACTTCTTATCTTCATCGTCGGGCAGTTTGGAGGGCGAGGCGAAACAATATTCAGAAGCTTCAGAGAGAGGATGGAACTTGGTGCAGCGTTCCCTCGGATATGGAGTGTATGGCCACCTCGTATTTCAAGGAAGTCTATACGAAAGATCCTACCTTCAACCCTGAGGTAGTCTTGGAGTGTATCAATCAAAAATTAACATATGGCATGAATGAATCCCTATGTGCTGTTTTTTCGAAACAGGTGTCTGACGCACTCTTTCAGATTGAACCCCTAAAGGCGCCGGGCACGGATGGCTTTCCGTCCAGGTTTTATCAACGTAATTGGGCGGCCCTAAAATCTGAAATTATAGCGGCTGTGTTGGAATTCTTCCGGACAGGTATTATGCCAGATGGAATTAATGATACTGCTATTGTGCTAATTCCAAAAGTTCCACATCCTAAGGAGTTAAAGGACTTCAGACCTGTAAGTCTTTGCAATGTGATTTATAAGATCGTTTCTAAGTGTTTGGTCAATCGATTGCGTCCTTTATTGGCGGAGCTCATATCCGAAAACCAAAGTGCGTTCATTCCAGGTCGGCTTATTTCTGATAATTCTATTATTGCCTTTGAGTGTATCTACTTTATTCAGTCTTTGAAGCAAGGTCCGGCTGTGTGTGCTTATAAGCTGGATCTGTCGAAGGCCTATGATCGAGTTGACTGGGATTTCTTGAAGAAAGCATTAACTAAGTGGGGTTTTTCTATGACGTGGATTTCTTGGATTATGACTTGTGTAAAATTTGTTAAATATTCAGTGAAGTTCAATGGGAAATTGTTGAATTCGTTTAACCCTTCGCGGGGTCTTCGCCAAGGTGACCCTTTGTCACCTTTTTTATTTCTCTTTGTTGTTGATGCATTATCTGCCCTTGTTACCAAGTCAGTAGCACAAGAAGAGTTGCACGGGCTTACAATCTGCCGTGGGGCACCGGTTATATCTCATCTTTTATTTGCGGATGATCTATGTTGTTATTTAAGCTTCTCACCAATAAGCAGGTATTGTCAAAGGTTTGTTGAACACGTATTCGTCGGCGACGGGTCAACTTATAAACCCATCAAAGTGTTCCATCCTTCTCTCTGATAATTGCTTGACTTCGGCGGCTGAGGAGGTGAAAAGCACCTTGGAAATTTCGCAACAAGTGTTTGAGCCAAAATATTTGGGATTGCCAGTTCCTGAAGGGAGAATGCATAAAGGACAATTTGAAACTCTTCAGGCAAGAATGAGAAAGAAGCTAGTGGACTGGGAATAAAGAAATCTTGATAAAGTCAGTTGCCCAAGCTATTCCAGCTTATATTATGAGTGTTTTCAAATTGCCGGCATCAGTGTGTGATGATTTGACACAGATGATGAGACAATACTGATGGGGAGTGGAAAATGGAAAAAAGAAGATGGCTTGGCTTAGTTGGGAGAGGATGATGCTCCCGAGAATGATGGGGGTTTGGGTTTCAGAGACATGAGAGCTTTTAATCAGGCTTTGTTGGCTAAACAAGCATGGCGCCTATTAGAGTCCCCAGAAAGTTTGTGTGCTCGGCTGTTGCGTGCGAAGTACTATCCTAATGGAAATCTGTTGGATACGGTATTTCCAATTAATACATCGGCAGCTTGGAAGGGTATAGTGCATGGACTTGAGCTGGTAAAGAAAGGTATTATATGGCGGGTGGGAGATGGGTCACTAATTAAAACCTGGAGGGACCCTTGGGTACCGAGAGGTCATGACCACAAGCCCGTGACACCGAAGCGCAATTGCAGGTACAAATGGGTTGCGGATTTTTTGGATGTTCATGGAGCATGGAACTTACAGAGATTGCGAGAGCGTTTTTGGGAGTTGGATGTGCGAGAGATTGTCAAAATTAGAACTTCACCAAGAAGCAGGCAGGATTTTCTAGCATGGTTCCCAGAGAAAAGTGGATGTTTTACTGTCAAGAGTGCTTACCGACTTGCCACTAGCGGTGTCATAAGCTCGGTTGCAGGTGGAGCGTCGAGCAATTATTCATCTGGTGAACGTCCTATTTGGCAGTGTATATGGGGAGCGCGGGTTCCGCAGAAGATGAAGATCCTAGCGTGGAAGGCGGCTACTGGTGCACTAGCCACGAACGCATGCAAGAAATATAGGCATATCTTAACGCGGGATATGTGCCCACTGTGTGGCTGAGAGGAGGAGTCCAGTTTTCATGCACTAGTCAGTTGTGAGCACGCTCGGAGATTGTGGGATCATATGAGAGGAATCTGGCCGTTACGTGCTAATGAGATGATTGTTAATTCTGGAAAAGAATGGTTGTTGCACCTTCTAGCAAATTGCCATGATCATATGCGTGATCGTATTATCATGCCAGTATGGAGAGTTTGGTCCTTGCGGACGGACCAGACGCATGGGAAGAAGATCCCACGTACTCAAGTATCAGCTGATTACTTGCAGAGTTATATGCAATCAATTGATTTATCAAGAAGGTACAGTGTAGAGGAAATTATTAAAGGCAAGATGCCAATAATGGATTTGGCCCGGCTAAGGAGAGCAAAGTAATGACAGATTCCCTGCCATGGCCTGCACCGCCGGCCAACCATGTTGCACTCTCTGTCGATGGATCTTTTCTTGTGGCCGACGGCACGGCGGCGGCCGGCATGATCATGAGAAGACCTGATGGCGGGGTGATATTCGCAGCTTATCGCTATTTGTTTAACTGTAATGACGCACTGGAGGCGGAGTTACATGCTTTGATGCAGGGGGTGGCATTGGCGCTGCAGCATAATGATGGCCCGATTATTGTACAATCAGACTCCTCGGAGGCATTGTCGGCTTTGATGGGGAATGGCTTGTCAAAATCGGCATATGGGCATTTAGTAGCGGAGATCAAGTTTCTTATGGAAGGTAGAGAGTTTATTCCCTTGAAAATTAAACGTGAGCAAAATAGGATGGCAGATCGGTTGGTGTCGTATAGTCGTACGGAGAGTACCACTGCTGTGTGGCTATATAGAGGACCACCATGTATTGAGGATCTTCTGCCTCTCGATTGTAACCCTATTGTAATGGAATAAAACTCTTTTTCACTCGCAAAAAAAAAGAGACTATTACCAGCGTATATATAATTGTGTACCCTTTTTTCTTCTTCTTTTTGCGGCTTATGTACAGCTCCACCCAATGAGACGTATTATACTATGCAAAAGAAAGCACACGTACATGCATGCTTGTTGCACGTGATGCAAGGCCTCGTTAGATTAGAAACCCTAACCGCCGCGTGAGTCTTGATTTTTCTCACGGGGCAGATCCATTCAGATTTCTGCTTGGAAACGATATCCAAACATCAACCGCCAGCATCCGCGTGTGCATGCAACCATGCAGGGCCGCGTCTAATTAGAAACCCTAGCAGCCACGGCCGGATCGATTTTTCCCAAGGACAGCCAGACCGATGGAGCTATGTACTTCACCCAAACATGCCCGCGCCGCCGCGACTTTGGGCGGAGCTCCCACCGGATCTACTCACCGTAGTCTCCGGCCGCCTCCATGACGCCACCGACTTTGTCTGATTCCGCGCCGTCTGCACCTCATGGCGGGACTCGCAGCCCCAGACGGCCGCGCTCCGCCCCGTCCTCTTCCCATGGCTTGTCGCCCTGCCTTCCGGTGGCCGCCGCTTCTCCCTCGTCAGGCTCCGCTGCGTCTTTTCCAAGAGCAGCTACCACGCCGACGTACCCGCGACCTTCAACAAGCTCGGGTGGGTGGCACGAGCTGATGGCATGGCGTACTGGTTCTTCAGCGCACGGTATGGGCCTAGACTCATCTTCCTCTACAGCTTTTCCAAATCTGACGACAGCCATGAGCAAGCGACGACGTCCATCAACCTTCGAGCGGCCATCCTCAGACCCTGCCATACTGCATGGACAATCATCGAGAGAGGGTTCAGGCTGGGGAGGAAGGACATTGCGTTCGAAAACAATCATTGCTTCGCCGCGTACCACGATGGCAAGATCCTAGTGTGCGTTGACGGGGACGATAGCAATGACATCTGGCACCTCCTAGTGCCCTCGGCGGCAGGCGGCTTCCATGCTAGTGTCATTGAGAACGACGAGATGTGTGGTGCGTCATGGCGATTGCACGGGTTCATGGCCTTGGATTGGCGTCTTGACTCTAGCCACGTCCTAGAGTCCCATGGCGAGTTGTTGCGAGTGTCCGTCCTGGTCCGTTCGCCCAACTACCGGTTCTCAAATCGTCAGAGCACCAGCAGCCAGGTGCTCACACTGTCTGTTTTGGTGCACTCTCTCGTGGAAGAGATTGGCGTAGATGGTAGACAGACGGTGCGGTGGGCAAGGAAGGACGGCTTGAGCTTCGCGGATCGTGTCATGTTTCTAGGGTTCCCAAGCAGCTTCGCAGTGGACGCTGCGAGTTTCTGTGGCAGGGAGGACAACGTAATTGCCGGGTGCGTTTACTTCTTCTTACGGTGGTCCATGGTCCAGAACACGGATCCTCGATGTCATCGCCGCTTGGCGTCTTCAGGTACAACCTCATCAATGACAAAACCAAGTTCATGGAATACCTACCGCACAAATGGAGCAGCCATAAAAACGACGCGGGTATGTGGCTCGTGCCCCGGCCTCGCATTACTCCAGTTAAGGTATGTACAGCCCAAGCTCACCATTTGTTCAACTTGAAGCCTCCACCATTATTGTACAATCTCATTACGTATATTGGGTGATCACTACTCACTTGCAAGTTAATCAACCCATCACCAGAAAATTAATCTTTCGGAACCGATGCTTACTACTACATCCGTTGGAAGTTCAATTTCAAAATCAAACTGGCAAAACATCTTATATTAAGATAGAAATAGAGGTTGTATTTCTCAGACATCCGGACAATTAGCTATGCACATGCTAAGCAAAGAGAACTAATAACTTGAACATCATATCATTTAAGACAATTCAACATTACTTCAGGTTCGCAAACACAAATACCACACTAGTAAGAGTTCACCAACATATAACATAACCTTACAAGTTCATCAACCTAATTAAACGGCTACAATTAACATGAACAAGCACTAATGCCTTCCGCGCGTGTTCCTGGTGGCACGCCTGCAGGCAAGCTTCTTCTTCTTCTTAGGAGTACGAGGCTCCTCTTCGTGCACTTCCTCCTCCGCCTCTGCCTCCGCCTCCGCCTCCTCCTCTGCCTCATCATCCAAGCTATCCATCCGCGAGGTCCCTACGATCACCTTTGGGTTGCCTCTGTTGTCATAGTCGTTGGGCGTGTACCGGCGTCTAGGCTGCCTAGGCTTGAACACAATGCGGACCGAGCTTGAGCGTCCGCCAAAGTCATGTCATCATCAAGCTCATCGCCCTATCACACAACGAAACAATATGGTGAAGGCCGGTGTCGTAATCAAGTGAGAATCACATCTAAAGGATTAGTCATACCTCTTGGGTGATCCCACCCTCATCATCCATATAAGCATATGAGGAACTCACATCGTCCCCCTCATGGTGAGGTGCGGGGTCTGATGGTGTACCAGACCTAGAGGCAGATGGTTCATCATATTCAGGATCACGGCAACCGAGAAGGTTCGATAACCGCCTTAACTTCTTGGCCTGACGCTGTAACATGAACAAGTGTGTAAGATATCAAACTTCGCAACATAGACTGGCTCTCATAGTGAATGCGATATGTACCTTGAGGAATGCTCGTAGTGAACCATCATCATTGCCAGTTCCAACCGGTGTCTTCTCCAGAATAGACTGGCTCTCATCAGCTGCTTTCTTGATCTCGGTGCGCTGCGGATGAGAAAGAATGAATGCGTTAGCCATTCAAACATGTGTAATACGGTCAACAGGAAAGTAAAGAGGGGAACACTTTACCACATAGTTAATCACCGGAACAGCAGGGACTCCTTGCCCCTGCCTGACATCTCTGTTGTACTTCCCCTTTGCTAGATCCTCAAAGTTTACGGGTTCTTCAAGAATATCCTCATTATATGCCGGCGGGCATATCTCAACTCGAGTAGTTCCAATAAACCATCGTACGTAGTTATCAAAAGCAAGTGAGTTGTGCTCACGAAGCGGGGCGCGTGCAGTGCTACGAGCTTGCTCCACACAAAGATGGAAGCGGGTAACATACGCAGAATGATGCTTGTCCCAGTCCTTTATCTTCCGTTGCCTTCTCCTGTCCAACCTGGGTGGTATAAAACCAAACATTAGCACAATCAAAAGGAGTCCCGATGATTAGACAATACGCACACATGCTCTCTTACCTATGAAGTGCTTTATCCGTGTCCACCCAATCCGGAGGGTGAGGCTGGAAAAGACCAAACTGACGATACACGCGATGCGGCAAATGAAAACTCAACCGCCCAGTTGCATATCAGTGGGCACCGCATAAGCCAGAGATCCTTATCCCGCAAGCACGTCGGGTTGAGGCGGAACTCCGCGGTGTACCCCAAGCTCTCACCCGCGCCATATGGCTGCCATTCCACCTATGAAACAGGGCAACAATGCAAATTTGATAACTATTTTTCAAGCAAGCATGAGAAAGGACTAAAGTAATGACCTCCTTACCTGCTCAGGCGTAATCGTGTCCAACTCGGCAATGTACTTTTGGTACATGAGATTGACATCGTTCGTCATCTCGGAAACGATATCCCACTTGTAAGCCCACGGGCGCCGTAATTAATCATATTCATCTGCATACCAAGGATCAAACCTGACGCTCTTGAGGCCCAACAGGCAGACGCTCCCAGCTCCATACAGAAAGTAGAAGCAGATTACCACCAATGCCTGCACTAGGTGTGATCCTGCAACATGCATCATCCAGCTACATATGAAAGAAAAACAATGTTAACTTGACAGCAAGCTTGCATTGCTAATGAAGAAATGAGTTGATCACAAAACAGACCAACTACCTGTCGGTACAAGTAGGCAAGAGTCGCTGAACCCTAGCTCCATTTGCTATCGAAGACGGTCAACGCCTTCAGCCACATCCACGGAGCGTTCTTGCCAGTGGAGTCAGGAAACAAAGTCCTCGACACAATGTACCACATATACACACGAGCATGTGTCTGGATCACATCATCAGTGGCATCCGGAGGGCACGTCGCAAAGTTATTTTGAATCCACGTGAAAGCAGCTCTGGCTGCCTTCCTTTCCCTCTTCTTCTTCTCTTCTCCCTCCTCTACATCATCCTCAGCCTCGGTAGGAGCCATACCGATAAGAGCAATCATCTGCTCGCGCCACCCATCGAATCGGTGCTCATACGAGAGGCCTCCGTCGATAGCAAGACCGGTGATCAACAAGACATCCTCGAGTGTCACGGTCATCTCCCCGGTCCGAAGATGGAAACCGTGGGTCTCGGCCTCCACCGATCAACAAGAGCGGACACCGGTGGAGCGTTCAGATTCGGCGTGGACGGCCGACCAACAGAATCCACGGAGTAGTCCTGCCTGCTTGATGTACGGTGTGTACCGCTCATCGTAAGGCATGGCAGGACCAGAGACCCCGTGATACCGAATCTTCAGAGGTTCAAGCTTCTGCAAAAAACAAGTAATGACAAATCTTAGGGCATGTAAATTTCAACTAAAGGCAAATTTGCAAAATATTTAGATTACTCATTATTACCTTATCCTTCTCGCGCATCATGTAGGCCCGGTGTTGCACGTCGTAGACATCGTCCAGAAGCCAAACCATCCTTACAATTTCAAACAATAAACATATAAGAGTTCGTCTTCATCTCAAATATCGGTATACACTCAACATCTCCTTCTCACACAATGAATATGTCATATGTGTTCAAATAAACTAAACATCTAATATTTCAAATAAACTCAACATCTAATATTTGAAATAAACTGAACATCTAATATATATCTAAACAAACTTCTCATATATGTCTACAAAAATCAACATCTCATAGTTATCTATAAAAATAGGCATCTCATATATATCTAAAAAAACTAAACAACCTAGGGTTTCAACAACAAGAATCATATATTGTGAACTAATAAATAACACTACGGTACTACCAATATGAATACACATCCTAAATCGAGCAAACCAAACAAATCAAGGGTTCCATCAAATCTTGGACAAATCTCTAGAATGGCAACAAATTTACGGAGCAAAAGAAAGAGAAGGGAAGAGTTTACCTAGTAGGATGGATTGGGGATCGAATCCACGGATTAAATCTTCAGATCTGAGAGGGATGTGTGTGGGGGGGGGGGGGATTAGATGGGGGCGCCGCCGCCGCCGCTGCTCTCTGTCCAGAGAGCGGAGAGATGAAGAACTGCCTGGTCGGGCTGGGTCGGCCGCGCTTAAGTCACTGTGCAGCGCCCAAGGGCTAGGCGTTGCACGTCAAAGTGTGGCGCCTAGCCCTTAGGCGCTGCACAGGTGCGTGTGGGGCCGCAACTGGACCAGGGCTGCCACGCTGGCAGGATGTGCGACGCCTAAGGGAAGGGCGCTGCATAGTAGGGTGCGGCGCCCAGCTGTCGGGCGCCACACCAAAGGGTCAGCAGAGTGAAATTTTTTCCTGAACAGGTTAGTTTGTGATTTGATTTCTGCCTCAGGTCAAATATGTGATTTCTGCCGCAAACAAATCCATAGACTTTATTTCAACTTAGCAAAGTAAAAACATTCTTATTTTTTAAACCATAATTTCATATTTGAAATAATTTATATTTTTGAACTCTTGACGCCACGACCTTTAATACTAGACCGATCTTGAATACATTTCAAACACATTTAAATTCCGACATTTCACATTTCTTATGTGGAACTAACATATTTCACATTTCACATTAGAATTTCACTTTCCGTGGTTACTATTTCACAATTCATAGCCAACATTTCATTTTTCACTGACTTGTTTCATAAAAAACATTTTTCAATTGTACATTTATCAAAAAAAAAACCTATTTCACTCTTTTGAAATAAATTGTTTCACATTTTCAAACAATTAATGATACATTAGAATTTCACTTTTTGTGGTTGCTAGTTCACAATTCAGAAGCTATATTTTCACTTTTTGCTTGCATGTTTGACAAAAATCACATCAATTTCATTTGCATATTTTTGAAATAACATATTTCACTCTTTTGAAAATAAACGGTTACACATTTCCAAATAATCAGTTTCACAATTTCACATTTCAGTTTCAATTTTTTTTCACTTTCAAAACAAATATTTCACTTCCACTGTCTTGTTTCACAAAAAAAACACATTTTCAATTGAATAGGTTTATTTCACATACAAAATGTGAAATGTTAGAATTTAAATGTGTTTGAAATGTATTCAAGATATGTCTAGTTTTAAAGGTCTTTGCGTCAAGAGTTCAAATATATAAATTATTTCAAATATGAAATTATGGTTTAAAAGATAAGGATGTTTTTACTTTGGTCAAGGTGAAAAAAGTCCATGGATTTGTTTGCAATGAAGAGCGAAAAGACATACGCATGCGCATGTGTGAGAACAAATATATCTCTAACAGTGTCCTTTGATTTTGATTTCAGATGTGGGAGTATGCATGAGAGATCGATCGTCGCATCTTAGCATGGCTGCACCGCAGTGCACAGCTTGTATCCATTAATTGGTTTTGGTTCCTGTGTCAGGTCAGACGTGTCGTGTTTAGTTAGTCTGAATAATCGAGTCCATGCCCACCCTCCCATCATTCCATGTTTATTCTTACTGTTGTTCTTTTTGACGAACACAGCAGGTGCTCTGTTTTTCTCATTAACAATGCCGGAGTTAAAAAGGAAAAACAGGGTAACAGATGAAAGCTGTTCAATTGGGCAATTCGCGTGAAAAATGTCTAAACAGGAATCCACTCTCCCAAATACTATATAATACATCCATGATTGAAGCTCATGACCAATGTTGAAAGCCAATAAATCAAGAGCATGCACATCTTCTAGCTAGAGCTAGTCCACAAAAATCACCGTGATTATTCAGGCCGTAATCTATGCGCGTGTTCGCTGCTCAACAGAAGGAGCCGAGTATTCCTCGCAGCCGTCTCCCCGAACCTGGTAATCTCCTCCCGACGGCTTGCCTCCGTGGCAGCCCTATCCTCCTCTGACTCCTTGTTGTGTGTCTCGGCCTACTCTGTCGTTTTATCCATTTTCTCCTGCAATATGGACGAAGAAGATCAGTACACAAAGTTAATTAGTATGGTGACAAGTTACATGTGCTTGTTTTCATTTTTGTGTGTACAGCTCCCAAATTTGTTTACCATGATTCTCTCACACAAGAGGAGAGCATGAGCACATTCTGACATGATAATCTGAATATGAACTTTGCAACTAAAGGATCGGCCCTGAAGGCAACTAGGCAAGGTCGAGGTTCAGAGTCGAGACCTCTTGTGTTTAGAGCTCCACGTCAAGGGCCGCCTTGTGCTTTGGTGTTCTCCCAGGACACAACAGCATCGACGACATCTTCTGCTCGGCCCTGAAGCACGACATGTTTCCAGTTAATTAAGAGTTAAGACTGGCAAAAGACCCATGCTTAGAGGAGGATCTATTTACACAAAGTTCAGTTAAGTTCAGATGAGTTGAGTTTGGGCCACCGACAGTTCAGTTAAGCAAAGTTCAGCTTTGCTCTTCTGGCTCTCGTCCCGCTTATTCGCCATCGACAGTTTCCCCTTCATCTTCGCCTTCCCTAACACTGCGCCTACAAGTCCAGGGGAAAATAATGCAAACGTTACTTCCAGAAGAAATCTTCACATGTAATACTACCAACAAATCTTTCAGGAAACGCATGACACACAGTTACTTGCCTGCCATCTTTCACACATTATCAAGAATAGAAGGCCAATAACCGAATGGAGCACATAATATTAAGAATGCAGACATCTCAGATACTGTATGTGCTAGTGTCTCTATCTGAAAGGTACGATACATAGTCCTCTAGCTAGGAATGCTGGGAGTATACACGACAAATAAAATATCACTGTATTTGTTTTCTTTAAAAAAAAAAGGATAACCACCGGCCTCTACATCGAATGATGCACACAACCATCTTTATTAATTATTCAACAACGGTCTGACAAGAACGTACACGAAACAACCCTTCCTCAAAATTGTTCATTAAGCCAAGATGCTAAACTTCTCCCATTTCACACCGATGGATGCTCCAATTTGCACAGGCAAAGTAGCTAGACACGCATGGCTGGATGTCCAGCTGCTCTGTCACTGATTTGGTTGTCTATTAATCCCTTAACTGAATTTTAGTTCTTAGCCCAAGCTGAGAATAAATGTGTGTTTTCTTGGTTAATAGAAGCTTAAAATATATCTAGTCTCTGTCCATAGTTAATCTTGTCATTGTGTAAAAGTGTTAATTTGTTACCATGTTCATGTGTTGATGCATGGTTGAATTATGGCGTGTCACCCTTGTGTAAATGCACATGATGGAGCAACTGCGAACATGCTGTTGCCGTGAATCATCATTGCTTTTGCCAGGATTCAGTGAATTTGTATGTCTATTCACCATTGGCATTCAGTAAACTTGTATGTCGGTTCACTGTGTAAGACATACAACTAGAGACGAGGTGGTCTTGACCATGTAATATGAAGGTTCTGATTCAGCAGGACAACTGCAACAGTCTCCCCCCTGTTTCCTGAACCCGATGTGCTCTGTTTTCTTCCCTGACCGAGCTGTTCACGCGCGTGTGTATGTGTAGCCGCTGGCGAGGGAGTAATCCAGAGAGACAATGGAAACAGTCTCTCACCAGTACAGAAAGATCCATCCCACGTGCTTGAAAATGGAGATCACACACGGTATTGTCAATGAGGATGGTATATCACACACAGCTTGGACTTCCCATGCGCCCTGTCTGTTTTCCCACTAGTAGATTGGCGTTAGCTAGGTTTCTTTATAGTGTTTGATCGGCACACTGGACGTGGAGCGCAAGTAGTCCAGATGCACATCAAGCCGACCATCGGACGTCGTTCAGATGCTACCGTGTCCTTTGATTTGATTTCAGATGTGCTGGTCTGAGAGACATTGATCGCTTCATTGATTGCTCTCAGTTCGTGTATCAGGAGGTCAGATGTGGCGTGTTTAGTTGGTCTGAATAATCGAGCATCATCCCATGATTGTTCTTTCCTGCTGTTATTTGTTATGTGAACACAGATGTTGCTCCGTTAACAAACAAAACAGGGTAATCCGGATGAAAACTATTAAATGGAGTAATTACCATAAAAATATCTAGACAGGTGTAAAACCCAGAATTCACTTTCCTGGATAAAGCAAGATCACATCTTCTTTTTGGGACACCGAAGAGCACATCTTCTAGTCTAGCTAGCTTAGTATTTCCCGTGTGCGTGTTGGTTGCTCAGCCGCCCCAAGTTACATATGCTTGTTTTCAAGTCTGTATATATGCATAACTTCCATGTTTTACCATATGATGTTTTTTCATGCTAAAGGGTTGACCACGAAGGCAACTAG
>CM038681.1:648926477-649196989 GCA_021605205.1 Aegilops longissima | reverse complement strand
GATGAGTTGGTTTGGAAGCCTCACATCGACACGCAGGTGCTTGCCTAGCTAGTGGCTGGTAGCTGCATAGGAGCGGTGGTGGAAACTTGGCGGGCGTGGGCCTGGCTGCGGCCCCGTGGTTGTCCTCGGCAAGGGCCTTGCCGGGGCTCCGGCAAGGGTCTTGTCGTGGCGTCGTGGTCGTCCCCGGCAAGGATCTTGCTGGAGGTCGTGCAGGTTTCCTCGACAAGGATCTCGCCGAGGTTTGTCGTCTTCTAATCCTCATCTGACTTGGAGTGTTCGTGATCTTCACAAAGATCTGCATGCCATCATGGAGGTGCCTCCCGAGCCTTGGTTCCAATGTGGTGGTCGGGAACCTTGGGCTCGAGGGTGGCGTGCTCCGCCGGTTTTGGGCAAGCTGCCCCGGCAAGGTCCTTGCCGGGGCCGTGGAGGTTGCCCCGGCAAGGGTCTTCCCGGGAGAACCCACCTCGCCTCTTTGCTCTTCGTGTTTCTGTCTTGGTGTCGCTTTGACCATCTTGCGGCTTTGACTCCTCCCTCTGCCCTGCTAAGCGTGGCCGTGGGCGCGGCTCTGACTGCCCGTGCACAAGTAAGGGGTACAAAGGAGTGCCCCTACTTTAGTACACCGACAATATCTATAATTTTTTATTGTTCCATGCCAATATATTATCCATCTAGGATGTTTTATATGCATTTATATGCTATTTTATATGATTTTTGGGACTAACCTATTAACCCAGAGCCCAGTGCCAGTTACTGTTTTTTCCTTGTTTTTGAGTATCGCAGAAAAGGAAAACCAAAGGGAGTCCAATTGATCTGAAATTTCACGGATGTTGTTTTTGGACTAGAAGGAGCCCACGGAGTATCGGAGATGGACCAGAAGAGTCCCGAGGCACCCACGAGTGTGGGGGCGCGCCCCCATATCTCGTGGCTGCCTCGGAGACCTCCTGACTTGTTCCCGACGCCAACACCTCTTATATATGCCCAAACTTCCAGAACATAACCTATATCGGGAGTTCCACCGCCGCAAGCCTCTGTAGCCACCAAAAACCAACCGGGGCCCTATTCCGGCACCCTGACGGAGGGGGGATCCCTCACCGGTGGCCATCTTCATCATCCCGGTGCTCTCCATGACGAGGAGGGAGTAGTTCACCCTCGGGGCTGAGGGTATGTACCAGTAGCTATGTGTTGGATCTCTCTCTCTCTCTCTCTCTCTCTCTCTCTCTCTCTCTCTCTCTCTCTCTCTCTCTCTCGTGTTCTTGATTCGGCACGATCTTGATGTATCACGAGCTTTGCTATTATAGTTGGATCTTATGATGTTTGTCCCCCTCTACTCTCTTGTAATGGATTGAGTTTTCCCTTTGAAGTTATCTTATCGGATTGAGTCTTTAAGGATTTGAGAACACTTGATGTATGTTGATACGTCTCCGTCGTATCTATAATTTTTTATTGTTCCATGCCAATATTATTCAACTTTCATATACTTTTGGCAACTTTTTATACTACTTTTTGGGACTAACATATTGATCCGGCTGCCGAGTGCCGCCTCTGTCATTGCATGTTTTATGTTTCAGAGAAAACCCATATCAAACGTAGTCCAAACGGGATAAAAACGGACGGAGAATTATTTTGGAATATTTGGGATTTTCTGGAGTAAGAATCAACGCAAAACAGTGCCCGAGGTGGCCACGAGACAGGGGACGCGCCCTCCCCCCTGGGCACGCCTGGCACCCTCCTGGGCCACCCGTAAGGCGGTTGATGCTCTAATTTGGCCGCAAGAAAGCTAATTTTTGGAAAAAGATCTGGGCGAAGGTTCCAATCCAATCGGAGTTACGGATCTCCATATATATACGAAATGGTGAAAAGGCAGACCGAGGAGAACGCAGAAACAGAGAGATAGATCCAATCTCGGAGGGGCTCTCGCCCCTCCCAAGCCATGGGAGCCAAGGACCAAAGGGGAAACCCTTCTCCCATCTAGGGAGAAGGTCAAGGAAGAAGAAGAAGAAGGAGCGATCTCTCCCCCGTGCTTCCAGTGGCGCCGGAGCGCTGCCGGGGGCCATCATCATCACTGCGATCTTCATCAACAACTTCACCGCCTTCATCATCAACTCCCCCCCCCTCTATGCAGCGGTGTAACTCCTCTCTTGCCCTCTATAATCTCTACTTAAACATGGTGCTCAACGCTATATATTATTTCCCAATGATGTATGGCTACCTTATGATGTTTGAGTAGATCCGTTTTGTCCTATGGGTTAATTGATGATCGTGATTGGTTTGAGTTGCATGTTTTATTATTGCTGCTGTCCTATGGTGCTCTCCATGTCGCGCAAGCGTGAGGGATTCCCGCTGTAGGGTTTGCAATATGTTTATGATTTGCTTATGGTGGGTGGCGTGGAATGAGCACGTAACTTACCGAGTAAGTAGGTTGTTTGCGTATGGGATAAAGAGGACTTAATACTTTAATGCTATGGTTGGGTTTTACCTTAATGAATCTTTAGTAGTTGTGGATGCTTGCTAGAGTTCCAATCATAAGTGCATATGATCCAAGAAGAGAAAGTATGTTAGCTTATGCCTCTCCCTCAAATAGAATTGCAATAGTGATTACTGGTCTAGTTATCGATTGCCTTGGACAAATAACTTTCTCGTAACAAAAAGCTCTTTACTAATATTTACTTTATTACTTCTTTATCTAAACAGCCCCTACTTTTTATTTACGTGTTCTTTATTATCTTGCAAACCTATCCTATCACACCTACAAAGTACTTCTAGTTTCACACTTGTTCTACGTAAAGTGAACGTCAAGCGTGCGAGAGTCGTATCAGTGGCCGATAGGACTTGAGAGATTATTCATTCTACCTTTAGCTCCTCATTGGGTTCGACACTCTTTCTTGTCGAAAGAGGCTACAACTATCCCGTATACTTGCGGGTCATCAAGACCTTTTTCTGGCGCAGTTGCCGGGGAGTCATAGCGTGGGGTGAATATTCTCGTGTGTGCTTGTTTGCTTTATCACTAAGTAATTTTTATTTGCTGTTCTTAGTTGTTCTCTATCTTTAGCTATGGATATAGAACACGAAATACCAAAAAAATTAGGTGTACTTGCTGCTCATGGAGATGGGGAACCTCCTAAAACCCTCGATGCTCATTATGTGAAAGAAATTATGTACTACTTTAATAATCCTGAGAAAACCCCATTCAATTTTTTTATGGGAGAAACGTTGGATCAACGTGAATACTTTAGGGATTATCGCTTGACACAAAAATGGAAACTATTATGGGATCAAATTTCTATGTTAAGTTGGTATGCTCGTCAACTATGCGTGATACATGATTATACTTGCTGCTCTAGGATGAAGGCTCCACACCTTCCCTTTTCATGCAAATTTAATGATAATAAAACGTTAGCTTCTTATGCTAATGGTAGATATGATTGCTATGATGTGGAACAAATTGAAGAATTTGTTGCTTTTATGGGGGCTTATGAGATTGAATCTATGTTTAAAGCGTTTGACGATTTTGATGTTCAGTTTATAGACCAGAAAATTTTGCTATACTTAGATATTGCTATGAAAATTATGAATACAATTACAATATTAATACTTTTATTGAGAAAGTCTCCGCTGTCCAAGAAGAGACTAATATTTTGCAGGAAGCTATGGAAGAAGAAATTGATGAAACTATGAGCTCATTGGATGAAAAAGATGATGAGGAGAGCGAAGAACAAAAGGAGGAAGAGCGGATTGATCACCCCTGCCCACCTTCTAATGAGAGTAACTCTTCAACTCATACATTGTTTAATTCCCCTTCGTGCTTACCCAAGGATGATTGCTATGATCCCGTTGATTCTCTTGAAATATCACTTTTTGATGATGCTTGCTATGATTGTGGCCAAGATGCCAATATGAATGATGCTTATGGAGATGAACTTGCTATAGTTCCTTATGTTAAACATGAAATTGTTGCTATTGCACCCACGCATGATAGTCCTATTATCTTTTTGAATTCTCCCAACTACACTATATCGGAGAAGTTTGTGCTTATTAATTATATTGATGGGTTGCCTTTTATTACTACACATGATGATTTGGATAGATATAATATGCATGTGCTTTCTACTCCTACTTGCAATTATTATGAGAGAGGAACTATATCTCCACCTCTCTATGTTTCCAATATGATAAAATTGCAAGAAACTGCTTATACTATGCATTGGCCTTTACTTGGTGTGCATGAATTGTTCTTTTATGACATGCCGATGCATAGGAAGAGAGTTATACTTCGTTGTTGCATGATATATGTTACTTTGTGCTCACTACTAAATTACAAATCATTGTTAATTAAAATTGGCTTTGATATACCTTGGGATCCAGGTGGATCCATTACTTGAGCACTATATGCCTAGCTTATTGGCTTTAAAGAAAGCGCTGCTAGAGAGACAACCCAGAAGTTTTAGAGAGTCATTTATTTCTGTCGAGTGCTTTTATATAGTTTAAAAACAAAAAAATAAAGAGGGGAACCTAAAACTTTTCAAAAAGGAAAGTGAAAGTAAGAAAGACAAGCATTGTTGAAGTGGGAGAGCTCCTTGAACTTTGTTCATGCTCACAGAAACTTTGTGAATCTTAATTACAGAAACTTTTCATCAAAAATAATTATCCCCTTGTACAATTCCATTGTATTATAAAAATAATGTGCCAAGGTTTGCCTTTAGGATGTTTACAATGCTTGTTGGTTTGTACGGAGCAGGACAGAAACTTCGGCTGTAGTGCGCAATTTTACATTTTTAACTGGAACGTCAAATGGTTCTGACTCTTTTTGCACTGTCTTTATATACAACTTTTTTATTTTTCGTAATTTTGGTAGAATGTTTGGGGTACCAGAAGTATGTTTGATGTTCATATTTCTACAGACTGTTCTGTTTTTGACAGATTCTGTTTTTGATGCATAGTTTGCTTGTTTTGATGAATCTATCAATTTATATCGGTGGATTAAGCCATGGAAAAGCTATATTAAAGTAGACACAATGCACAAACAAAATATGAATTGGTTTGCTACAGTACTTAGAGTGGTGATTTGCTTTATTATACTAATGGATCTTACCGAGTTTTCTGTTGAAGTTTTGTGTGGATGAAGTGTTTGATCGAGAGGTTTCAATATGAGGAAAAGGAAGAGAGGCAAGAGATCAAGCTTGGGGATGCCCGAGGCACCCCAAGTAAATATTCAAGGATACTCAAGCGTCTAATCTTGGGGATGCCCCGGAAGGCATCCCCTCTTTCTTCAACAAGTATCGGTATGTTTTCGTATTCGTTTCGTTCATGCGATATGTGCGAGTCTTGGAGCGTCTTTTGCATTTAGTTTTCACTTTTCTTTTATGCACCATGCTGGTATGAGATAGTCCTTGGTTGATTTATAGAATTCTCATTGCACCTCACTTAAATCTTTTGAGTATGGCTTTATATAATGCTTCATGTGCTTCACTTATATCATTTGAAGTTTGGATTGCCTCTTTCTCTTCACATAGGAAACCGCCATTTGTAGAATGCTCTTTTGCTTCACTTATACTTGTTAGAGCATGGGCATATATTTTGTAGAAATAGTTAAACTCTCTTGCTTCGCTTATATCTATTTAGAGAGTTGACAGGAATTGGTCATTCACATGGTTAGTCATAAAATCCTACATAAAACTTGTAGATCGTTGAATATGATATGTTTGATTCTTTGCAATAGTTTTGAGATATAAAGATGGTGATATTAGAGTCATGCTAGTGGGTAGTTGTGGATTGTAGAAATACTTGTGTTGGAGTTTGTGATTCCCGTAGCATGCACGTATGGTGAACCGTTATGTAAGAAGTCGGAGCATGAGGTATTTATTGATTGTCTTCCTTATGAGTGGTGGTCGGGGATGAGCGATGGTCTTTTCCTACCAATCTATCCCCCTAGGAGTATGCGTAGTAGTACTTTGCTTCAAGGGCTAATAGACTTTTGCAATAAGTATATGAGTTCTTTATGACTAATGTGAGTCCATGGATTATACACACTCTCACCCTTCCATCATTGCTAGCCTCTTCGGTACCGTGCATTGCCCTTTCTCACCTCGAGAGTTGGTGCAAACTTCGCCGGTGCATCCAAATCCTGTGATACGATATGCTCTATCACACATAAGCCTCCTTATATCTTCCTCAAAACAGCCACCATACCTACCTATCATGGCATTTCCATAGCCATTCCGAGATATATTGCCATGCAACTTCCATCATCATCATATACATGACTTGAGCATTTATTGTCATATTGCTTTGCATGATCGTAACATAGCTAGCATGATGTTTTCATGGCTTGTCTGTTTTTTGATGTCATTGCTACACTAGATCATTGCACATCCCGGTACACCGCCGGAGGCATTCATATAGAGTCATATCTTTGTTCTAGTATCGAGTTGTAATATTGAGTTGTAAGTAAATAAAAGTGTGATGATCATCATTATAGAGCATTGCCCCATGAAAGAAAAGAATAGAAAAAAGGTGAAAAGGCTAAAGAAGCCTAAATAAAAAAGGGGGCCAAAGAAGCCCATTCAAAAAAAATTAAAAAAAAGAAAAAGGAAAGGGGCAACGTTACTATCCTTTTAGCCCACTTGTGCTTCAGATTAGCACCATGTTCTTCATATAGAGAGTCTCTTATGTTGTCACTTTCATATAATAGTGGGAATTTTTCATTATAGAACTTGGCTTGTATATTCCAACGATGGGCTTCCTCAAAATGCCCTAGGTCTTCGTGAGCAAGCAAGTTGGATGCACACCCACTTAGTTTCTTTTGTTGATCTCATACACTTATAGCTCTAGTGCATCCGTTGCATGGCAATCCCTACTCCTTGCATTGACATCAATTGATGGGCATCTCCATAGCCCGTTGATTAGCCGCGTCGATGTGAGACTTTCTCTTTTTTTGTCTTCTCCACATAACCCCCATCATCATATTCTATTCCACCTAAAGTGCTATGTCCATGGCTTGCGCTCATGTATTGCGTGAGGGTTGAAAAAGCTGAAGCGCATTAAAAAGTATGAACCAATTGCTTGGCTTGTCATCGGGATTGTGCATAAACCTGAGAATAGTTTGGACTCAGACCATTGTTTCAGATCGGTTTTCCTATTGGTCTCTGTTGGTTTGGATTAAATGGGCTAAGCTCCTAACGTAAACTGGTTTGGTTTGGGCTTTCCCTGTTAGCGGTTTGGTCTGGTTCGATCTGGTCAGAGACCAAATGGTCTCAAACCGTTTTAACCCATGGACCGAGAACTAAATCATGGACCAGATTCCTTCGAGGGTCCCGATCAAAGCAAGCACGCATTTGCAACGTCTTCCTCGTCGTCTCCACTGCTGGTGCCGACGATGCTTCCTGTCGCCTACTACGCTACGGCTACGGCCGGCCGCTCCTCCTCGGCGATATGGGGCCTTGCGCAGTGATGCAACGACGTCCTGCGGCAGACTGCGCGCTCTCCGTGGGTGCGGACACGGGCTGCACACTCAGCCTTCTCAACACCCAGAAGGCCAGAACGACACCGGCATGGACCTGTCGTGTTCAACCGAGCGCAGGGAAGCTCATGTTCATGTCCAACGACGCGACGACAGTGCGAACAAGGGGCCGACGATGGACACAGTGCAGCTCGGCAGACGGCGGCAACAAACACGGCGCAGCTCGATGGACGATGGCGACGGCGGCGGAGCCAAGACAACCATCTGCGGGCTTGGGTGGTGCACCAGGGACATCACGGCGGCAAACTGCGGGCTGTGTGTGGCGCAGACTGTGGCCGAGCTGCCCAACTAATGCTGAACCATGTGATATACAACAGTTATATGGCGCCCTACAAGGTATGGCCTTTTTCCCGCTCGACGGCGCCGGCGAGTTGCCCGACGAGGCCGAACACTGCGAAGAGATCGTCTTAATCCATGATGGATGGAGTGCAGCTAGTCAACTACAATGTTAGTATCTAGCATTATAGCTTGTTCTGTGTACACATGTTCCGGTGGTTAGTAACATGCAGGAGCAGCTAATCACCCTTCCAACGCCTCTCTTCCCATAGTAATCTGACACACACATGCCCTTGGTTTGAAACTTCAGGTTGAAACTGTTTGTGGGGAATGGTTCGGATGGGTTTGGCTTGAAAATACATGCAGTTTGGATTGGTTTGGATTATAGCATTTGCTATTTAGTCTGGTCCGGTTTGGTTGTTCGACTTATACCGGTATGGATTGGGCTAGGTTTAATCTGGATTGCAAACTATCCACAGGTTTAATTGTGCATGATGTGAATATTTTGTGTGGTGAAGATGGAGCATAGCCAGACTATATGATTTTGTAGGGTTAACTTTCTTTGGCCATGTTATTTTGAAAAGACATGATTGCTTTATTAGTAGGCTTGAAGTATTATTGTTTTTATGTCAAATGATAGACTATTGCTTTGAATCACTCGTGTCTTAATATTCATGCCACGATTAAACATATGATCAAGATTATGCTAGGTAGCATTCCACATCAAAAATTATCTTTTTTATCATTTACCTACTCGAGGACGAGCAGGAATTAAGCTTGGGGATGCTGATACGTCTCCGCCGTATCTATAATTTTTGATTGTTCCATGCCAATATTATTCAACTTTCATATACTTTTGGCAACTTTTTATAGTATTTTTTGGGACTAACATATTGATCCAGTGCCAGTGCCAGTTCCTGTCTGTTGCATGTTTTATGTTATACAGAAACCCCATATCAAACGGAGTCCAAACGGGATAAAAATGGATGGAGAATTATTTTGGAATATTTGGGATTTTCCGGAGGAAGAATCAACGCGAAACAGTGCCCGAGGTGGCAACGAGACAGGGGGGCGTGCCCTCCCCCTGGGCACGCTTGGCACCCTCCTGGGCCACCCGTAAGGCGGTTGATTCTCTACTTTGGCCGCAAGAAAGCTAATTTTTGGAAAAAGATCTGGGCGAAGGTTTCAATCCAGTCGGAGTTATGGATCTCCATATATATATGAAACGGTGAAAAGGCAGACCGAGGAGAACGCAGAAACAGAGAGATAGATCCAATCTCGGAGGGGCTCTCGCCCCTCCCAAGCCATGGGAGCCAAGGACCACAGGGGAAACCCTTCTCCCATCTAGGCAGAAGGTCAAGGAAGAAGAAGAAGGGGGGCTCTCTCCCCCATGCTTCCGGTGGCGCCGGAGCGCTGCCGGGGGCCATCATCATCACTGTGATCTTCATCAACAACTTCACCGGCTTCATCATCAACTCCCCCCCTCTATGCAGCGGTGTAACTCCTCTCTTGCCCGCTATAATCTCTACTTAAACATGGTGCTCAACGCTATATATTATTTCCCAATGATGTATGGCTACCTTATGATGTTTGAGTAGATCTGTTTTGTCCTATGGCTTAATTGATGATCATGATTGGTTTGAGTTGCATGTTTTATTATTGCTGCTGTCCTATGGTGCTCTCCATGTCGCGCAAGCATGAGGGATTCCCGCTGTAGGGTTTGCAATATGTTTATGATTTGCTTATGGTGGGTGGCGTGAGTGAACAGAAGCACAGACCCGAGTAAGTAGGTTGTTTGTGTATGGAATAAAGAGGACTTAATACTTTAATGCTATGGTTGGGTTTTACCTTAATGAATCTTTAGTAGTTGTGGATGCTTGCTAGAGTTCCAATCATAAGTGCATATGATCCAAGAAGAGAAAGTATGTTAGCTTATGCCTCTCCCTCAAATAGAATTGCTATAGTGATTACTGGTCTAGTTATCGATTGCCTTGGACAAATAACTTTCTCATAACAAAAAGCTCTTTACTAATATTCACTTTATTACTTCTTTATCTAAACAGCCCCTACTTTTTATTTACGTGTTCTTTATTATCTTGCAAACCTATCCTATCACACCTACAAAGTACTTCTAGTTTCACACTTGTTCTAGGTAAAGCGAACGTCAAGCGTGCGTAGAGTCATATCAGTGGCCGATAGGACTTGAGAGAGTATTCATTCTACCTTTAGCTCCTCGTTGGGTTCGACACTCTTACTTATCGAAAGAGGCTACAACTATCCCGTATACTTGTGGGTCATCATATGTCTTGCATGTGCTTATCTATGGTGACAATGGGATATTCACGTGATCTACTTGATGTATGTTTTGGTGATCAACTTACAGGTTCAGTGACCTTGCGAACTTATGGATAGGGGGTGGCACACGTTTTCGTCTTGACTCTCCGGTAGAAACTTTGGGGCACTCTTTTAAGTTCTTTGTGTTGGTTGAATAGATGAATGTGAGATTATGTGATGCATATCGTATAATCATACCCGTGGATACTTGAGGTGACATTGGAGTATCTACGTGACATTAGGGTTTTGGTTGATTTGTGTCTTAAGGTGTTATTCTAGTACGAACTCTATGATAGATCGAACGGAAAGAATAGCTTCGTGTTATTTTACTACGGACTCTTGAATAGATTGACCAGAAAGAATAACTTTGAGGTGGTTTCGTACCCTACAATAATCTCTTTGTTTGTTCTCCGCTATTAGTGACTTTGGAGTGACTCTTTGTTGCATATTGAGGGATAGTTATATGATACGTCTCCAACGTATCTATAATTTTTTATTGTTCCATCCTATTATATTATCTATTTTGGATGTTTAATGGGCTTTATTATGCACTTTTATATTATTTTTGGGACTAACCTACTAACCAAAAGCCCAGTGCAAATTGCTGTTTTTTTTGCCTGTTTCAGTGTTTTGCAGAAAAGGAATATCAAATGGAATGAAACCTTCGGGAGAGTTATTTTTGGAATAAACGCAATCCAGGAGACTTGGAGTGGACGCCAAGGAAGCAACGAGGCGGCCACGAGGTAGGGAGGCGCGCCTGGGGTAGGCGCCCACCCTCGTGGGCCCCTTGTGGCTTCACCGACCTACTTCTTTCGCCTATATATACTCATATATCCTGAAAACATCTGGGAGCACCACGAAACCCTATTTCCACCGCCGCAACCTTCTGTACCCATGAGATCCCATCTTGGGGCCTTTTTCGACGCTCCACCGGAGGGGGAATCGATCACGGAGGGCTTCTAGATCAACACCATAGCCTCTCCGATGATGTGTGAGTAGTTTACCACAGACCTTCGTGTCCATAGTTATTAGCTAGATGGCTTCTTCTCTCTCTTTGGATCTCAATACAAAGTTCTCCTCGATTCTCTTGGAGATCTATTTGATGTAATTCTTTTTGCGGTGTGTTTGTCGTGATCCAATGAATTGTGAGTTTAAGATCAAGATTATCTACGAACAATATTTGGTTCTTCTCAGAATTCTTATATGTATGATTTGGTTCTTCTTAGAATTCTTATATGTCGAATTATCAGTTTAGTTTGGCCTACTAGATTGATCTTTCTTGCAATGGGAGAAGTGCTTAGCTTTGGGTTCAATCTTGCGGTGTCCTTTCCCAGTGACAGCAGGGGCAGCAAGGCACGTATTGTATTGTTGTTATCGAGGATAAAAAGATGGGGTTTATATCATATTGCTTGAGTTTATCCCTCTACATCATGTCATCTTGCCTAATGCGTTACTCTGTTCTTATGAACTTAATACTCTAAATGCATGCTGGATAGCGGTCGATGTGTGGAGTAATAGTAGTAGATGCAGAATCGTTTCGGTCTACTTGTCGCGGACATGATGCCTGTATACATGATCATGCCTAGATATTCTCATAACTATGCGCTTTTCTATCAATTGCTCGATAGTAATTTGTTCACCCACCTCTAGATTATGCTATCTTGAGAGAAGCCACTAGTGAAACCTATGGCCCCCGGGTCAATCTTCCATCATATTATTTTCTTATCAATTTTCTATTTCTGCCGCCGTTTATTTTGCAATCTTTACTTTCCAATCTATAACATAAAAATACCAAAAATATTTATCTTATTATCTCTATCAGATCTCACTTTTCCAAGTGGCCGTGAAGGGATTGACAACCCCTTTATCGCGTTGATTGCAAGGTTCTTATTTGTTTTTGCAGGTACAAGGCGACTTGCGTGTAACCTCCTACTGGATTGATACCTTGGTTCTCAAAAACTGAGGGAAATACTTACGCTACATGGATCATCTTTGATCCTTATGCGCTCGTGCTGAAACCCCAACTACCCTAGTTGATGGGAAATCTTTAGATGAGCATGCTCATTTTGTGCGTCACCGTTTGTCTGAAAAAGGGAGACTCTTATGGGATCAAATAAACAAATTGTTGTGTTATTCTTGGAATCTTTGTGAAATTTATGATTTTACTTGTTGCTCTAAGAACCCCTAAAAACACCTCCCCTACCTATGTGAGTTTAATGATAATGAAATCTTATCTTCTTATGCAAAGGGTGTTTATAGTTACTATGATATCGAACAAATTGAAGAATTTGTTGCTTTTAAGGGTGCTTATGAAGTTGCTTCTTTGATTGAAAAGTATGGTATTACTCTCAACGAATCTGAAAATTTTGACATACTTAAATATTGCTATGAAAATTTTGACATACTTAAATAATGCTTATGAATTTTCAAAGAATTTATTGAAAGAGTGACCGCTTTGGAAGAAAATAATGATATGCATGAGTCCATAGATAATTGCTATTCTTGCGGTTGCTATTCTTGATGGACATGATGCTTGCTATTCTTGTGGCCAAGATGCTAATATTTAAGAAGATGAATTTGCCATAGTTCCTTATGTTAAACATGAGATCATCGCTATTGCACCCATACTTGATAATTCCTTCGATGAAAAGTATGATTCCAATGATTTTACTATAAATTCTCTTGTTGTCAATTGTGCTAATAATATGCAAAACCCTAAGCTTGGGGATGCTAGTTTTGCTATTTCTACTGCTTGTTGCAATGATCATGATTGGGGTGATTCTTCTTATGATCTTGAAAATTTATTTAAGCCCCATGATGAATATGAGATTGATAATAGTGTTTGCAATAATATTGAAAGCGGGTTTGGAAGAGTGTCAACTTTAGATCCCACATATTTGGAGAATGTTCAATCTTACGTTATTTTTGATAAAAGTGGGTTTGGAGAGGTCATGACTTTAGTTAATGATAATCCCACTATTTTGGAAGAGTGTCAACTTCGCATGCATGTGGATCGTGTTGAGAATATGTTATGTGATAGCTATTTTGTTGAATTTGCCTATGATCCTACATGTAATTATTATGAGAGAGGAAAATATGGTTGTAGGAATTTTTATCTTACTAAATTACCTCTCATCATGTTGAGATTGCTATTGGTTCTTTCTTCCTCCTTGCATATGCTAGGTTTTGCTTGTCTTGATAATTGATGACCCACAAGTATAGGGGATCTACCGTAATCCTTCGATAAGTAAGAGTGTCGAACCCAATGAGGAGCAGAAGGAAATGACAAGCGGTTTTCAGTAAGGTATTCTCTGCAAGCCCTAAATTATCAGTAACAGATAGTTTTGTGATAAGGTAATTTGTAACGGGCAACAAGTAATGAAAGTAAATAAGGTGCAGCAAGATGGCCCAATCCTTTTTGTAGCAAAGGACAAGCCTGGATAAACTCTTATATGAAGGAAAACGCTCCCGAGGACACATGGGAATTATCGTCAAGCTAGTTTTCATCATGCTCATATGATTCGCGTTCGTTACTTTGATAATTTGATATGTGGGTGGACCGGTGCTTGGGTGCTGCCCTTCCTTGGACAAGCATCCTACTTATGATTAACCCCTATTGCAAGCATCCGCAACTACAAAATAAGTATTAAGGTAAACCTAACCATAGCATGAAACAGATGGATCCAAATCAGCAACGCATAAACTAGGGTTTAAGCTTATGTCACTCTAGCAACCCATCATCTACTTATTACTTCCCAATGCCTTCCTCTAGGCCCAAACAATGGTGAAGTGTCATGTAGTCGACGTTCACATAACACCACTATAGGAAAGACAACATACATCTCATCAAAATATCGAACGAATACCAAATTCACATGACTACTTATAGCAAGACTTCTCCCATGTTCTCAGGAACAAACGTAACTACTGACAAATCATATTCATGTTCATAATCAGAGGGGTATTAATATGCATAAAGGATCTGAACATATGATCTTCCACCAAATAAACCAACTAGCATCAACTACAAGGAGTAATCAACACTACTAGCAACCCACAGGTACCAATCTGAGGTTTTGGGACAAAGATTGGATACAAGAGATTAACTAGGGTTTTAGAGGAGATGGTGCTGGTGAAGATGTTGATGGAGATTGACCCCCTCCCACTGAGAGGACCGGTGGTGGTGACGACGGTGATGATTTCCCTCTCCCGGAGGGATGTTTCCCCGGCGGAACAGCTCGGCCGGAGCCCTAGATTGGTTCTGCCAAGGTTCCGCCTCGTGGCGCCGGTGTTTCGTCCCGAAAGCTTCCCTCCGATTTTTTCCAAGGTGAAAGACTTCATGTAGCAGAATATGGGCACCAGAGGCCTGCCAGGGGGCCCCTGAGGCAGGGGGCGCGCCCAGGGGGGTAGGGCGCGCCCCCACCCTCGTGTATGGTGGGTGACCCCCCTCTGGTTGATTCTTTTGCCAGTATTTTTTATTAATTCCAAAATGTGCCTCCGAGAAGTTTCAAGACTTTTGGAGTTGTGCAGAATAGGTCTCTAATATTTGCTCCTTATCCAGCCCAGAATTCCAGCTGCCGGCATTCTCCCTCTTCATGTAAACCTTGTAAAATAAGAGAGAATAGGCATAAGTATTGTGACATAATGTGTAATAACATCCCATAATGCAATAAATATCGATATAAAGCATGATGCAAAATGGATGTATCAACTCCCCCAAGATTAGGCCTCGCTTGTCCTCAAGCGCCGATAACGAATAATATGTCCACATGTTTACAGATAGGGGTGTCAATAAAATAAAATACGAACATGAGGGCATCATGATCATTCTTATAACAACAACATATATAAATATTGTCATATGATTTCTTATGCTCAAGTAATAATCTATTCACAATGTCAAGTATGAATCAGAAACTTCATTGGGAACTAACAAACTATCATCTCGGTCATTGAAGCAATTGCAATTTATCATAACATCAGAAAGAGTCAATAAAAGAGCTTTTCAACAAGTCCACATACTCAACTATCATTTAGTATTTCACAATTGCTAACACTCACGCAATACTTATGGTTATGGAGTTTTAATCGGACACAAAGAAAGATAGGGGCTTATAGTGGTGCCTCCCAACCTTTTACCTCAAGGGTAATGTCAACAATAATAGTTTATGATAACTTACATCCGATTAAATATATATATCAAGATCTTTCCAGCACAATGTGCTTGCCAAAGGATAAAATGTAAAAAGGAAAGGTGAAGATCACCATGACTCTTGTACAGGGTATAAGACAAAAATAAAAGATAGGCCCTTCACAGAGGGAAGCAGAGGTTGTCATGTGCTTTTATGGTTGGATGCACGAAATCTTAATGCAAAAGAACGTCACTTTATATTACCACTTGAGATATGGACCTTTATTATGCAGTATGACGCTTTTATTGCTTCCATATCACAAGATCGTATAAAGCTTATTTTCTCCACACTAATAAATCATACATATTTAGAGAGCAATTTTTATTGCATACAACAATGACAACTTACTTGAAGGATCTTACTCAATCCATAGGTAGGTATGGTGGACTCTCATGGAAAAACCGGGTTTAAGGATATTTGGAAGCACAAGTAGTATCTCTACTTAGTGCAAACAATTTGGCTAGCACGAGGGGGAAAGGCAAGCTCGACATGTTGCATGATCCATGATAATATACTTTATTTCGGATATAAGAAAACATAACCCATTATGTTGTCTTCCTTGTCCAACATCAACTCTTTAGCATGTCATATTTTAATGAATGCTCACAATCATAAAAGATTTCCAAGACAGTATATTTATATGTGAAAACCTCTCTTTCTTTATTACTTCCTAGTAATTTCAACGATGACCAAAACTATGTTTGTCAACCCTTAACAACTTTTATTCATCATACTCTTTATATGTGAAGTCATTACTCTCCATAAGATCAATATGATCTCTTTATTTCTTTTTGTTCTTTATTTTCCTTTTATTCCCTCACAATCATAGCAAGATAATCAAGCCCTTGACTCAAAACTAATCTCTTTTATATATAGCTCACGGACTCGATTACATAGAAGGATCATAAAGCAAAACTCAAAAACTAAATAATAGTAAAACTTTATTCTACTAGATCAAGATATTACCAAAAGGATCAAACTAAGAAAAATGGTAAAGATATGAGTGTGATGGTGATACGATACTGGGGCACCTCCCCCAAGCTTGGCAGTTGCAGAGGGGAGTGCCCATACCCATGTATTCATGTCTCTTTCTTCGGAGGTGGAGATGTGATATTCTTGGCGATGATGCCCCTCAGGATACGATTCTCTTCCTCGAGCTTATTGACTTGCTGCTTGAGGTCCATTATTTCCTTACAGAGCTTACCCATGACGGCTAAAGCTCCTTTAACCCATGGATATTGCATAGCTGTGGGAGTACAAATAACACTCTTTTTCATATTTTCATAAGAGAGAAATCTAACATTGGAGGGGATAACCGAGTTTGGAATAGCTGAGCTCTGTAGTTCCCCTATCGTGAATCCGGCTCAGGAACGAGGAGTAGCTTCTTGATCCTCCTCCATAGCATCTATCCTTTTCAAGTCGGCCTCCATCTCTTCCTCCGTTGATGGCCCAAAGTGGTCAGCATCACTGTTTGCTCCTGGTCCGGTGTCGGATGAGACACCCGACTCTCCCCGACTGACTCTTGAGAAGACATCTTGCCCTAATCTGTGACAGAAACAACTCGAAACAAAAACAGAGAATATTTGCATGGTACGGTGGTCAAAACCTTCAGGAGGTTATATAATGAATTTTTACCGACCAAAAGAAGTGGGGTCCAGAGAGCACACGAGGTGCCCACTGAAGGAAATATGCCCTAGAGGCGATAATAAAGTTATTATTTATTTCCTTATTTCATGATAAATGTTTATTATTCATGCTAGAATTTTATTAATCAGAAACTTGATACATGTGTGATTATATAGACAAACTTACTGTCACTAGTATGCCTCTACTTGACTAGCTCATGGAATCAAAGATGGTTAAGTTTCCTGGCCATAGACATGAGTTGTCATTTGATTAACGGGATCACATCATTAGGAGAATGATGTGATTGACTTGACCCATTCCGTTAGCTTAGCACTTGATCGTTTAGTATGTTGCTATTGCTTTCTTCATGACTTATACATGTTCCTATGACTATGAGATTATGCAACTCCCGTTTACCGGAGGAACACTTTGTGTGCTACCAAACATCACAATGTAACTGGGTGATTATAAAGGTGCTCTACAGGTGTCTCCGAAGGTACTTGTTGGGTTGGCGTATTTCAAAATTAGGATTTGTCACTTCGATTATCGGAGAGGTATCTCTGGGCACACTTGGTAATGCACATCACTATAAGCCTTGCAAGCATTACAACTAATGAGTTAGTTGCGGGATGATGTATTACGGAACGAGTAAACATACTTGCCGGTAACGAGATTGAACTAGGTATTGAGATACCGACGATCGAATCTCGGGCAAGTAACATACCGATGACAAAGGGAACAAACGTATGTTGTTATGCGGTTTAACCGATAAAGATCTTCGTAGAATATGTGGGAGCCAATATGAGCATCTAGGTTCCGCTATTGGTTATTGACCGGAGACGTGTCTCGGTCATGTCTACATAGTTCTCGAACCCGTAGGGTCCGCGCGCTTAAAGTTTGATGGCGGTTATATTATGAGTTTTTGTGTTTTGATGTACCGAAGATAGTTTGGAGTCCCGGATGTGATCATACACATGACGAGGAGCCTCAAAATGGTCGAGACATGAAGATTGATATATTGGAAGCCTATATTTGGATATCGGAAGTGTTCCGGGTGAAATCGGGGTTTTACCGGAGTACCGGGGGTTACCGGAACACCCCCCGGGGGGGTTTAATTTGCCGAGATGGGCCCTAGTGGAGAAGAGGAGAGGCGGCAAGGGCAGGCCGCGCGCCCCCTCCCCCTCTAGTCCGAATTGGACAAGGAGGGGGGGGGGCGCCCCCCTTTCCTTCCACTCTCCCTCCTCCTTCCCCCTTCTCCTACTCCAACTAGGAAAGGAGGGTGTCCTACTCCCGGTGGGAGTAGAACTCCTCCTAGCCGGCCGCCTCTCCCCCTTGCTCATTTATATACGGGGGCAGGGGGCACCCCATAGACACAACAATTGATCCCTTGGATCTCTTAGCCGTGTGCGGTGCCCCCCTCCACCCTATTCCACCTCGATAATATCGTAGCGGTGCTTAGACGAAGCCCTGCGTCGGTACAACATCATCATCGTCACCACGCCGTCATGCTGACGGAACTCTCCCTCAAAGCTCGGCTGGATCAGAGTTCGAGGGTCGTCATCGGGTTGAACGTGTGCTGAACTCGGAGGTGCTGTGCGTTTGGTACTTGATCGGTCGGATCGTGAAGATGTACGACTACATCAACCGCGTTGTGCTAATGCTTCCTCTTACGGTCTACGAGGGTACGTGGACACACTCTCCCCGCTCGTCGCTATGCATCACCATGATCTTGCGTGTGCGTAGGAAAATTTTGAAATTACTTCGTTCCCCAACAGTGGCAATCCGAGCCAGGTTTTATGCATTGATGTTATTTGCACGAGTAGAACACAAGTGAGTTGTGGGCGATACAAGTCACACTGCTTACCAGCATGTCATACTTTGGTTCGGCGGTATTGTTGGATGAAGCGGCCCGGACCGACATTACGCGTGCGCTTACGCGAGACTGGTTCTACCGACGTGCTTTGCACATAGGTGGCTGGCGGGTGTCAGTTTCTCCAACTTTAGTTGAACCGAGTGTGGCTATGCCCTGTCCTTGAGAAGGTTAAAACAGCACTAACTTGACAAACTATCATTGTGGTTTTGATGCGTAGGTAAGAACGGTTCTTGCTCAGCCCGTAGCAGCCACGTAAAACTTGCAACAACGAAGTAGAGGACGTCTAACTTGTTTTTGTAGGGCATGTTGTGATGTGATATGGTCAAGACATGATGCTAAATTTTATTGTATGAGATGATCATGTTTTGTAACCGAGTTATCGGCAACTGGCAGGAGCCATATGGTTGTCGCTTTATTGTATGCAATGCAATCGCCCTGTAATTGCTTTACTTTATCACTAAGCGGTAGCGATAGTCGTAGAAGCAATAGTTGGCGAGACGATAATGATGCTACGATGGAGATCAAGGTGCCGTGCCGGTGACGATGGTGATCATGATGGTGCTTCGGAGATGGAGATCACAAGCACAAGATGATGATGGCCATATCATATCACTTATATTGATTGCATGTGATGTTTATCTTTTATGCATCTTATTTTGCTTAGATCGATGATAGCATTATAAGATGATCTCTCACTAAATTTCAAGGTATAAGTGTTCTCCCTGAGTATGCACCGTAACGAAATTTCTTCGTGCTGAGACACCACGTGATGATCGGGTGTGATAAGCTCTACGTTCAAATATAACGGGTGCAAGACAGTTTTGCACACGCGGAATACTCAGGTTAAACTTGACGAGCCTAGCATATGCAGATATGGCCTCAGAACACTGAGACTGAAAGGTCGAGCATGAATCATATAGTAGATATGATCAACATAGTGATGTTCACCATTATAAACTACTCCATCTCACGTGATGATCGGACATGGTTTAGTTGATATGGATCAAGTGATCACTTAGATGATTAGAGAGATGTCTATCTAAGTGGGAGTTCTTTCATAATTTGATTAATTGAACTTTGGTTTATCATGAACTTAGTCCTGGTAGTATTAACATATCTATGTTGTAGATCAATAGCTCACGTTTTGCTCCCCATTTATTTTGATATGTTCCTAGAGAAAAACTATGTTGAAAAATGTTAGTAGCAATGGTGTGGACTAGCTCCATGATCTGAGGATTATCCTCATTGCTGCACAGAAAAATTATGTCCTTGATGCACCGCTAGGTGAAAAACCTATTGCAGGAGCAGATGCAGACGTTATGAACGTTTTGACAAAGCTCGGTATGATGACTACTTGATAGTTTAGTGCACCATGCTTTACGGCTTAGAACCGGGATTTCAAAGACGTTTTGAACGTCATGGAGCATATGAGATGTTCCAAGAGTTGAAGTTAATATTTCAGACTCATGCCCGTGTCGAGAGGTATGAGACCTCTGACAAGTATTTTGCCTACAAGATGGAGGAGAATAGCTCAACTAGTGAGCATGTGCTCAGATTATCTGGGTACTACAATTGCTTGAATCAAGTGGGAGTTAATCTTCCAGATAAGATAGTAATTGACAAAGTTCTCTAGTCACTATCACCAAGTTACTAGAATTTCATGATGAACTATAATATGCAAGGGATGACGAAAGTAATTCCCGAGCTCTTCGCGATGCTGAAATCGGCGAAGGTAGAAATCAAGAAATAACAACAAGTGTTGATGGTTGACAAAGACCACTAGTTTCAAAAAAAGGGCAAAAGGGAAGAAGGGGAACTTCAAGAAGAACGGCAAGCAAGTTCCTGCTCAAGTGAAGATGCCCAAGTCTGGACCTAAGCCTGAAACTGAGTGCTTCTACTGCAAAGGGACTGGTCACTAGAAGCGGAACTGCCCCAAGTGTTTGGCGGATAAGAAGGATGGCAAACTGAACAAAAGTATATTTGATATACATGTTATTGATGTGTACTTTACTAGTATTTATAGCAACACGTCGGTATTTGATACTGGTTCAGTTGCTAAGAGTAGTAACTCGAAACGGGAGTTGCAAAATAAACAGAGACTAGTTAAGGGTGAAGTGACGATGTGTGTTGGAAGTGGTTCCAAGATTGAATCATCGCACACTCCCTATACTTTCAAGATTAATGTTGAACCTAAATAAGTGTTATTTGGTGTTTGCGTTGAGCATGAATATGATTTGATCATGTTTATTGCAATACGGTTATTCATTTAAAGTCAGAGAATAATTGTTGTTTTGTTTACATGAATAAAACCTTCGATGGTCATACACCCAATGAAAATAGTTTGTTCGATCTCGATCGTAGTGATACACATATTCATATTATTGAAGCCAAAAGATGCAAAGTTAATAATGATAGTGCAATTTATTTGTGGCACTGCCATTTAGGTCATATTGGTGTAAAGCGCATGAAGAAACTCCATGCTGATGGGATTTTGGAATCACTTGATTATGAATCACTTGATGCTTGCAAACCATGCCTTATGGGCAAAATGACTAAGACTCCATTCTCCGGAACAATGGAGCGAGAACCTGACTTATTGGAAATAATACATACTGATGTATGCGATCCGATGAGTGTTGAGGCTCGCGGCGGGTATCGTTATTTTCTGACCTTCACAGATGATTTGAGGAGATATGGGTATATCTACTTGATGAAACATAAGTCTGAAACATTTGAAAAGTTCAAAGAATTTCAGAGTGAAGTGGAAAATCATCGTAACAAGAAAATAAAGTTTCTATGATCTGATCGTGGAGGAGAATATTTTGAGTTATGAGTTTGGTCTTCAATTAAAACAATGTGGAATAGTTTCACAAATTCGTGCCACCTGGAACACCACAGAGTAATGGTGTGTCCGAACATCATAACCATACTTTACTAGATATGGTGCGATTTGTGATGTCTCTTACCGATTTACCACTATCATTTTGGAGTTATGCATTAGAGACAGCTGCATTCACGTTAAAAAGGGCACCATCTTAATCCGTTGAGACGACACCGTATGAACTGTGGTTCAGCAAGAAACCTAAGCTGTCCTTTCTTAAAGTTTGGGGTTCTGATGCTTATGTGAAAAAGTTTCATCCTGATAAGCTCAAACCCAAATCGGAGAAGTGCGTCTTCATAGGATACCCAAAAGTAACTGCTGGGTACACCTTCTATCACAGATCTGAAGGCAAGATATTCGTTGCTAAGAATGGATCGTTTCTAGAGAAGGAGTTTCTCTCAAAATAGGTGAGTGGGAGGAAAGTAGAACTTGATGAGGTAATTGTACCTTCTCCCAAATTGGAAAGTAGTTCATCACAGAAATCAGTTCCAGTGATGCTTACACCAATTAGTGAGGAAGTTAATGATGATGATCATGAAGCTTCAGATTAAGTTACTACCGAACCTCGTAGGTCAACCAGAGTACGTTCCGCACCAGAGTGGTACGATAATCCTATTCTGGAGGTCATGTAACTTGACCATGACGAACCTACGAACTATGAGGAAGCGATGATGAGCCCAGATTCCGCGAAATGGCTTGAGGCCATGAAATCTGAGATGGGATCCATGTATGAGAACAAAGTGTGGACTTTGGTTGACTTGCCCGATGATCGGCAGGCCATCGAGAATAAATGGATCTTCAAGAAGAAGACTGGCGCTGATGGTAATGTTACTGTCTATAAAGCTCGACTTGTTGCAAAAGTTTTTCGACAAGTTCAAGGGGTTGACTACGATGAGACTTTCTCACCCGTAGCGATGTTTAAGTCTGTCCGAATCATGTTCTCAATTGCCGCATTTTATGATTATGAAATTTGGCGAATGGATGTCAAAACTGCATTCCTGAATGGATTTCTGGAAGAAGAGTTGTATATGATGCAACCAGAAGGTTTTGTCGATCCAAAGGGAGCTAACAAAGTGTGCAAGCTCTAGCAATCCATTTATGGACTGGTGCAAGCCTCCCGGAGTTGGAATATACGCTTTGATAAGTTGATCAAAGCATATAGTTTTATACAGACTTACGGTGAAGCCTATATTTACAAGAAAGTGAGTGGGAGCACTACAGCCTTTCTGATAAGTATATGTGAATGACATATTGTCGATCGGAAATGATGTAGAATTTTCTGGAAAGCATAAAGGAGGTTTTGAAAGGAGTTTTTCAAAGAAAGACCTCGATGAAGCTGCTTACATATTGAGCATCAAGGTCTATAGAGATAGATCAAGACGCTTGATAAGTTTTTTCAATGAGTACATACCTTGACAAGATTTTGAAGTAGTTCAAAATGGAATAGTCAAAGAAGGAGTTCTTGCCTGTGTTGCAAGGTGTGATGTTGAGTAAAGACTCAAAACCCGACCACGGCAGAAAATAGAACGAGAATGAAGAAGTCATTCCCTATGCCTCAGCCATAGGTTCTATAAAGTATGCCATGCTGTGTACCAGACCTATTGTATACCCTGCCCTGAGTTTGGCAAAGGGAGTACAATAGTGATCTAGGAGTAGATCACTCGACATTGGTGAAAATTATCCTTAGAGGAATAAGGATATGTTTCTCGATTATGGAGGTGACAAAAGGTTTGTCGTAAAGGGTTACGTCGATGCAAGTTTTGACACTGATCCAGATGGCTCTAAGTCTCAATCTGGATACATATTGAAAGTGGGAGCAATTAGCTAGAGTAGCTCCGTGCAGAGCATTATTGACATAGAAATTTTCAAAATACATACGGATCTAAATGTGGCAGACCCGTTGACTAAACTTCTCTCACAAGCAAAACATGATCACACCTTAGTACTCTTTGGGTGTTAATCACATAGTGATGCGAACTAGATTATTGACTCTAGTAAACCCCTTTGGGTGTTGGTCACATGACGATGTGAACTATGGGTGTTAATCACATGGTGATGTGAACTATGGATGTTTAATCACATGGCGATGTGAACTAGATTATTGACTCTAGTGCAAGTGGGAGACTGAAGGAAATATGCCCTAGAGGCAACAATAAAGTTATTATTTATTTCCTTATTTCATGATAAATGTTTATTATTCATGCTAGAATTGTATTAATCGGAAACTTGATACATGTGTAAATATATAGACAAACTTACTGTCACTAGTATGCCTCTACTTGACTAGCTCGTTGAATCAAAGATGGTTAAGTTTCCTAGCCATAGACATGAGTTGTCATTTGATTAACGGGATCACATCATTAGGAGAATGATGTGATTGACTTGACCCATTCCGTTAGCTTAGCACTTGATCGTTTAGTATGTTGCTATTGCTTTCTTCATGACTTATACATGTTCCTATGACTATGAGATTATGCAACTCCGTTCTTCGGAGGAACACTTTGTGTGCTACCAAACGTCTAGCAACGAATCGGGTGATTATAAAGGTGCTCTCAGGTGTCTCCGAAGGTACTTGTTGGGTTGGCGTATTTCGAGATTAGGATCTGTCACTCCGATTGTCGGAGAGGTATCTCTGGGCCCACTCGGTAATGCACATCACTATAAGCCTTGCAAGCATTACAACTAATGAGTTAGTTGCGGTATGATGTATTACAGAACGAGTAAAGAGACTTTCTGGTGACGAGATTGAACTAGATATTGAGATACCGACAATCGAATCTCGGGCAAGTAACATACCGATGACAAAGGGAACAAATGTATGTTGTTATGCGATTTGACCGATAAACATCTTCGTAGAATATGTGGGAGCCAATATGAGCATCCAGGTTCTGCTATTGGTTTTTGACCGGAGACGTGTCTCGGTCATGTCTACATAGTTCTCGAACCCTTAGGGTCCGCACGCTTAAAGTTCGATGACGGTTATATTATGAGTTTAAGTGTTTTGATTTACCGAAGATAGTTCAGAGTCCCTGATGTGATCACAGACATGACGAGGAGTCTCGAAATGGTCGAGACAAAAAGATTGATATATTGGAACCTATATTTGGATATCGGAAGTGTTCCGGGTGAAATAGGGATTTTACCGGAGTACCGGGGGTTACCGGAACCCCCCCGGGGGTTTAATGGGCCAAGATGGGCCTTAGTGGAGAAGAGAAGAGGCGGCCATAATCCACCTTGATAATATCGTAGCGGTGCTTAGGCGAAGCCCTGCGTCAATAGAACATCATCATCGTCACCACGCCGTCATGCTGACGGAACTCTCCCTCAAAGCTCGGCTGGATCGGAGTTCGAGGGACGTCATTGAGTTGAACGTGTGCTGAACTCGGAGGTGTTGTGCGTTCGGTACTTGATCGGTCGGATCGTGAAGACATACGACTACGTCAACCGCGTTGCGCTAACGCTTCCGCTTACGGTCTACGAGGGTACGTGGACACACTCTCCCCGGTCGTTGCTATGAATCACCATGATCTTGCGTGTGCGTAGGAAAAATTTGAAAACAACACCCACGAGGCAGGGGGCGTGCCCAGGGGGTAGGGCATGCCCTCCACCCTCGTGGACGCCTCGTGTACTTCCCAGACTACTTCTTAATTTCCTATTTTCTTAAATATTCCAAAACAAAGAAAAAATGCCATTAGAACTGTTTTGGGGTCGGTTTACTTATCGTACCATATACCTATTCCTTTTCGGAGTCTGGAACATCCTGGAAAGTGTCCCTTATATATTCCCCGGAGTTACGGTTTCAATAACATTAGTTTCAACATTTATTGGGTTACCTAAGATATAATGTTTGATTCTTTGACCGTTCACCGGCTTCGGATTTGTGCCTTCGAAGTTTTTGATTTGTATGGCACCGGAACGATAGACCTCCTCGATAACGAAAGGCCCTTCCCATTTGGAGAGGAGTTTTCCTGGAAAAAAACTTAAGCAAGAGTTGAATAGCAACACATAGTCACCTACATTAAACTCACGCTTTTGTATCCTTTTGTCATGCCATCTTTTAACTTTTTCTTTAAATAGTTTGGCATTCTCATAGGCCTGGGTTCTCCACTCATCAAGTGAGCTAATGTCAAATAACCTCTTCTTGCAGGCAAGTTTCAAATCATAATTGAGCTCTTTAATGGCCCAATATGCCTTATGTTCTAGTTCGAGAGGTAAGTGACATGCTTTTCCATAAACCATTTTATACAGAGACATACCCATAGGATTCTTATATGCAGTTCTATAGGCCCATAATGCATCATTAAGTTTCTTGGAACAATTCTTTCTAGATCTATTAACAGTCTTTTGCAAAATTAATTTAAGCTCTCTATTACTCAATTCTACCTGGCCACTAGATTGTGGTTGGTAAGGAGATACAATTCTATGATTAACGTCATACTTATAGCAAGCATTTTACGAAAGGCACCATGAATAAGATGTGAACCACCATCAGTCATTAAATATATAGGGACTCCAAACCTCTGAAAAATAACTTCTTTAAGCATATTAATAGAGGTGTTATGATCAGCACTACTAGTTGGAATAGCTTCTACCCACTTAGTAACATAATCAACATCCACTAAAATACGTGTATACCCATTAGAGGAAGGAAACGGTCCCATATAATCAAAGCCCCAAACATCAAATGGTTCAATAACAAGTGAATAGTTCATAGGCATTTCTTGACGTCTGCTAATATTACCAATTCTTTGGCATTCATCACAAGACAAGACAAACTTACGGGCATCCTTGAAGAGAGTAGGCCAATAAAAACTGGAATGCAATACCTTATGTGCAGTTCTATCTCCAGCGTGGTGTCCTCCATAAGCCTCGGAGTGACACTTGCGTAGGATTTATTCCTGTTCATGCTCAGGTACACAACGTCTAATAACACCATCTACTCCTTCTTTATAAAGGTGTGGGTCATCCCAGAAGTAATGTCTTAAATCATAGAAACACCTTTTCTTTTGTTGGTATGTGAAACTAGGTGGTATAAATTTAGCAACAATGTAATTAGCATAATCAACATACCATGGAGCAGTACGAGAAGCATTTATGACAGCTAATTGTTCATCAGGGAAGGTATAATCAATAGGTAGTGGGTCATCAAGAACATTCTCTAACCTAGATAAGTTGTCTGCAACGGGGTTCTCAGCTCCCTTTCTATCAATAATATGCAAATCAAATTCTTGTAGCAAGAGAACCCATCTAATAAGTCTAGGTTTAGCATCTTTCTTTTCCATAAGATATTTAATAGCAGCATGATCAGTGTGAACAGTTACTTTAGAATCAACAATATAAGGTCGGAACTTATCACAAGCAAATACAACTGCTAAAAATTCTTTTTGAGTAGTAGCATAATTTCTCTTGGCACTGTCTAGAGTTTTACTGGCATATTGAATAACATTTAATTTCTTATCAAATCTTTGTCCTAGAATAGCGCCTACAGCATAATCACTAGCATCACATATAATTTCAAAGGGTAAATTCCAATTAGGTGGCTGAACAATAGGTGCAGAAATCAAGGCTTTCTTAAGTATTTCAAATGCTTCTACACAATCATCATCAAATATAAAAGGAGCATCTTTTTGTAAGAGATTAGTCAGGGTCCTAGAAATTTTTGAGAAGTCTTTAATGAACCTCCTATAAGAACCGGCATGACCAAGAAAACTTCTTATACCTTTAATGTCCTTAGGACACGAAATCTTTTAAATAGCATCAACTTTAGCTTTATCAACTTTAATACCTCTTTCAGAAATTTTGTGCCCCAAGACAATACCTTCGTTAACCATAAAGTGGCACTTCTCCCAATTCAAGACAAGATTAGTTTCTTCACATCTCTGCAAAATTCGATCAAGGTTGCTCAAGCAATCATCAAAAGAAGTTCCATATACGGAGAAATCATCCATGAAAACCTCAACAATCTTTTCACAAAAGTTAGAGAATATAGCCATCATGCATCATTGAAAGGTAGTAGGTGCATTGCATAAACCAAAAGGCATACATCTATAAGCAAAGGTACCGAAAGGACAAGCAAAAATGGTCTTTTCTTGGTCCTCTTTTGGCACAGGTATTTGAGAGAAACCAGAATAACCATCTAGAAAGCAAAAATGTGTATGTTTGGATAATCTTTCTAGCATTCAGTTACCATTCTATAACTTGTAACAATTCTTTGTGGGATCAATTCATCTTTATCATCAGGAACAACAGTAATACCTCCCTTCTTAGGGACATAATGGATAGGACTTACCCATTGACTATCAACAATGGGATAAATTATACATGCCTCCAGAAGCTTTAGTATTTCTTTTCTTACCACTTCTTTCATCTTAGGATTTAACCGTCGTTGGTGATCAACAACCGGTTTAGCGTCTTTCTCCAATTTTATTTTGTGCTGGCATAGAGTGGGACTAATGGCATTAAGATCATCAAGAGTATATCCAATACCAGCATGGTGCTTCTTCAAAGTTTTCAATAATTTCTCTTCTTCCTGCTCTGAAAGGTTAGCACTAATAATAACAGGATATATCTTCTTTTCATCAAGATAAGCATATTTAAGAGTATCAGGTAATGGTTTAAGCTCAAACACGGGATCACCCTTGGGTGGAGGAGGATCCCCTAGAATTTCAATAGGCAAGTTGTGTTCCAAAACAGGTCCCTGTTTAGAGAATACTTCATCTAATTCCCTTCTTTCATTCATAAACATATCATTTTCATGGTTGAGCAAATATTGTTCTAAAGGATCATTAGGAGGCATGGTAATAGAAGCAAGACCAATAATTTCATCTTTACTAGGCAATTCTTTATCATGGGGTTGTCTACAAAATTTAGCAAAATTAAACTCATGAGACATATCCCCCAAACCAATAGTAACAACATCCTTTTTGCAGTCTATCCTAGCATTAACAGTATTCAAGAAGGGTCTACCAAATATAATGGGACAAAAGTTATCTTGTGGGGAACCAAGAACAAGAAAATCAGCAGGATATTTAACCTTCCCACACAAGACTACAACATCTCTAACAATCCCAACTGGTGAAATACTATCTCTATTGGCAAGCTTAATTGTAACATCAATTTCCTCTATCTCAGCAGGTGCAATATCATGCATAATTTCTTTGTATAAGGAATGAGGTATTGCACTTGCACTAGCACCCGTATCACATAAGCCATGATAACAATGATCTCCTATTTTAACAGAAATAACATGCATGCCTACAACAGGTCAATGTTTATTTTTAGTATCAGGTCTAGCAATTCTAGCAACTTCATCACTGAAGTAAATAACATGCCCATCAATATTATCGACCAAGATATCTTGAACCATAGCAATAGTAGGTTCAACTTTAATTTGCTCAGGGGGTGTGGATGTTCTAGTATTACTCTTATGAACCACAGTTGAAGCTTTAGCATGATCCTTTATTCTAACAGGGAAAGGTGGTTTCTCAATAAAAGCAGTAGGCACAACATGATCAACATTATAAGTGATAGACTTTTCTTCAACTTTAATAGGTGCAACTACTTTTACTTCAATGGGAGGATTATATTTAAACCACTTCTCCTTAGGGAGATCAACATGAGTAGCAAAGGATTCACAGAAAGAAGCTACCATCTCAGAGTCAAGCCCATATTTAGTGCTAAATTCACGGAAAACATCGGTATCCATAAAAGATTTAACACAATCAAACTTGGGTGTTATACCTGACTCCTTACCTTTGTCGAGATCCCAATCTTCAGAATTGCATTTAATTCTTTCCAATAAATCCCATTTGAATTCAATAGTCTTTATCATAGAAGAACCATTACAAGAAGTATCGAGCATGGAGCGATTATTTAGAGAAAGCCGAGCATAAAAATTTTGAACAATAATTTCTCTTGACAACTCATGATTGGGGCATGAATATAACATTGTCTTAAGCCTCCCCCAAGCTTGAGCGATGCTTTCTCCTTCGCGAGGCCAAAAATTATATATATATAGTTACGATCACGATGAACAAGATGCATAGGATAAAACTTCTGATGAAATTCCAATTTCAATCGGTTGTAGTTCCATGATCCCATATCATCACATATCCTAAACCATGTCAATGCCTTTCCCTTCAAAGATAAAGGGAATACCTTCTTCTTGATAACATCCTCGGGAATACCTGCAAGCTTAAACAATCCACAAACTTCATCCACATAGATGAGGTGCAAATTGGGATGTAATGTTCCATCTCCTGTAAAAGGATTAGCTAGTAGTTTCTCTATCATACCCGAAGGAATTTCAAAGTAAACATTTACAGTAGGTTTAGTAGGTTGAGGAGCAAATCTTTGCTCTACTAGTCGGGGTGAAGATACCCCGAACAAGCCCCTCAAAGGATTATGTTCCAATGTAACAAGTGCCAGTAAATTTCAGCACAGTATATAAATTTTTCCTTACCAAATTCCACCTACCAAAGGCGCTTCACTCCCCAGCAACGGCGCCAGAAAAGAGTCTTGATGACCCACAAGTATAGGGAATCTATCATAGTCCTTTTGATAAGTAAGAGTGTCGAACCCAACGAGGAGCAGAAGGAAATGACAAGCGGTTTTCAGTAAGGTATTCTCTACAAGCACTAAAATTATCGGTAACAGATAGTTTTGTGATAAGGTAATTTGTAACGGGCAACAAGTAATGAAAGTAAATAAGGTGCAGCAAGATGGACCAATCCTTTTTGTAGCAAAGGACAAGCCTGGGTAAACTCTTATATGAAGGAAAACGCTCCCGAGGACACATGGGAATCATCGTCAAGCTAGCATTCCGGTGAGCAACTCCTGGAACATTGAGCATCTTTGTAAGTTTTACCCGTAGGGCGCGGTTGCCGGAACCTGTTCCGGCAACCACCTTTTGTACAAGTCTTGCCGATGTTGCATGTAATCCTTTGTACAAAGCCGGGCGCAGACCCCGTGCATAAGTAAAGCTCATGTGCTCCACACATCTTGTCTATTTCATGCTTTCTACTTTTTTTTGCATATCTTATCTGACACTTTGTGCAGCGCCTACCCCCGGTAAGCAATAACGAGCCGTAAGGTTCCATATCTTTATTTTCTCTTCTTTCTCTTTCTCAAAGAAAGGAAGGTTCCCTCGCCCACAAGTTTGCCGGGGGGAAAGGAGAAGATAATGGTGTGGACCAAGCGTCGTTCGAGGAAGTTTCGCCTTACCGGGAAGCAAACGACAGAAAAGCTAAGTTGCTAAAGTTTGAGCAATCAGTTTTAAATTTTTTAAGTTATCTTCCTCGAACGACCGTGCTTTGTATGGAAAACCTGTGCGCGGAGGAACCAACTCGTAGCTAGTTGCGCCCTTACTTTGTTTCGAGTCCGCTCAACAACTTAAGTGAGTTGCGACTAGTTGCGACAAGGTTTCTTGTCGGTAGCGGCACCGCCAAACAGGCTCTTGACGTCCGCACTCAGCCTTCATGACTAAGGTGCTCATACGACAAGTTCCCTAAAAGTGTAGGGCAAAAACATACAAAGGAAGGAATCAAGTAAAGGAAATACATAGCAATCGCTACCCAAAATAGAGTTATATTACGAGATAGCTTGTCGCAGCTCTAACAGATTGTTCAATGACATGACCAGCAGCAACAAGAAAAAGAGAAAACGGGCGGCCTAATCTACGCGATCGCCCTCAACCCTCTTGATCCCGCTCACCTTGTCCACAATGGGTGCGACAAGGGTCTTGAGCGCTTCCAGATCAGCATCCGGCGGCAAGGTCCTGAGGACGTTGGTGAGGTTGAGGCCTGGGTTGCGGAAGGCCACCTTCACCAGCACCTTTTGAAGAACTCCCGCGCAAATCGTGCGCGACTCGTCGGCCAGCTGCTTTGCGATCTTCTCCCGGAGTCGCTGGAGGGCCGTCACCACGTCTTTCAAGAACAAGCTGAGCTTGGCGCTGGGTTGGAGGTGCTCATCGGAGGAATACCCGAGATCCTCCATCCCCAGCTGCGCCAGCTCCCTGTCGACGGCTGCGGCAACACCCACGATCTCTTCCACGTCGCCGCATTCGACGCGTGCCGTTTGAGGAGGGCGCGGTGGGTACAGAGTGAGATACGGCGTAACCCAGGCCGCGCGTGCCCATGCCTCTGTTTTGGGCCTGGCCCAACAGCTTCGGCACAGTGTGGCCCAGGCCGGGGCTCTGTCGTTGTACTAGAGTAGGGTACCTAGTATCCCGAACTTGTGCACGGAAGTCGCAGCACCCCGTGGCAAGGCTTGCCGGGTGACCGCCAAGGTCCTCCGTGGTTCCTTTGGAGCCATTCAAGAACAAAGTATTCAAGCCAAGGAGACAAGGCCCCGGCAAGAGGAGCTTGCCGGGAAGGCCAACCAAGGCATCTCAAGGAACTTGCCGCGACGCGCCACGCGTCCCGGCGAGGCCCGGTGAGCGACAAGCTTCCGGACGCGACAAGACAACGACCGCGGCAAGCTACCACTCTGTACCCGCGCTCCAGCACATCCACCAACGTGTCGCCCTGGGGCCTTTCCAGGCGCGCGTGGCAAGAGGCTGTGCAGCCAGCGGTGCGCGGTGGCAAGCGGCGCTAACAAGATTGCCATCGTGGCGAGCGGTGGCGTCCCTGATGGTCCCTTTTTGCACTATTTGGGCGACGCAGACGGGCATTTAATGCCTTTGTCCCCTGCCGTCAGGGTTAGGTATGATACACTGTACCGGTAGTTGTACCAACCGCAATTCCTTTTCCATTTTTACCCTTGTCTACGTTGCCACATGTCGGTGACCCCTTTAGCATATAAAAGGAGGCCCATGCGCAACGTAGAGGGGGGTTGGAAGGCAGAAAAACACTCACACTCGGTCTCGTTAGCAGCTAGTGGGTACTGTAGCCCTCAGCGCTCCCGAGCAAGAACTCAATACACTCAGACATGCAGTAGTAGGAGTGTTATCTCTCCAGAGAGCTCCGAAGCTGGGTAAACTGCTCGTGTGCTTCGCCTCGATCCGCTCTTCGTGCGATCTCCGCCCCCCGCCGAACCGAAAGGGGCTCGGTCCGCCGGTCCCATAGGTGTTCGTGGATAAGCCGTCCCCGACATCTTTGGCGCGCCAGGTAGGGGGCGTCGAGGTTGTGTGAACCTGATCCGGCGTTCACACGAGCTAGATCCTCATCTTTTTCATCGGCATGCCACCGAAGAAGAAGGCTTCAGTGGCAGCTGTTCCGTCCACGTCGATCCCACCACCACCGGAGCAAACGGGTGGTGGGGTAGACGCCGGCGGAAGAACGAGCGTCGACGAGGGAGCTCACGGTGCTGCCAAGTCCAAGGACAAGGTTGCGCAGACCTCGGCGTCCGTACATGCACCGCGCCCATCTCAGGAGGCGCAGGACCGACAACGTCATGGTACTCGCGGTGCCATACGTTCGTTGGACCAAGATCGAGCTGGTGGATCTCGGGGTGCTCAAGACCAGCATGCACGCCAACATGCTGGCACGAGCAAGACACGGTCGCCTGGACGGGATACTGCTCCTTCTAACATAGTTAGAAGTCCGAGCATATCCCGCTCCTCGCACCGTTCTCCACTGTCGCCCACCACTCCAGCAGAAGCTTTGGCGCGAGCTCAACTGCTCCTGGATTACCCTCCAACGGCAGACAAGATCGACGAATGGAGGGCCACCGTTCAGAGTCTCATCGGCTTCGCCAACGGCGACACTCCGCGGCAACCGAGTACATCGCTGCCGCGGCAGGACTGCCAGGCACGAGCCGATGGCGACAAAACGGGTGGGGGTGCAACCACCATGCACTCTCCATCCCGAAGGCCAAGATCGCCGACTCGCCGGATCCACCTTGACAGCGACTCCACCGCATCATCAGATCCACGAGCTCGTCGCGATCAGCGCCAAGTTCTTCACGAACGACAGCAAGAAGAGGAAGTTGATTTCTGGTGAATATTTTCCGGCAAAGCTCCCCGAAGCCGCCGCCAAGAGGGTCCCCAAGATCAACACCAAGGGTGCTGAGGAGCAGTCTGGTCCGGCAAGCCCTAGGGTTTGTTCCGTTGAAGCGACGCTCCCGACAAGTTTTGCTCGCAAGCTTGCCGGGAACGTCAACTCGGCTGAGCTGCGAGTTCTCGCCAGAAAGCGGATGTTCCCGCAGCAGCAGATGTGCCTTTAGTCCTTGTTGTCGAGCCGCAAGCTCCAGCGTGGGCACAGCAGATTGTCCCATTTCCTTCAGACAGGAGAACTTCCCAAGAGCAAGAAGAAGCGGAAAGAGTAGCCCGGCAGTCAAGTATGTACCAGTTTGTCGACAGCACACTGTACGTAAGAAGACTCAACGGTGTGAAATTGAAGTGTATTCACCGGGAAGATGGACAGAAGCTGTTGGCAGAGATACATGGAGGCATATGTGGTCACCACATTGGCGCAAGAGCACTTGCCGGCAAGGCATTCCAGCAAGGTTTCTTTTAGCCGACAGCCCTCCAGGATGCAACTGCACAAGTAACCAAGTGTGAAGCGTGCCAGTTCCATTCCAAGCGAGATACACCAGCCAGCTCAAGCTCTCCGAGACGATCCCTTTATCCTGGCCATTTTCGGTTTGGGGCTCGACATCCTCGGCCCCTTTCCCGAGCTGTCGGGGCTTTGAGTACTTATGCGCTGTAATCGACAAGTTCACAAAGTGGCCGGAAGTGGAAGCAGTGAGGAAGGTGACAGCACAGTCAGCAGTCAAGTTCTTCAGGTCAATTGTTTGCCGCTTCGGGATCCCTAACAGGATCATCACCGACAACGATACGCAATTCACGAGCCGCACCTTCATGCAGTACGTCCAAGATCTTGGCGCCAAGGTCTGCTTCGCTTCTGTTGCTCATCCGAGAAGCAACGGTCAAGCGGAGAGGGCGAATGCTGAAGTGCTGCGCGGGCTCAAGACCAGGACTTTCGACAGGCTGCGCAAGTGCGGAAAGAACTGGATTGAGGAGCTGCCGGTGGTTCTTTGGTCGATCAGGACGACGCCAAATCGAGCCACTGGCCAGACACCTTTCGCTCTAGTCTATGGAGCAGAGGCAGTTCTCCCCACGGAACTCGTATACGGGTCACCTCGAGTGCTCGCTTATGATGAGCTTGAGCAAGAGCAGCTGCGACAAGATGACACGCTGCTCCTTGAGGAGGACCGTCTTCAGGCCGATGTACGAGCTGCTCGATACCAGCAAGCTTTGCGCCGCTACCATAGCCGCAAAGTTAATGCCAGAAGTCTCGAGGAAGGCGACCTTGTTCTTCGGCACGTTCAGTCCGCCAAGAATTCCAACAAGTTGACGCCGAAGTGGGAAGGCCCTTACCGGGTGAAACGAGTCACTAGGCCTGGCGCTGTCCGCCTTGAGACCAAAGATGGCATTCCGGTGAGCAACTCCTGGAACATTGAGCATCTTCGCAAGTTTTACCCGTAGGGCGCGGTTGCCGGAACCTGTTCCGGCAACCACCTTTTGTACAAGTCTTGCCGATGTTGCATGTAATCCTTTGTACAAAGCCGGGCGCAGACCCCGTGCATAAGTAAAGCTCATGTGCTCCGCACATCTTGTCTATTTCATGCTTTCTACTTTTTTTTGCATATCTTATCTGACACTTTGTGCAGCGCCTACCCCCGGTAAGCAATAACGAGCCGTAAGGTTCCATATCTTTATTTTCTCTTCTTTCTCTTTCTCAAAGAAAGGAAGGTTCCCTCGCCCACAAGTTTGCCGGGTGGAAAGGAGAAGATAATGGTGTGGACCAAGCGTCGTTCGAGGAAGTTTCGCCTTACCAGGAAGCAAACGACAGAAAAGCTAAGTTGCTAAAGTTTGAGCAATCAGTTTTAAATTTTTTAAGTTATCTTCCTCGAACGACCGTGCTTTGTATGGAAAACCTGTGCACGGAGGAACCAACTCGTAGCTAGTTGCGCCCTTACTTTGTTTCGAGTCCGCTCAACAACTTAAGTGAGTTGCGACTAGTTGCGACAAGGTTTCTTGTCGGTAGTGGCACCGCCAGCAGGCTGCTGACGTCCCGCACTCAGCGCTCGCGGCTAAGGTGCCTGCACCAACAAGTTCCCTAAAAGCGTAGGGCAAAAACATACAAAGTAAGGAATCAAGTAAAGGAAATAACATAGCAATCGCTACCCAAAATAGAGTTATATTACAAGACAGCTTGTCGCAGCTCTAACAGATTGTTCTCATGAAATGACCAGCAACAACAAGAAAAAGAGAAAACGGGCGGCCTAATCTACGCGATCGCCCTCAACCCTCTTGATCCCGCTCACCTTGTCCACAATGGGTGCGACAAGGGTCTTGAGCGCTTCGAGATCAGCATCCGCGGCAAGGTCCCGAGGACGTTGGTGAGGTTGTGGCCTGGGTTGCGGAAGGCCACCTTCACCAAAGACTTTTGAAGAGCTCCCGACAGATCTTGCGCGACTCGTCGGCCAGCTGCTTTGGGATCTTCTCCCGGAGTCGCTGGAGGGCCGTCGCCACGTCTTTGAAGAACAAGCTGAGCTTGGCGCTGGGTTGGAGGTGCTCATCGGAGCAATACCCGAGATCCTCCATCCCCAGCTGCGCCAGCTCCCTGTCGACGGCTGCGGCAACACCCACGATCTCTTCCACGACGCCGCATTCGACGCGTGCCGTTCGAGGAGGGCGCGGTGGGTACAGAGTGAGATACGGCGTAACCCAGGCCGCGCGTGCCCGTGCCCTGTTTTGGGCCTGGCCCAACAGCGCTCGGCACCGTGTGTGGCCCAGGCCCGGGGGCTCCTGTCGGTGTACTAGAGTAGGGGTACCCTAGTATCCCGAACTTGTGCACGGGCAGTCGCAGCACCCCGTGGCAAAGGCTTGCCGGGTGACCGCCAAGGTCCTCCGTGGTTCCTTTGGAGCCATTCAAGAACAAAGTATTCAAGCCAAGGAGACAAGGCCCCGGCAAGAGGAGCTTGCCGGGAAGGCCAACCAAGGCATCTCAAGGAACTTGCCGCGACGCGCCACGCGCCCCGGCGAGGCCCGTGAGCGACAAGCTTCCGGACGCGACAAGACAACGATCAAGCGGCAAAGGCGCTTGCGCGCAAGCTACCACTCAGCCCGCGCTCCGGCACATCCACCAACGTGTCGCCTGGGGCCTTTCGGTAGCAGCGTGGCAAGAGGTCAGGCAGCCAGCGGTCTTGGGTGGCAAGCGGCGCGACAAGATTGCCATCGTGGCGGCGGTGGCGTCCCGACGGTCCTTTTGCACTATTTGGCGACGCAAACAGGCATTTAATGCCTTTGTCCCCTGCCGTCGGGTTAGGTATGATACATCGCATGTAGTTGTACCAACCGCAATTACTTTTCCATTTTTACCCTTGTCTACGTTGCCACATGTCGGTGACCCCTTTAGCATATAAAAGGAGGCCCATGCGCAACGTAGAGGGGGGTTGGAAGGCAGAAAAACACTCACGCTCGGTCTCGTTAGCAGCTAGTGGGTATCAGTAGCCCTCGGCGCCCCGAGCAAGAACTCAATACACTCGGACATGCAGCAAGTAGGGTGTTATCTCTCCGAGAGCTCCGGCTGGGTAAACTGCTCGTGTGCTTCGCCTCGATCCGCTCTTCGTGCGATCTCCGCCCCCCTCCGAACCGAAAGGGGCTTGGTCCGCCGGTCCCATAGGTGTTCGTGGATAAGCCGTCCCCGACACTTACCCTAAGCCGCCAGCAGGTCGTCCCCTTATATACACGGGTTGACGCCCTGTGGCTTACGGAGTCCCGGCCGGCTTATCAACAATGTCCGGCTCGGTGACTAGTTAAATCTACCTTATGTTACAAGTCTTGCCATCATGGCGGTTTACTACAATGGGCTTAAGTCGTCCATGGGCCTTAAGCTCTTTATTGAACCGCCATCTTCATGCTTGGTCTTGGGCTTCCTTTGATGAATACTCTTTGCGTAACCCGGCCCCTCCTGGGCGGCTTACACAAATAGGCATATCCCCAACATTGGGCCCTAGATTGATTTGAACCTATTCATGTCAATCTAAAAAATGTTTTTAAAGAATTAAATCTTCAGTCTTCTGACTATATAGAGGGTTTTTGTTAACCCGCCATGACGTCATCTTATGGATCCGTCTTAACTCGGCGTGACTTCATTCTTCCTTTAACTCATTTTTTATTCCATCAAATCCTTCAACGGATCTTTTCTTTAGTGATCACTCCGAAGATCGAGGCGTCGAGGCCGCTGGATAATAATTGTTATCTCCTCGTTTCCCGCATCGTCTCAATTATCTTCTCCCTATAAATAGCCACGACTTGGGTCCTTTCCCTTTTACCCCTTCAGTCGTCTTCTTCCTCTCCTCTCTACCTCTCAAGCTCCGCCGCCGTTTCTATCGACTCCCTCGTCTTCATCAACTCAGGCCGCTGCATTGACCTGACTGTAACCAGAGATCGACGGCGAACCTCCGCAGTTTATCCTCATCTGTGAGTTCCTTTTTCTTTCCCTTTCTTAGATCTATCTTGAAGTTCTGCCAAATTCATCAGGTTCATCACCGCCCGATGTGAATCCTTGCTAGTTTCACTTCCACAGCCTGTTTAGATTGTAAAAACCGTGCAGAACTACTGCGGTAGTTGTTCATGTTGATCTTGCACAGAAATAGGTCTCATTTCTCTTGTTTGGAAACCTCCTTTGAATGCATGAACTTCTGTGCCCTGTTTTTAGGTCTATAAAATTTCTCCTTTAGAGCAATAGTTTGATCCATAATAATAACTGTTACCTGTGAAACTTGTTTCTATCACCCAGAAAGCTTCTTCAGGAAAACTTATTTTATCACCACTGTCTAGGTGTCCGGTTTAAAAATCCTTGAATGACTGTTGATCCTGATAGCGGCTTAAACTTTACTGCACAATCACGCTTATATCATTAGGCCCCTTGCTTAAGCCGCTATTTTAAATAAATTTGAATATTTCTCCCGGGTTAAATGTGAACCGGAACTTTCTTACTTTGTCGTAGGCCACTGCTGTTATGGCTCCTAAGGCGGCCAAGGCCCCTGTGACTTGCAACTGGGTTCCATCCACAGTCACCAAAAGCAAACTTGCTGAGTTTGTGACATCTGGCCATCTGCCAAAAAAGGAGACCATGTCCTATCGTGCCCCTCACCCATCTGAGGAGATACCTCAACCCAAAGACGGGGAGGTAGTCGTTTTCACAGACCATATGAACCAGGGATTTGCCCCTCCCGGCTCAAAATTCTTCAGGGAAGTTCTGGATTTCTTTGACCTGAGGCCTCAAGACATTGGACCCAATTCCGTGTCCAATCTGTGTAACTTCCAAGTCTTCTGCGAGGTATATTTAGGAGAGGAACCAAGTCTGCTGCTGTTCAGAGAGCTTTTCTACTTGAACCGGCAGAATGAGCATGCCAACGGGCCTAGTCTTGAACTTGGCGGCATCTCAATCCAACGGTGGAGAGACTGCCTTTTTCCTTACACTGAGCTGCCGAGTCGCCCAAAAGACCGGAACCAGACGTGGTTCTACTGTCAGGACACCTCTCCGGCTAACGAGAAGCCTCTGCCCGGCTTTCGCGCCATGCGTCTTGAGTCCAATCATCATCTGGCGGACAAGTTAACTGCTGTTGAGCGCCTGCCTCTTAACCCCACCATCAGAAAGATCAAGGCCCTTTTAGGCAATGGGTTAACTGGCATTGATTTGGTCCGAGTCTGGGTCACCTGGCGGATACTACCATTAAGCCGCCACTCCGGCTTAATGTGTACTTACACAGGCGAAAAGGACGACTCAATGCGTCATAGTCCTGAGGACATACCAGATGATGTGGTAGATGCTACAGTCCAATCGCTATTGAAGGAGGGCACTATAACCAGTAATACTTTCAGTTTGCTTCCCTTCTGCAAGAAGAATCCGGCTCCTGCAGTAAGTTACTAGTCTTCACAAATACTCTTTAATATGTTACCTTCTGGTACTTATGATTCCTTGTGTTTTTCCATAGGCCGATGACAACTTCTGGAAGGTCAAGTATGACCATGAGGCTGCAAAACTGGCCCGAGCGGCCAAGAAGACCGAAAGGAAAGCCGCCAGGACGGGTACCTATAAAAAGAAGAAACCCAACGCCTCTGATATGCTTAAATTGGACGACTCTTCTTCAGATGAGGAAGAGGTAATCTGTTTGATTTTCTTTAACTCCTTTGCCGTTACCTTACTGACATTTGATCCTTTCAGGAGGATACTGGGAACAGTCAAGCAGCTGGCGAAGAGGCAACTATAATTTCCTCCGACTCAGAGCCTTTGCCAACACAAAGAATCCGAAGGGTGACCCGGAAAGTAAGGTTTTCACACCCTCTCGCTTACTAAGATCCTCAATTTCTTTTGAAGCAACAGCAGCTTGAGAGCTGGCGGCAGACTCGGGCCAACCAGGACGCAGAGCTTTCCTCCGGCTTACCCGATGTAACCAGGAAGCGTCGGACCGAGGTTATCTCCGACTTACGTTTTGTTTTACCCTTGGTGGGTTTGATTCGCCAACCTCTCAATTCATCTGACTCCAACTATCAGGATACCTCCCCTTCTTCTGATGAGTCGATGCAATCGAACATGCCGACTTTCAAAACGGCTCCCGGGTAATATAACCTTTCTTACTTTGAGATTATCCATACTTATACTTTGATACTTATCTTTCCACTTTGTCTGACAGCTTGCAAGTAAAGCCCAGCAAGAGGGCAAAGAAGAATAAGCCAACCCAAGACCCGGTGGTTACTGAACCGGTGCTTAACTCATCCGTTCCAGACAGCTCCACTCATCAGCCACCGCCTAAACCGGCTTCTGACATTCCGAAGCCAACTTCTGACCCGCCTGCAGAGGACGTGATTCACAACTCGGATGACCCGGAATTCCCTAGCCCGGCCAAAACGGCTAACCCCGAAAGTTGAAATTGTGAAGAGCCAGTATGTTGAACCGGGCCGGCCTACTGCCCTTGCCCAATGCACCGCCAAGGAAGAGTTTGCCCAGCCCCGGAAGTCCAAACAAGACATCACTGATTACTCTCACCTAAGTATTGGTGGTATAGTCTCGGGCTATCTGAACTAAGTACACAGTAGTCGTGACCTGGAGATTGACATGGTGAAGCAAATACAACATAAATATGAGGTAAAATTTAAGCTTTCACTCTGAATCTTACTTACTGTACCAGCCCCCAAGTCTATTGCTTATGAATGAATATGCTGTAGACTTAATAATCCGCTAGCTATTAGTTTTGTCCGGTTTAAATTGAATATGTTTAACTCGGAGATAACATGAAACTTTAAATTTGGGTTACATTAGCCCCCAAGTGTCAAGTACCTTTACCTGTAAAGTGCTTGAGACTTAATATGTGTGACTTGGTAAAATAGACTAAAAATTCTTTAAACATACATTAGCCCCCAAGTGCCAAGTATCTTTACTTGTAAAATACTTGGGACTTAAATATTATCTTACCAAGATTCTTACCATAACCTGATGTCAATGCAGGCCACCGTAAGTCAATTTGAGGCGGAGATTGCTGATTTGAAGAGCCAGTTGAAAACCCAAGAGCTCGAAGCTCAGAAAGCCAATTCCAAGTTTGAATTCAGTGTCTCTGAACAAGAGAAGCTGAAGAAAAATTTTGAATCGGAAAAGCAGGCTTGGGTTGATGAGAGGGCTTCACTGGTGACCCGGGTAGAAACAGCGGAGGCATCTCTTGCTGAGGCAACAAATGAGTTGTCCGACTTAAAGCGGTACATATCCCAAATGGTCTCAGCTATCTTTGGTAAGCCACTCATAAATATTGTAATCCTTCAAGAGTTATTGTAATAGTTGCCTCCGGCTTACTGTTATAGCTGTGAACATGCAGGCCCCAGGAGTACCAATCTGAAGGAAAATATGCTTGTCAAGCTTAAGACAATGTACACCTTGGTAGAGCAGCTGTACTCCGGGTCACAGCGTGCGTTGACCGCTGTGGCTTTATCAAATACCTCTCCCTGGCTCCTGCAAGACGTGTTTAGACATCTGTCGGTGCTGCCTCAACGCATTCAAGACTTAAGGCGGGCATCCGCGAGAGCCGGAGCCATGGCTGCGTTGAGTCGGGCAAAAGCATGGGTGCCAGAGCTTGACCTTGCTGACCTCTCTCTTGGATATCCAAGTCTTAAGGAGGACGGCACTGCTTTTGGCAAACAGGACTTCACTGCATGTGTTAAAGTCGTACGCCCTCTGGCGACTCTCATTGGGGAGGATACTGATCTCACCAACTATTCGCCGGGTTATGATAGTGAGAACCGGAGAATCCCAAATGTCCCATATGACCAAGTCAGCCTGCTCCCTCCAACGCGTAAGCATACCTTTGCCCCTGAAGTGGACCCGGCCAGTTTAATAGATGATGAAGCTGAATTTGAAGCTTTGAGTGGCATTGACTGGGCCTCGTCCACCTTCCAGGACACAACAACCGAAGGAGAGGCGGGGAAGGATAACCCGGAGTCATCAAGCCAGCCGGAGGAATGAGCCGCCAGCCGGGTTATAACTTGGCAAAGAACAATGCTTCACTTATTCAGACTCGGGGAGTCTTGTAATAGGATAGAAAAACTCGTTAATGCCTGTCATGCCTTATGGTACTTATTGCTTTTGTTAAGCCGCCAGTACTAAATTCATCTTGCTTATGTTAATCAAGTGTTTCCTTGATCCTTCACCTCGCTCCGTTTTAACCTGCACGTAAAACAGGCAAGGCCTTCCTGGACGATTCACTGCACCAGCGGGTTTATAGAATATTGATAACCCGGACATGATCAAAGATCATATGTATAAGCCGGTTCATGATTAGTTAAGACATAATCATAACAGCATACCTGCGACCCTTTTTGATAACCTCTCCGACTCATATAAGTTTTTACCTGGCACTTGTTAGAACCTGAAGTAATTAATATAAAACCGGAAGGATCAAGAACCATCTCCTCAAGAAGGTTTCAATGATAGTGAAAATAATCATACTTGCATATGTTCATAGGCTCCTGATTCGAATACGATCAGAAAACCGTTCCAAAGGGGTTAATCTAAGATTCGGATACGATCATATAGCCCCCAGTGGCTTTGGCGATGCCGATCAAGTGGGTATCGACAGCTATGTTCTCTTTGGTTCGAATACGACCTATGTTTGAACAGGAAGCCCCCAAGTGAACATTAGAGTTGTTTAATGACGCTAATTCGAATACGATCCACGTCAGACCCAAAGGGGTTAAGCTATGATTCAAATTTGATCAGGAAGCCCCCAAGTGAGTTTGGCAATATGCCGATCAAGTGGGTATCGACAGCTATGTTCTCTTTGGTTCGAATACGACATATTATCACGCCCAAGATGCGACCCTATCCTAAAGGAACTCGAAGGTCCCACCAAGGATAGAAGCGCATCTTGAAGACGCTTTTGCAAGGTGGATATCATTACATCAACATTACATAATAGATAGGGATACATACATAAGCCACACAATGCCACACGAATACAACATCATCTTACATAAGAGCACCATCCGACTACGGATGAAACACAAACAGAAACACAAACGACATCCACCCTGCTATCCCAGGCTGCCGACCTGGAACCTATCCCCTGATCGAAGAAGAAGTAGAAGGAGGACTCCAAAACAAGCAAACATCGCTCTCGCGTCATGATCATTGCATAACCTGTACCTGCAACTGTTGTGGTAGTAATCTGTGAGCCACGAGGACTCAGCAATCCCATTACCATGGGTATCAAAACTAGCAAAGCTTAAAGGGAAAGGAAGGGGTAAAGTGGTGAGGTTGCAGCAGCGACTAAGCATGATATGGTGGCTAACCAACGCAAATAAGAGCGAGAAGAGAGCAAGTGGAATGATCGTGAAGCTAGCAATGATCAAGAGGTGATCCTGAACTCCTACTTACGTCAAACATAACCCAAAACCATGTTCACTTCCCGGACTCCGCCGAAAAGAGACCATCACGGCTACACACACGGTTGGTGCGTTTTAATTCGGATCTGGTGTCAAGTTATCTACAACCGGACATTAACAAATTCCCATCTGCCACATAACCGTGGGCACGGCTTTCAAAAGTTTATACCCTGCAGGGGTGTCCCAACTTAGCCCATGATAAGCTCTCGCGATCAACGAAGGATATACCTTCTCCCAGGAAGACCCGATCAGTCTCGGAATCCCGGTTTATAAGACATTTCGACAATGGTAAAACAAGACCAGCAAGACCGCCCGATGCGCTGACAATCCCGATAGGAGCTGCACATATCTCGTTCTCAGGGCAACACCGGATAAGCTAAGCGTACAGGTACCGACGTAACCCAAGTTGCCAAGGGATGGTCCCGCACGGTGCTCTAGTCTGGACCAACACTTAGACAAGCATTGGCCCGGGGGGGCTATAATAAAGATGACCCTCGAGAGAGCGACTCCCAAGGGAAAAGTAGGTGGTGGTGAGGCAAATGGTAAAACCAAGGTTGGGCCTTGTGGGAGGAGTTTTATTCAAAGCGAACTGTCAAGGGGGTCCCATAAATCACCCGACCGCGTAAGGAACACAAAATCCGGGAACATAACACCGGTATGACGGAAACTAGGGCGGCAAGAGTGGAACAAAACACCAGGCATAAGGCCGAGCCTTCCACCCTTTACCACGTATATAGATGCATTAATTAAATAAGAGATATTGTGATATCCCAACATAATCCTGTCCACCATGGAGCAATCTTCAACTTCACCTGCAGCTAACAACGCTATAAGAGGGGCTGAGCAAAGCGGTAACATAGCCAAGCAACGGTTTGCTAGGAAGGGTGTCAAAGGTTAGAGGTTCATGGCAATTTGGGAGGCTTGAAGAGCAAAAGATAGGTAGCGTAGCAAAGTGATAGAACGAAGCAACTAGCATAGCAATGATAGTAGTGAGATCCAGGGTAGCGGTCATCTTGCCTGAAATCCCGCAAGGAAGAAGAACGAGTCCATGAAGAAGATGAAGCCACGAAGACGAACCAAGCGGAGATTTAACGAATCCTCACGATCGCAGCAAACGGAACTATCGAGAAGAAGCACACAACATAGTAAACACACCACACATAGACAAGACATGATGCACAACAAGCATGATGCATGACAAAGCTACATGAAGCTACTCATGGCAAGAGACGATGCAAACAAGAGCAACACATCAAAGCAAGTTTAAAGGAGGCCGGGAACAACATATAACAATTCCGGTAAGTCCTCATATGCAAATTTGGAAATTGGTCCAGAACTGAATAAACCTTAAGTTCAAGTAGTTAAACAGCAAGATAAGATGCACCAAGATGATCTATACGAAATTCTAGTCAAGTTACATATAAAGTTCATTTAGTTCGGAGCTACGGCCTAGAAGATATGAGCAAAACAAGTTAAACATGGCATTTATGCAAAACACATACAAACATCAAGCAAACACCTCAAAACATGGATGCAACAAGGTAATATGAAACTACATGCAAAATCAAGCAAGTTTCATATAGAGCACACTCAAAACGGAGCAACGGTTCAACACACACACATGAAACAAGTTATAGCAATAATCTGACCAAAACAGCAACTAGGCATATTGCAAGCATCAAAACAACAAGCTACAGCATCCCAACATAAGAACAAAAGGCATGAGCATGAAGTACAGGTAAAGCATGACAAGACATGAACACTGAGCTATCTCCAGAAAAGACTAGAACATGCTCAAAAGGACATGGGAAGATTGCAAATTATAACAGTTTCAGACTTATCAGGAAATAACATCAGGTTGCAATGTTTAGAGCTATAAAACAACATGCTACAGGAACTTATCATGGAAAACAAAGGCATGGCATGAATCTACTAAAAGCATAGAACAAAAATCCCTTACTGACCATGAGCCAAAAGGGAACATAAAATATGATGGCACCCATGTAAACATGGCAAGTTATATGACAGATTCATACATGGCAGGAACAACAATAAGTAGGCATGTTGGTGAGCTTGAACCACTCACCACCGAGCAATAAATGGCATGAAAAGGTTACCAACAGTAATAATACATGTTTATGAAGCTAAGCATGGCAAGAACAAGTTCATAGCATGCATGGATCACTAACAACAACCATGGCAAAATTGAATAATATGTAAACAATCTGCCAGGAACATTTTATAGCAAAAGTAGAGCAAGATTAAGACATGTTATATCACTCTATAATTACAACCAGAGGCATAAATGTATAGAGCATAACCATATGTTCAAAACATCCTTACTGAAGTTTCTGAAAATATGCATGAATCTATCTGTAGCATCAAGTTTACATGGCATAAAAATAACAGCAGAACGGGGACTAAAATCAGCAACATCACGAAGCCTAGTTTAGATGCTTGTGCTAGTCACCACAGAGATCACAAAAATACATGGCATACACCCCTGTAAAGATGGCATGGCATAGTTCAAAACACATGTAGGGATCAAGTTCATAAGATGCACACATCAATCATGGCAAAAATGACAAAAGTGCATGTTCTGATAAGAATCTGAAACTAACATCACATAGCCCTCTTCCAACAGTATTTCGGGCATCAAGATGAGCTCAAATGAAAATGATGAAATGAGATTAAATGATGAACTCGTCGAGACGAACAATTTGACATATTACATGCACGAAACGGAGCTACATGCACAGAGTTATGATGCGATGAACATGGCATGATAATGTCAAAATACAGGGTTATCGAGGTTGACCGGAGAGCTTGCCGGAATAGACGGGGAAGACGTCGGGGAGGGCCGGAGATGGCGGATCCGGGCCGGATCTCGCCGGATCCGGCCGGATCTGGGCGCGGGGAGGCGGAGGAGGTCGGGGCGGCGCTGGTGGCCGGAGGCGCGGGCGAGGACGCTGCAGCTCGGCTTCGCCCGCCGGGCGAGGGTGCGGCGGGTGGCGGATCGCCGGGCAGAGACGGCGAGGGCGGAGGTGTCCCCGGTGGCGCCATGGGAGGCGCCTGGCGAGGGCGGCGCGACGGGCCGTTGAGGCGCGCGCGGCGGCGGGGCGGGCGTCGGCGGCGGGCGGGACATGCCGGAGGAGCGCATAGCGGCGGGCGGCGGATCGGCCCCGCTGGCCCCGGATGGGCTCCGCAACGGCGCGGCGGAGGGACGGCGGCGGGCCACGTGGCGGCGGCTGAGTGGGCGGGGCGCGTCGGCGGCTGACGTGGCGATGCCCTATTTTTCGGGATGAGGTGGCTGGCGGCGGTGGACGCGTCCGGCGGCGGGGTGGACATGTCCGTCGGGCGAGAGGGAGGTTTGATCTAGGGTTAGACCGGGATTTTTGGAGGGGGAGGTGTTTATATAGGTAGAGGGAGCTAGGAGAGTCCAAATGAGGTGCGGTTTTCGCCCACACGATCATGATCGAATGACCGAGAGCATGGAGGGGAGTTTGCTGGGTTTTGGGCCACTTTGGAAGCAGTGTTGGGCTGCAAGACAAAAGAGGCTTTGCGGTTACCCGGTTAACCGTTGGAGTATCAAACGATCTCCAAATGGCACGAAACTTGACAGGCGGTCTACCGGTGCTATACCAAGGCCACTTGGCAAGACTCGGTCTATTCCGAGAACGACCCGCTCACAACGAGAGACGAAAGGGGGACGCCGGAGGACATAGGAGTGCCGGATTGCAAAACGGACAACGGGGAAAATGCTCGGATGCATGAGATGAACATGAATGCGAAATGAGATGCACATGATGACATGATAAAATGCAACACGCAAGCAAATGACATGGCAACAACGGCGAATAACTGGCGGACACCTGGCGCATCGAATCCGGGGCGTTACAACTCTCCTCCACTAACAAGAGGTCTCGTCCCGAGATCTTAGGACCGAGACGGAAGGGAAAAAGGGATGAGGTGAACCAAGAACTCAAGAGAAGAAGCAAATAATCGAGAGAACTCGAGAAAAAGATAGGAGCGACGAGAATGACAAGAATTGAAAACTCACGGGATCAGATAGACCATGAAACCACTCTGGTTAGAATGAGATAAGAAACGAATAAGACTGAAAGGATTTAGGTAGCACTCCGGCTGAAAATGGAAGGATTAGAACATGAACTTCACAAGATGGAATGACACTTGACAACATAAGCAACGCAATGCCTCCGGAAGAATTGAAAGAATGGAATGAAAAGAACTTAGAAGGAAGGATTGAATGGAGTTGTTGAGAAAATCAACAACGAAAGAATAAGCTTGTTGTGGAATTATCAAAACATCTCAAAACTTGAGGTGAAATTACGCCATAACCAAATGCTTGGATATCTGGGAATAACGAAGAAATGCAAAACTCCACTTCAAAAGAATACGGAGAATTAATTACACTTCGAAAAGCAAGAAGGAAAGAAACTAGAATTAGTCCAACAAAAAGTTGACGAACTCTTGAAGAATGAATTAAATCATGAAGAACCACCATGAAGAACTCCGGTAACGAAAAGGATGATGAGATAGAATGAAGGATGAAAGAATAAGATGAGCCTTGTGATGATTTAGATGGAGGTTCCGACGAGATGGCCGAGGAAATTTGAACTCCGGAAAAGAAAAGATGAAACACTTGAGACTAGAATTTATTCATTAAGAACAAACTCCGAAAAAAAAGGAAGGGATTACTCGCTTGGATGAAATAAGAATAAGATTTATTGTATGCTTATCCTTCATCAAATTAAATTGATGACAAGCAATGGATTTTTGCATACTACTTATTCTTCTTGAAAAATGATTGAGAAGTGACATATTGCAAACTTGAGAAGGTCTTCATGAACCACCGGTAGGAAAGAAAAGAACGAATAGATTAATATGATAAACAAGGAAAAAGAATCTTGAATGAACCACCGTAAGAATTCGAAAATTGAATGATGAAAGAGAATGAATCACCGGGAAGAATTAGAAGAACAAATATGCTTGAGGGGATTTAGATGCAAAAGAATAGGAAGAACTCGAGCTGATTAAAGAACATTTGATCGAAGCGCCAGTGAAAATAGAGAACGATAACAGGAATGATGGCCTCCGGTTAAAAGAAATGGAAAAACAACTCCTGACATACTCCGAATGGGTAAGAAAGAATATCTGACAAACGGAATAATTTGAGACGATAACATGAAGCTAGCACCACGAATCTCCGGGAGAACGGGCAAGATTTAGAGGAAAAACTCATCTTCGATCTTCAAATGACGACGAGAAACACCACCAAAATTACTGAGATACTCCGGAAGAATGAAAAAGAGGAAGGGTTGAACCAAAGATGAAAAGAATTTGAAAGCGATCTTGGAGATGGAATCTGACTGATGAGATTCATACTTACATCAAACTTGAAAAGAATTGAGAATAACTCCGGGGGATTAGAAGAGTCAGGTAAGATCCTGGGAAAAGACCTGTGGGTTAGGGCCCACTGAAGACATAACGTCGTTCAAAAGGATTGTTGAAGAGATAGATGATGCACCGGAACAATTGAAATATTTGAATGAGTTGACAACCTCGAAATAATTCACACATAGACGAATCTCCTGATATGTCTTGAGCACTCCGGAAGGATTAACTGGCGAGAGGCAAACGAGCAAGGGGAAAACACTTGAGCTGAGGGAAAGAATATAATCACTACCGAAAAAACTAGAATTGAATCCACCGGAAAATAAAAGAGATGAAGAAAGGCGAACGAGACGAGAATCCACCGGTTGAAATGATTGAGGGAAAACTGAAAGGCTCCACACGAATGAAATTGATGCTCGAAAGAGACTCAGGCTTCGGAAAGAAAAAAATAGGGTGGGAGGGCGGGAAAACAAGGGTAACTTGGAAGGGGGAAAACGACGAATATATTGAAGAGAAAACACCGGTTGAAATCATTGAGGAAAGAAATCAAAGACTTCGCACGAGTAGGAAGGATACTCGATTATAGACTCCGGCTCCAAGAAGAAAAGGGTGGGTGGGTGGGAAAAACAAGGACAACTTCGGACAGGGAAACAACATCGATCGAAAAGAGCTGAGGATTGATCTCCCAAAGACAAAGAGGTTCGAGTCGACTTGATGAGAAATGCACCGGATGAAAAGAGCTGAGAACCAACAATCAAAAAACCAACTGCATGAACCTAAAGAAAAAAATTGAAGGGGAAGAGGAGTAATTCAAAACACCTACGTCAAGATTCCTTACCAGAGCGACGAAGGGGCTGAGGAGTAAAAAGAATTCCTACTCTCCGATATAACTAGACTCCTAAAATCAGTTTTCTTCTAGACTCAACAACGTCCAAACTACAGGATCAATCAAGGGGGCTCCTAGGGTCGGTCGAGGCTCTGATACCAACTTATCACGCCCAAGATGCGACCCTATCCTAAAGGAACTCGAAGGTCCCACCAAGGATAGAAGCGCATCTTGAAGACGCTTTTGTAAGGTGGATATCATTACATCAACATTACATAATAGATAGGGATACATACATAAGACACACAATGCCACACGAATACAACATCATCTTACATAAGAGCACCATCCGATTACGGATGAAATACAAACAGAAACTCAAACGACATCCACCCTGCTAGCCCAGGCTGCCGACCTGGAACCTATCCCCTGATCGAAGAAGAGTAGAAGGAGGACTCCAAAACAAGCAAACATCGCTCTCGCGTCATGATCATCGCATAGCTTGTACCTGCAACTGTTGTTGTAGTAATCTGTGAGCCACGAGGACTTAGCAATCCCATTACCATGGGTATCAAAACTAGCAAAGCTTAAAGGGAAAGGAAGGGGTAAAGTGGTGAGGTTGCAGCAGCGACTAAGCATGATATGGTGGCTAACCAACGCAAATAAGAGCGAGAAGAGAGCAAGCGGAACGATCGTGAAGCTAGCAATGATCAAGAGGTGATCCTGAACTCCTACTTACGTCAAACATAACCCAAAACCGTGTTCACTTCCCGGACTCCGCCGAAAAGAGACCATCACGGCTACACACACGGTTGGTGCGTTTTAATTCGGATCTGGTGTCAAGTTATCGATAACCGGACATTAACAAATTCCCATCTGCCACATAACCGCGGCACGGCTTTGAAAGTTTATACCTGCAGGGTGTCCCAACTTAGCCCATGATAAGCTCTCGCGATCAACGAAGGATATACCTTCTCCCAGGAAGACCCGATCAGTCTCGGAATCCCGGTTTACAAGACATTTCGACAATGGTAAAACAAGACCAGCAAGACCGCCCGATGCGCCGACAATCCCGATAGGAGCTGCACATATCTCGTTCTCAGGGCAACACCGGATAAGCTAAGCGTACATGTACCGACGTAACCCAAGTTGCCAAGGGATGGTCCCGCACTGTGCTCTAGTTTGGACCAACACTTAGACAAGCATTGGCCCAGGGGGGGGGGGCTATAATAAAGATGACCCTCGAGAGAGCGACTCCGAAGGGAAAAGTAGGTGGTGGTGAGGCAAATGGTAAAACCAAGGTTGGGCCTTGCGGGAGGAGTTTTATTCAAAGCGAACTGTCAAGGGGGTCCCATAAATCACCCGACCGCGTAAGGAACGCAAAATCCGGGAACATAACACCGGTATGACGGAAACTAGGGCGGCAAGAGTGGAACAAAACACCAGGCATAAGGCCGAGCCTTCCACCCTTTACCAAGTATATAGATGCATTAATTAAATAAGAGATATTGTGATATCCCAACATAATCCTGTCCACCATGGAGCAATCTTCAACTTCACCTGCAGCTAACAACGCTATAAGAGGGGCTGAGCAAAGCGGTAACATAGACAAGCAACGGTTTGCTAGGAAGGGTGTCAAAGGTTAGAGGTTCATGGCAATTTGGGAGGCTTGAAGAGCAAAAGATAGGTAGCGTAGCAAAGTGATAGAACGAAGCAACTAGCATAGCAATGATAGTAGTGAGATCCAGGGTAGCGGTCATCTTGCCTGAAATCCCGCAAGGAAGAAGAACGAGTCCATGAAGAAGATGAAGCCACGAAGACGAACCAAGCGGAGACGAACGAATCCTCACGATCGCAACGAAACGGGAACTATCGAGAAGAAGCACACAACATAGTAAACACACCACACATAGACAAGACATGATGCACAACAAGCATGATGCATGACAAAGCTACATGAAGCTACTCATGGCAAGAGACGATGCAAACAAGAGCAACGCATCAAAGCAAGTTTAAATGAGGCCGGGAACAACATATAACAATTCCGGTAAGTCCTCATATGCAAATTTGGAAATTGGTCCAGAACTGAATAAACCTTAAGTTCAAGTAGTTAAACAGCAAGATAAGATGCACCAAGATGATCTACATGAAATTCTAGTCAAGTTACATATAAAGTTCATTTAGTTCGGAGCTACGACCTAGAAGATATGAGCAAAACAAGTTAAACATGGCATTTATGCTAAACGCATACAAACATCAAGCAAACACCTCAAAACATGGATGCAACAAGGTAATATGAAACTACATGCAAATCCAAGCAAGTTTCATATAGAGCACACTCAAAACGGAGCAACGGTTCAACACACACACATGAAACAAGTTATAGCAATAATCTGACCAAAACAGCAACTAGGCATATTGCAAGCATCAAAACAACAAGCTACAGCATCCCAACATAAGAACAAAAGGCATGAGCATGAATTATAGGTAAAGCATGACAAGATATGAACACTGAGCTATCTCCAGAAAAGACTAGAACATGCTCAAAAGGACATGGGAAGATTGCAAATTATAACAGTTTCAGACTTATCAGGAAATAACATCAGGTTGCAATGTTTAGAGCTATCAAACAACATGCTACAGGAACTTATCATGGCAAACAAAGGCATGGCATGAATCTACTAAAAGCATAGAATAAAAATCCCTTACTTACCATGAGCCAAAAGGGAACATAAAATATGATGGCACCCATGTAAACATGGCAAGTTATATGACAGATTCATACATGGCAGGAACAACAATCAGTAGGCATGTTGGTGAGCTTGAACCACTCACCACCGAGCAATAAATGGCATGAAAAAGTTACCAACAGTAATAATACATGTTTATGAAGCTAAGCATGGCAAGAACAAGTTCATAGCATGCATGGATCACTAACAACAACCATGGCAAAATTGAATAACATGTAAACAATCTGCCAGGAACATTTTATAGCAAAAGTAGAGCAAGATTAAGACATGTTATATCACTCTATAATTGCAACCAGAGGCATAAATGGATAGAGCATAACCATATGTTCAAAACATCCTCACTGAAGTTTCTCAAAATATGCATGGATCTCTCTGTAGCATCAAGTTTACATGGCATAAAAATAACAGCAGAACGGGGACTAAAATCAGCAACATCACGAAGCCTAGTTTACATGCTTGTGCTAGTCACCACAGAGATCAAAAAAATACATGGCATACACCCCTGTAAAGATGTCATGGCATAGTTCAAACCACATGTAGGGATCAAGTTCATAAGATGCACACATCAATCATGGCAAAAATGACAAAAGTGCATGTTCTGATAAGAATCTGAAACTAACATCACATATCCCTCTTCCAACAACATTTCGGGCATCAATATGAGCTCAAATGAAAATGATGCAATGATATGAAATGATGTACGCGTCGAGGCGAACAATTTGACATATTACACGCACGAAACGGAGCTACCTGCTCAAAGTTATGATGCGATGAACATGGCATGATAATGTCAAAATACAGGGACTTGGTGGAATTCTGGAGGTCAACCTTCTCTGCGCGGATATCGAGGTTGACCGGAGAGCTCACCGGAGTAGACGGGGAAGACGCCGGGGAGGGCCGGAGATGGCGGATCCTGGCCGGATCTCGCCGGATCAGGCCGGATCTGGGCGCGGGGAGGCGGAGGAGGTCGGGGCGGCGCTGTGGCCGGAGGGCGCGGCGAGACGCTGGCAGCTCAGCCGCGCCGCCCGGCGAGGGCGCGGCCGGGCGGCGGGATCGCCGAAGGAGACGGCGAGGGCGGAGGGGCCGAGGCGGAGGGGTCCCGGTGGCGCCGCGAGGAGGCGCCGGCGAGGGGCGGCGCGGGGGGCAGGCGGAGGCGCTGGCGCGCTGGCGGCGGCGGTCGGCCGACGGCGCTGGGCGGACGCGACCGGAGGAGCGCGAAGCGGCGGCGCGGATCGGGCCCACGCGGGCCCGGATGGGCTCCAGGGCGCGGGCGGCGGCGAGACGGCGGGCCCACATGGCGGCGATCGAGTGGGCGGCGCGCGCGGCGGCTCACGTGGCGACGCCTATTGGCCGGGTGAGGTGGCTGGCGGCGGTGGGCGCGCGTCCGTGGCAAGGGGTGGACATGTCCGATGGGCGAGAGGGAGGTTTGATCTAGGGTTAGACCGGGATTTTTGGAGGGGGGGTGTTTATATAGGTAGAGGGAGCTAGGAGAGTCCAAATGAGGTGCGGTTTTCGCCCACACGATCATGATCGAATGACCGAGAGCATGGAGGGGAGTTTGCTGGGTTTTGGGCCACTTTGGAAGGGGTGTTGGGCTGCAAGACAAAAGAGGCTTTGCGGTTACCCGGTTAACCGTTGGAGTATCAAACGATCTCCAAATGGCACGAAACTTGACAGGCGGTCTGCCGGTGCTATACCAAGGCCACTTGGCAAGACTCGGTCCATTCCGAGAACGTTTGACACCCTCTCACAACGAGAGATGAAAGGGGGACGCCGGAGGACATAGGAGTGCCGGATTGCAAAACGGACAACGGGGAAAATGCTCGGATTCATGAGACGAACATGAATGCGAAATGAGATGCACATGATGAGATGATAAAATGCAACACGCAAGCAAATGACATGGCAACAACGGCGAATAACTGGCGGACACCTGGCGCATCGAATCCGGGGCGTTACAACCTATGTTTGAACAGGAAGCCCCCAAGTGACCAAGGCTAGATTCAGATATGATCATAAGCCGGACCAAAGGGAAAGTCGGATTCAGATATGATCCGTCCCCTGTTGGCAGTGTCGATCACCTGATAAAGAAAACATGAAACATTTCTTTATGGGAAAAAAGGACAGAGGTCCTGCTTTATTGCTTTATATAATATGTACATTATAAAAAGTATTTTAAAAAAGAAATTTAAGTATAGTAAGGCCGGAGATGAGCTATGTTCCACGGCCGGCGGGTCTCCTCCTCCGATTTAAATGAGTCCTTGCGCTCTCGAATATCGATGAGATAATATGACCCGTTGTGCAGATTCTTGCTGACCACAAAGGGTCGTTCCCAAGGCGGGGATAGCTTGTGCATATCAGACTGATCCTGGATGAGCCGGAGCACCAAGTCGCCTTCCTGAAAGATTCTGCTTCTAACCCGGCGGCTGTGATAGCGGCGCAGGTCTTGCTGGTAAATCACCGAACGGGCTATTGCCAAGTCTCGCTCCTCGTCCAACAAGTCAAGTGCATCCTGACGAGCCTTTTCGTTATCCGCCTCAACGTAAGCTGCCACCCGGGGTGAGTCATGCCGGATGTCACTTGGCAGGACCGCCTCTGCTCCATAAACCATGAAGAAAGGTGTGTATCCCGTAGATCTGTTAGGCATAGTGTTGATGGTCCATAACACGGAGGGTAACTCCTCCACCCAACAACCCGGAGTCCGTTGTAAAGGGACCAAGAGCCGGGGCTTGATACCTTTCAGGATCTCTTGATTAGCTCTCTTGGCTTGACCATTGGATTGAGGATGAGCAACAGCCGAAACATCAAGCCGGATATGTTCTCTTTGACAGAACTCTTCCATGGCACCCTTAGAGAGATTAGTGCCATTATAAGTTATGATGCTATGTGGAAAACCAAAACGAAAGATCACCTTTTTCATGCACTGAACCGTCGTGGCTGCATCTCATTTACTGACCGGCTCTGCCTCAACCCACTTGGTAAACTTATCCACTGCCACTAGTAGATGTGTCTTTTTGTCCTTAGACCTTTTGAAAGGTCCAACCAAGTCAAGCCCCCAGACTGCAAACGGCCAAGTAATTGGGATCATCCGCAACTCTTGAGCCGACACATGAGCTCGTCATGAGAACTTTTGACACCCGTCACATTTACTGACCAGATCTTCCGCATCAGCGTGAGCCGTCAACCAATAGAAACCATGACGAAAAGCCTTGGCCACGAGGGATTTTGACCCGGCATGATGGCCACAATCCCCTTCATGGATCTCACGAAGTATTTCTTGGCCTTCTGCAGGTGACACACAGCGTTGAAACGCCCCGGTGACGCTGAGGTGGTGTAATTCGCCGTTAACAATCGTCTTGGATTTGGAGCGCCTAACGATTTGTCTCGCCAATGTCTCATCCTCCGGTAATTCACCCCGGGTCATATAAGCCAAGTAAGGCACTGTCCAATCTGGGATAACATGAAGAGCCGCCACCAGCTGTGCCTCCGGGTCTGGCACTGCTAAGTCTTCCTCGGTAGGCACCTTGACAGAAGGGTTATGCAACACATCAAGAAAGGTGTTGGGTGGCAACGGCTTTCGTTGGGATCCCAACCGGCTTAAAGCATCAGCCGCCTCATTCTTCCTTCGATCAATGTGCTCCACTTGATAACCCGAAGTGACCAGCCACAGCATCCACCTCACGACGATAAGCCGCCATGAGGGGGTCTTTGGAATCCCACTTGCCTGACACTTGTTGAGCCACCAAATCTCAGTCGCCCAAGCATCATACCTGGCTTAAGTTCATCTCCTTAGCCATCCGGAGACCATGGAGTAATGCCTCATATTCAGCTGCATTGTTAGTACATGGAAACATAAGCCGGAGTACATAACAAAATTTGTCACCTCGAGGGGAAGTTAACACCACTCCAGCCCCCGAGCCTTCTAGCTGCCTGGACCCGTCAAAATGAATAGTCCAGTATGTGTTATCCGGCTTCTCCTCAGGTGCCTGCAGCTCAGTCCAATCATTGATGAAGTCCACCAAGGCCTGAGACTTAATAGCTGTCCGAGGCATGTATTTCAAGCCATGAGGCCCAAGTTCGATAGCCCACTTGGCGACTCGTCCTGTGGCCTCTCTGTTCTGAATGATGTCTCCCAAAGGGGCAGAACTTACCACAGTTATAGGATGGCTTTGAAAATACTGCTTCAACTTCCGGTTTGCCATGAACACCCCATAAACAAGCTTTTGCCAATGCGGGTACCTTTGCTTGGATTCAATGAGCACCTCACTGATATAGTAAACCGGCCGTTGAACCGGATGTTCCTTACCGGCTTCCTTACGCTCCACCACGATGGCAACGCTGACGGCTCGTGAATTGCCAGCCACATATAATAGTAAAGGCTCTTTGTCAACCGGAGCCGCGAGAACCGGTGGCTCAGATAGTTGTCTCTTTAAGTCTTCAAAAGCAGCATCAGCGGCCTCACTCCAAACAAAAGTGTCAGTTTTCTTCATCATCTGATATAATTGGAGGGCTTTCTCACCGAGCCGACTTATGAACCGACTTAAGGCGGCGACGCGACCCGCCAGTCGCTGAACATCATTGATGCACGCCGGTTTAGCCAGAGAAGTAATCGCCTTAATCTTCTCCGGGTTAGCTTCGATGCCTCTGTTGGACACCAGAAAGCCCAAAAGCTTGCCTGCAGGAACACCAAACACACATTTGGCCGGGTTAAGCATCATCTTGTATACCCGGAGATTATCAAAGGTCTCCTTTAAGTCGGATATCAAGGTTTCCTTTTCTCTGGACTTCACCACAATGTCATCCACATAAGCATGGACATTACGCCCAATTTGGTCGTGCAAACAGTTCTGCACACACCGCTAATAAGTCGCCTGGGCACTCTTGAGCCCAAATGGCATAGATACATAACAGAAGGCTCCAAACGGAGTGATGAAAGCCGTCTTCTCCTGGTCCTTAACTGCCATCTTAATCTGATGATAACCGGAGTAAGCATCCAAAAAACTCAAACGCTCACAACCCGCCGTAGCATCAATGATTTGATCAATATGGGGAAGAGCAAAAGGGTCAGCTGGACAAGTCTTGTTTAAGTCCGTGTAGTCCACACACATCCGCCAGGTGCCATTCTTCTTGAGGACGAGCACCGGGTTAGCCAACCACTCCGGGTGAAAAACTTCAATGATAAACCCGGCCGCTAAGAGCCGGGCGACTTCTTCCCTAATAGCTTTCCGTCATTCTTCATTAAAACGGCGAAGAAACTGCCTGACCGGCTTATACTTTGGATCAATATTGAGAGTGTGCTCAACGAGTTCTCTCGGTACACCCGGCATGTCAGAAGGTTTCCATGCAAAGATGTCCCCGTTCTCACGGATGAACTCGATGAGCACGCTTTCCTATTTGGGATCCAAGTTGCTGCTAATGCTGAACTGTTTAGAACAATCACCCGGGGTAAAGTCAACAAGCTTCGTCTCAGCTGCCGACTTAAACTTCAATGCAGGGTCGTGCTCTGTAGTTGGCTTCTTCAGGGATGTCATATCCGCCGGGTCAACATTATCTTGATAAAATTTGAGCTCCTCTGCTGCGCAGGCCGACTCAGCATAAGCCACGTGTCGTGGAATTGTCACGGCAGATGTCCTCGTGAAAGGACTTAGTCGCAGGGCCATCGTACGGGTTAACTTAGAGGGGTTAAAGCGGACACAACGACACGAGAGTTATACTAGTTCGGCCCCTTCGATGAAGGTAACCTACGTCTAGTTTGTGATGGGATTGATGTGATTTCGGCGACTAGGGAGCAATAGCTTCGCCTAAGCCTCGAATTGTCTGTCCCTAAACCGCCGCCGGTCGCCCCTTATATACACGGGTTGACACCGGCGGGCCTCTGAGTCCCGAGGCCGGCTCATACAAGTGTCCGCTCGGTCTCTTCTTTCTCTTATCTTACGTAACAAGTTACATGACTAAGGTGGTTTACATTTATGGACCCTAATCCGCCATCGGGCTCCGGGCCTCATGCCTTCATGGGCCCTAATTATGGATTTAGGTAAACCGCCCTTCAGTATGCGTTTATATTCAGTAGTTATATCCCCAACATTAGGCCCAGATTGACTTGAACCGTTCATGTTAATCTTCAACATCTTAGGAAACTCAATCTCCTTCATATTTCAGAAACCGCCATCTGCTTGAACCGCCGTGACGTCATCCTCCGACCACAAAGAACGGGCGCCTTTACGCCATCCTTATTAAAGAAACCCAAACAGAAGATTCCCTTCATTTAATACTATCCGGAAATCAAAGGCGACCGCTGCGCCGTCCGCCGCTTTAACTCCTCGATTCTCGCGCTTGTAAATTACTCCGCTTTTTATAAATAGACCGCGGGCCCTTTCTCTTCTTTCTTCTTCGCTTCTTCTTCCCCGCGACGCCCAGCTCAAGCTCCGCCGTCGCCTCCGACCTTCGAACGCCAAGGCGTCAAAGCCCGCTGCATCAACCTGATTGTACCAGAGGCTCTCGGCGCTCCTCCACTGTTCTTCACATCGAGTAAGGCCCCTCTTCAAGCCCAAGATCCGCATCTGAAGGTTCCTGTTCATCTCGTAGTTCATACTCGTTCATCCTAGTTTCCTCATACCTGCTCTGCCATGGCCGTGTTATTCAACCGTAGTATACATCCTGTGCGGCGACTGCTCCGCCGTCAGTTTAATTCTTTGCACACCTTTCTTTTTGTTCAGAGCCTCTTGTTTAGAACGCACGAACCTTCCTGCCCTTTATAAGGCTTGCATAGGTCGCATAATTTTTTCTTACTAAATCTTCGGTAGATCCAAATTACCTCCATTCGCATGTGAAACCTGTTTCTGTCCACACTTAGCAGATTTTCCAGTTGTGTCTCTTTGGGCGGTTTGACTTTTGATAGTTAATCCGTCATACTCCATTAGTCCTCAGTTAAACTGGAATTGGAAACTGGCTGCCGAATTGCCGGTTTAACATTGTATAATGTGTCTGAACCGTTAACGGTGAATTGTTTTTCACCTTTCCTTACGCAGTTTAGTCTTCCGGAATGGCCAAACAATTCTCAGCTTGCAATTGGGTCCGGTCCAAGATCACTGAGACGCAACTCAACGGATGCGTCACCACCGCGCTTTAGCTGCCAAAATGTCCTCCATCAAGGGTTCCGGATGCCGAATGCCCTCCCGATCCGCAAGAAGGAGAAGTAATTGTGTTTATGCAGCACTTAGACCGGGGATTCTGCCCGCCCGGATCAAAATTCTTCCGGGATGTCCTTGCAAGTTTTCAACTCCATCCACAGGATATTGGTCCGAACTCTGTGTCAAATATATGCAATTTCCAAGTTTTCTGTGAAGTCTATCTTCAAGAAGAACCATCTGTGGAGCTGTTCCGGGATTTCTTTCACTTGAACCGCCGTAGAATTTTCGGATGGTCCTAACACGAGCTGGGCGGCGTTTCAATCCGAAAAGGAAGGAAGTAGACTTTCCTCACGCCAAACACCATAGCCATCCGAAAGATTGGAACCAAACCTGGTTCTCTGCCAAATACTGCTCCTAACAACGAGAATCCTTTGCGGGTTACCGCCCTCACCGGCTTAGCAACCATCACCCGTTGCCTTCACGCTGACCGCCGCAGAACGGAAGAATTTTGCGCCTCAAATTATCAAACTCCGGGCTCTAATGGCCAATGGCTTAACCGGTGTGGACCTGTGCGATGTTGGGTTTCTTGGGGCATCTTGCCATTAAGCCGCCGCCCGGATTGATGCATCGAATACACCGGCAGCGCCCAAGACCCTCAAAGACGCCACGAGCTACCAATAACTGAGCTTGAAGTCACAGAGACAAAGAAGAGGATGCTTGATGAACCGATCTCGCTCAGCCAAACCGGTTGGCCCCATTCGTGTTGCCAACAAACCGCCATGTAAGGCTCGCCACCGCTTTTCGACATTAATGCCTTATTGATATATATTAATCCTTGTTACCTCTCGGGCTAACAGCTCATACGAAGCGGACCAAACCGCCCGGCTCCGTGTAAAGTCCAAGACCACCAAGAAGGCTGGCAAGAGGAAAACCGCCGAGTCTTCTCGACCCACCGGAAGACGAAGATTCGAAGCTGAGGTAAAGCTTGATTTATCTTGTCCTTCTTATTCTTCCTTTTATCGACAATTTTAACTCCTGTGATGATGTCAAGCCACCATGCCGACCTGTTGAGGTAATCTTTCTTTCTTCCAATCCAATCTCGTGCGGTTAAAAGAATTCGCCGCATAGTCCGGAAAGTGAAAAATCTCATTCCTGTGCTCATTTGAATCCAAACCTTTCCTTGAAGACACAACAGGTTGAAGAGCGCCCGTCGACCCAAGACATTGGTCAACAAATTACATCGTCCGTTTACGGATACACCAACCCGGAGCGTCGTCCGAGGTGATTTGTTCTCCGGCGTTATCCTTTGAAAGGTTTCTTCCGATGTCCTCTCAATCCGTCGACCAATTATCAGGCCTCTTCCAACTCATCCGGCGGTTCATCAACCACTCAACGCCTCCGCTTAAAGTTGCTGCGGGTAAGCACCATACTTCTGCCAAGCCAATTCGGTTTATATTTGCGTTGGTCGGTTTATCTTACTCTAATTCTGAACATTGCAGCACCAAGGCTCGCTTGAGTAAAAAAGCGAAAACCCTTGATCCTACTACGGATGTTGATCCGGAGAAGATCCCAGAGCAGCATGGCAAAAATCCTGAAGTCGCTAAAAATAGCTCTGCCGGGTTGAACCAAGACGACAACGCTGATCCGCCAGAAGTTGAACCGGATGCCCAAGTGGAAACCTCAGATCCTGCTCCACCGAGTCCGCCACAGAGCGGTCGAATTGTTGAACCGCCGAGCCGAGTATGAAAACACCAAGCCCAAAGAAGACCGCCAATCTGGCCAGCTCGGCCAAAAATGATGACGTTATAGTGACGGGCACTGGCTACACCACCCCTAGCCAACCGGTCGCTTTAGCAAAACACAACACCAAGGAAGAGTCTACTACCATGAGTAAAGAGAAGGGGAAAACTGATCTGTCAGCTTATGACAACCTCTCGCCCATGAACTTCACTCCGCTTTCGAACCGACTCTACACAAGCCGTGACTTCAAGCCGGTCTGGTAAATCGTATGAAGGAATGCTATGAGGTAAGGAGTTATGCCTCTGTTGTACTTTTGCTGTGTAGTAGCCCCCAAGGGTCGGTTCAACTTAGCATAATTAAACCGCACTTAACTTTGTATAGAACCCATACGCCTTAAACTTCAAAGGTAGCCCCCAAGGGCGGTTCAACCTAGCATAGTTAAACCGGACTTAATTTTTGTATCCCCATAGCAAACTGAGATCAACTAGCCATTAGCCCCAAGTGCCAAGTTGAATACTTGTATTGAGATTGGGACTTTATAATGAAACAACTAACGTGCTCCATTTGTTATCGAGTGAGATATACCAGCAAACCGCATAACTCAAGGACCTTCGTGCTAACTGGAGACTCAACAAGCGTAAACCACCAAGGCCAATGATGAATTGAAAACCGCCTTGGCCACTATGGAACAGCTCAAGGAGTGGTATAAATCCGAGCAGGCCAATCGACATCGAGAAGGCGGTTTGAAAAACAGGCGGAAGATGTTTGAAACGGCTCTTAAACCAAAGGATGTAAGAGCTTACGGACTAAAGCGCCAGATTAACGCCATGACCTCTGCCATCTTTGGTAAGAGATTTTGCACCGATTACCACTGTTTTGATATTTCGCGGTTTAACCTGAGCTGTCCGAAACCGCACAGGAAGCGTATTGCTCATCCGGGCTCGATGTGCGGAAGAAGCTCAAGGCCGCTTACACGCTGATTGAGCAGTCAGTATACGGCGCCAATGAAGTCATATGTGCCACATCCTCGACAACACAGCTCCGTCCTTGATCAAAGATACCTGGACCGCTATCCATGATTCCGCACAGCTTGAAGAGTTGAAACGATCCGCGGCCGGCTGGCACCTTATCGGCTCTAACTCGCGCCAAGGCGTGGATAGCGGACCTTGATCCGGTGACATAGCCAAGGGTTTCCCAGCGCCAAGAGAACGGCGAAGCCTTTGATAATGACGCATCAAACGAATAACAAAAGAGATGCGTCACCGGCGAGTCAATCGGCAATGAAGCCAACTGGCGGTTCACCACTCTTTCTACGATCACGAACAACAAGCGGGTGGAGTTTGTCATTCCGTAGTGCGAGCCTTGTTCCTCCAATCTGTAAGCACACTTATGCCCCTGACGTTGATCCGGCTGAGCTTATAAGTGAAGAGGCTGTCTTTCAGGCCTTAAACCGGATTGACTGGTCTACCAATGACTTCTGGCCTTTGGGTGATGAAGAGGAAGAAGTTGAACCGACGCCAGACGCCCCCTCTTCCTCACGTCAACCCGGCGAGGAAGCTTAATCCGTCAAGCCGGGTGATGCATCAGAAGCTGCTAGTCATAACACCGTGCGAAATATCGGGCCTTGGAAGGCTTTGTAATAGAATAACCAGCACTTTGTTTTTGAACATGCCTTTATGCCCTCAAATCTGTAACCTTCGCGCGGAGGTGTTGATACTTTGGATTGAAGAACTGAAACCTTCAATTTATTTTGCCTGCAATCACAAATTCTTAAACTGCCACGGCGGCTTGTGTCGCCAGCCGGCTTGTGACGCTTATATATTTATATAAGAAAATATTGATGTATATGATCAAAACTTTGTGATACAAAAATACCTGCCATTGTCGGGCATGCAGTTGATCGAGCCAACCCTTGAAGCGGAGGTTGCATAAACCATTACCGTCCAAGGAGACAACAACTCCTAGCTTTAGAATGCCGGTTTACCAGGTAAACCATGCCGGGTCATGTTAAGCCCCCTGTTACTCCATAATGGGATGTTTAACAGGAAAAAACAAACCGGAAAAGTTATCACCGGATTAAACAATAAACCAAATTCCGTCAATGGACTAGTTGAACCGATTTAAATGACAGTTATAAAAGCAATAGAGGAGCATAGGCAATGATAAAAATGTTTGCCAAAAGAGGCTTTACTGAGCCGATCAGATGGCGTTACCATGGTCGGACACGACCAAGCTCCCAATAAGGTGTAGCTATGGTTCAAGTCAGCCAGGTCCCCAACCGAAACCGTGGCATTATGCCGATCAAGTGGTGTGGCAATGGTTCGGGTTCACCAAGCCCCAAGTGACTCTATGACCTTAGGCCGACCAAGAGGCGTGGTGGTTCAGATGTGACCATGTCCCCAAGTGATCTGGTGGCTTTCGCCCATCAAAAGGTGTTGCATTGGTTCGGACACGACCAAGCCCCAGATGACATAAAAACTTCAAAAGCAAGATCAAGGGATAAACCGGAGGCTGCTTTGAGACAACAACTCCATGTACCCAAACCGGATTTTTACTGAGCGGATACCCCGCTTAGCCGAGGCTACGGTTTATTGCTTTTATTCATAATATATACATTGTCATAATATGTACATAAGTAGAGCCGATGGCTCGGTATAATAAGGCGAAGATGAGCTATGTTCCATGGCTGTTGGTCTCCTCTTCGGCGTGCGTGAGTCTTTACGCCTCGAACATCAATCGATAGTAGGACCCGTTGTGCAGATTCTTCTGACCACAAAGGCCCTTCCCAAGGTGGGGATAGCTTGTGCATATCTGTCTGGTCTTGAATGAGTCGAAGCACCAAGTCTCCTTCCTGAAAGGTTCTGGTTCTGACCCGCCGACTGTGATACCGACGAAGATCCTGCTGGTAAATCGTCGAACGAGCAGCCGCCATATCTCGCTCTTCATCGAGTCGATCCAAAGCGTCCCGCCGCCGCAGCCTCGTTATCTGCCTCAACATAGGCTGCCACGCAAGGTGAGTCATGACGGATATCGCTGGGAAGGACCGCCTCGCTCCATAGACCATAAAGCGGGGTGTATCCAAAGGATCTATTAGGGGTAGTATTTATACTCCATATCACGGATGGTAGCTCTTCTACCCAACAGCCCGGCGTCCTCTCAGAAGGGACCATAAGCGGGGTTTGATACCTCTCAAGATCTCCGATTAGCTCGTTCGCTTGACCATTGACTGCGGGTGGGCCATCAAGAAACGTCAAGCGGATGTGCTCACGTTCACAAAACTCCTTCATGGCACCCTTGGACAAATTGGTGCCATTATCCGTGATGATCTTGTGTGGAAAACCAAACCGAAGATCACCCTTTTATGAACTGAACCGCCGTGGCGCATCACACTTGCTAACGTGCTCGCCTCGACCCACTTTGTAAATTTGTCAACTGCTACCAGAAGTGTGTTTTCTTGTCCTTGGACCTTTTAAAGGCCCCACCATGTCCAGCCCCAAGTCGCAAACGGCCAAGTAATTGGAATCATCCTCAATTCTGGGCGGTATGTGGCTGCGTCTAGAGAACTTCGGCAACCATCACATCGCTGACCAGATCCTCCGCATCGGCATGGGCGGTCAACAAATAAAAACCATGGAGGAACGCTTTGGCCACCAAGGATTTTGAACCGGCGTGGTGACCACAGTCCCCTTCATGGATCTCACGCAATATCTCACAGCCTTCCTCAGGGGACACACAACGCTGAAACGCCCCTGACACACTGCAATGATGCAACTCGCCATTAACAATGGTCATAGACTTAGACCGCCGAACTACACAGCCAGACCAGCGTCTCATCTTCTGGTAACTCGCCCCGGGTCATGTATGCCAAATAAGGGAGCGTCCAATCCGGAATAACATGCAAGGCTGCCACCAACTGAGCCTCCGGATCAGGAATAGCCAAATCTACTTCATTAGGAAGCTTGACTGACGGATTGTGCAGTACATCAAGGAAGACATTGGGCGAGACCGGTTTGTGTTGAGAGCCCAGCCGGCTTAAAGCATCCGCCGCTTCGTTCTTCCGACGATCCACATGGTCCACCTGATATCCTTTAAAGTGACCTGCAACAATATCCACCTCCCGACGATATGCAGCCATGAGTGGATCTTTGGAATCCCAAGTACCTGATACTTGCTGGGCCACCAAGTCCGAGTCACCAAAGCACTTAACCCGGCTTAGATTCATCTCCTTAGCCATCCGGAGACCATGGAGCAAAGCTTCATACTCAGCTGCATTGTTAGTACAAGGGAACATTAAGCGGAGGACGTAACAAAACTTTTCACCTCGTGGGGAAGTCAACACAACTCTAGCCCCCGAGCCCTCCAATTGCCTGGACCCGTCAAAGTGGATGGTCCAATAGGTATGATCCGGCTTTTCTTCAGGCGCTTGCTACTCCGTCCAATCATTAATGAAATCCACAAGTGTCTGGGATTTTACTGCCGTCCGAGGTACATACCGTAAACCATGCGACCCAAGTTCTATGGCCCACTTAGCAATCCGCCCAGTTGCTTCTCGGTTCTGTATGATATCGCCCAAGGGAGCTGAACTGACCACCGTGATGGGATGCCCTTGAAAATATTGCTTCAGCTTCCGGCTTGCCATAAAAACTCCATATACCAGCTTCTGCCAATGCGGATATCTCTGCTTAGACTCAATGAGCACCTCGCTGATGTAATAAACCGGCCGTTGAACCGGATATTCCTTCCCTGCCTCCTTCCGCTCTACCACAATGGCTACGCTAACTGCCCTGGCATTAGCAGCAACATATAGCAGAAGCGGCTCTTTGTCAATGGGAGCAGCGAGAACAGGCGGGTTGGCCAACTGCCGCTTTAAATCCTCCAACTTCATCGGCGGTTGAACTCCAGACAAACTGATCCGTCTTCTTCAGCATCTGGTACAATGGAATGGCCTTCTCTCTGAGGCGGCTGATAAACCGGCTTAGCGCGGCAATCCGACCCGCCAAACGCTGGACATCATTGATGCACTTTGGCTTAGCCAAGGAGGTGATAGCCGTAATTTTCTCCGGATTAGCTTCAATCTCCCTATTGGACACAAGAAAACCCAATAACTTGCCTGCCGGAACACCGAAGACACATTTGGCCGGGTTAAGCATCATCTTGTACACCCGCAAGTTGTCAAAAGTTTCTTTTAGATCCTCAATCAACGTCTCCTTCTTCCTTGACTTAACCACAATATCATCCACATAAGCATGCACGTTACGGCCGATCTGTTCGTGCAAGCAATTCTGTACGCAACGCTGATAAGTTGCTTGGGCGCTCTTGAGCCCAAAAGGCATAGATACATAGCAGAAGGCTCCAAAAGGAGTGATAAACGCCGTCTTCTCCTGGTCCTTAACCGCCATCTTAATCTGATGATATCCAGAATACGCATCCAAAAAGCTCAAACGCTCACAACTCGCCGTAGCATCAATAATCTGTTCAATGCGGGGGAGGGCGAAAGGATCTGCTGGACAAGCCTTGTTAAGATCTGTGTAATCCACACACATGCACCAAGTGCCATTCTTCTTAAGGACCAACACCGGATTAGCAAGCCACTCTGGATGGAAAACTTCAACGATAAACCCTGCTGCTAAGAGCACGCAACCTCCTCTCCAATGGCCTTGCGCCTTTCCTCATTAAACCGCGAAGAAACTGCTTTCGGTCTGTACTTGGGATCAACATTAAGAGTGTGCTCAGCGAGTTCCTCGGTACACCCGGCATGTCGGAAGGCTTCCATGCAAAAATGTCCCGATTCTCACGGATGAACTCGATGAGCGCGCTTTCCTATTTAGGATCCAAGTTAGCACTGATGGTGAACTGCTTGGACGAATCGCCGGGCACAAAATCAACAAGTTTAGTCTCAGCCGCCGATTTAAACTTCAAATCCGGATCGTGCTCTGTAGTTGGCTTCTTCAACGGGGTCATATCCGCCGGATCAACATTGTCTTTATAATACTTTAGCTCTTCAGTGGCAAAAACCGACTCTGCGTAAGCCGCATCACCTTCCTCGCACTCCAAAGCGATCCTGCGGCTCCCATGAACTGTTATCGTCCTTTGTGACCCGGCATTTTAGCTGCAAATAGACATAACAAGGCCGTGCCATAAACTTAGCATAAGCCGGCCGCCCAAATAGGGCGTGGTAAGGGCTTTGAATTTTCACCACTTCAAACGTCAATGTTTCCGATCTGGAATCATGTTCATCCCCAAAGGCCACCTCCAGAGCTATCTTACCAACCGGGTATGCTGACTTGTCAGGCACCACACCGTGAAACACCGTCTGGGCGGCCCGAGATGCTTATCCGTTAACCCCATCGTCGGAAGGTCTCATAGTACAGGATGTTGATGCTGCTCCCTCCATCCATAAGCACCTTGGTAAACTTGTATCCTCCCACCTGAGGTGCCACCACTAGGGCTAGCTGACCCGGATTGTAAACCCGGGGAGGATGATCCTCTCTGCTCCATACAATAGGCTGCTCTAACCAGCGTAGGTAATGCGGTGCGGCCGGTTCAACAACATTGACCGCCCGCTTCTGAAGTTTTCGGTCTCGCTTGTCCAAGCTGGTGGTAAAGACATGGTACTGTCCACCGTTCAACTGCTTCGGATTACTTTGATAACCCGACTGCTGCTGTTGTTGATTGTAACCACCTTGGTTCTGATTGTTCTGATTGTTCTGATTGTCCTGCCCGCTCGGATTACCACCGAACCCTGGGCCGGAATTTCCTCCACCGTAAGCCGGGGCAGACCCTGAACCGCCGCCGGGCCCTTGATCATACCGGAAAGCATTAGAACTTTTGAACTCTTGCATAATGTAACAATCCTTCCAGAGGTGGTTTGCTGGTGCCTCCTTCGTCCCATGCTTCGGACAGGGTTGATTCAATAGATAATTCAAACGATCCGGATTGTGATTTGGCGCACCGCCCCGGTTTGATTGCTTACCCTTGCGCCGTTGACCCTTGTCCTGTGCGTTGGTGTTGGCTACGAAGCCCATGTTACCGTTTGCCTTACGCTTGTTTCCTCCATTACCTGCCGACTGATGCTGCTGGCCTCTGGAGTTGCTATTCTGTTTTCCCTTCCCTATTTCGTCATCCTCCTCAGACTCGGGATCCTTGGTACTATCAGAATCAGCATACTTTACCAAAATGACCATGAGAGTGCCCATGTCATTGCAAAAACGCTTCATGCGACCCAGCTTCAACTTTAACGGTTTGAACCGGCAGTTGCCTTCTAGGGTTAAGATCGCGGAATCAGGGTTAATCCGGTCTGAAGAATGTAAAACTTCCAAAACGCGGCGCACCCAATGGGTTGTGGATTCTCCCTCTGCCTGGACACAAGCCGCCAAATCCACCACAGACATGGGCTGTTTACAGGTGTCTTTGAAATTTTGAATGAACCGGGTTATGGCTCGGGTCCATGAACTGATGGAGTTGGGCGGCAAGTTCTTCAACCAAGTACGGGCCGTACCTTCTAACATCATGGTGAAATACTTCGCACACGCAGCTTCATCCACATCCAGCATCTCCATGGCCACCTCATAGCTTTCTATCCACGTTTCTGGAGCCAAATCGGTGGTATAATTGGGCACCTTGCGTGGCCCTTTGAAGTCCTTGGGAAAACGTACGTTGCGTAAAGCGGGGACGAGGCAAGGCACTCCCAAATAGCCAGACGTGACCCCAGGTTCGAAGACGGTCGGTCGAACCGGCGCGAGCTGATGATCCTCATGTTGTGCTGCTAACTCGGCCTCCCTCGTGCCTGACCGGTCCACCACCACTTGGCGTTTTGAAGCCACCCGCCGGGTTGTTGCCTTGGCGGACCGCGCCACGCATTGCTTGATACGGCGGTTCGCTGCGTGCGGCTATAACCCGGCTTGGCGGGGGTGGAGTGGATCCGATCCCGTATGCGAATCGCTTCTGTTGAGCGGGGCCGTCTGAGGAGCTCTTTTGCCCGGCGTGTTTCTACCGCCTGCGGTGAGTCGCCTTCGATTGGAATCGCCTCCAACCGTGCCGCAGCCGCAACAAGGTTATCCATCGGGTTGGAGTAGTGACCCGGAGGTGTCTGCACAGCCTGGGGCGCGCCGGCATGATGGCGAGGCAGATCTATCACACGGGGCTGAATCGGCGCGCCCGTCCCAGGTGCTTCCGGCCGGTTCACCACCGGCGGCGGATTACTGGTCCCTGCCCCTGGGGTATTGAAGAGGTCTCTTCCCTCGAAAACCGAAGGCAAACGGGATCTGTACTTTCTTTTCATGACTTCATGTGACGCGCTCTGATCCAGCATGAGCCTATAAGCCTGCGCATCCAAAGCGGCCCGTTCCGCCGCCATCCTCACGTCCGCGGCTGCCAGATCCGCTTTAGCCTTAGTGATTTGTTCCTTCACCTTTGCAATCTCCGCGTTGTGCAGGTCTTGATCCGCCGGATTAGCCTCTGCCATGAGCACAGCCAATGCGTCGAATAGCTCTGATAAAACTTGAGCGGCGGTAGCGCAGGGCCTCCTTCCCGGCTGCCATCACCGCTGCTGAACCGGCAACCATGGGCGCCATGATCAAGAGTGAAGCGTCGCTTGTGTACCGCCATGAAGATTCCAACCGGTTGGGCAGATCAAAGGGTCCGGAATACTCTCACCGTCGCAACAGCCCCGATTTGGCCATCTTGCGGCTGGTACAGAGACTCGGTTTCTCGTGTCGACGACTTCGTCATTAGAGTGAACAACGGTTTCGCCGCCGGATGCTGATCCGCCCTCACAGTCTCCTCCGTGGATGACTCCCACGAAAGCACGCTTGACAGCCGGTTTAGCGAGGCAGGATTCTTCTTCGCCCGTGAGCCGTCTCGACGAGTCGGTCTGCGATGTCCGCCCAGCCCTGGCTCACCGATCTTGCCGATGAACACGTGTATGCCACCAAAGGGGACCCGGTACCCGTACTCAATCGAGCCGGCCTCGGGGCCCCAGTCCGCATCGTCGATGTAGAGCTTGCCGCGACGACTCTTAGTCATCCAGCCCACAGCATAGCCTTCGAGTCCTTCGAACTTGCCCTCTAAGATCATCAAACCATCGTGCGATAGCCCCACGGTGGGCGCCAACTGTCGTGGAATTGTCACGGCAGATGTCCTCGTGAAAGGACTTAGTCGCAGGGCCATCGTACGGGTTAACTTAGAGGGGTTAAAGCGGACACAAAGACACGAGAGTTATACTAGTTCGGCCCTCCGATGAAGGTAAAAGCCTCGCCTAGTTTGTGATGGGATTGATGTGATTTGGCGACTAGGGAGCAATAGCCGCCTAAGCCTCGAATTGTTTGTCCCTAAACCGCCGCGGGTCGTCCCTTATATATACGGGTTGGCGCTTGGCCGGCCTCTGAGTCCCGAGGCGGCTCATACAAGTGTCGGCTCGGTCTCTTCTTTCTCTTATCTTACAAAGACAAGTTACATGACTAAGGCGGTTTACATTTATGGACCCTAATCCGCCTCTGGGCTCCGGGCCTCATGCCTTCATGGGCCCTAATTATGGACGAGGGTAAACCGGCCCCTTCAGGGCGGTTTATATTCAGTAGTTATATCCCCAACACCACGTCACCCTCTTCACACTCCAATGCTACCTTACGACTGCCATGTACAGTGATGGTGCCCTTGTAACCCGGCATCTTGAGCTGTAAATAAACGTAACATGGCCGGGCCATAAACTTAGCATAAGTCGGCCGTCCAAACAGAGCATGGTATGGGCTCCTGATCTTGACCACTTCAAACATCAACTTCTCAGCTCGGGAGTCATGTTCGTCTCCAAAAGCCACCTCCAGCTCAATCATACCAACTGGATAAGCCGACTTACCAGGGACAACTCCATGGAAAACAGTGTTGGATGTTCTCAGATTTTTATCAGTCAACCCCATGCACTGAAAGGTCTTGTAGTAAAGGATGTTGATACTACTACCCCCATCCATGAGCACCTTGGTGAACTTATACCCACCAACCTGAGGCGCCACTACTAAAGCCAACTGACCCAGGTTATCGACCCGCAGAGGATGATCCTCCCTGCTCCATATGATGGGCTGCTCTGACCACCTTAAATAATGAGGGATTGCCGGCTCAACGGAATTCACCGCCCTCTTATGAACCTTCTGGTCACGTTTGCACAAGCTAGTGGTAAACACGTGATACTGTCCACCACTCAACTGCTTCGGATGGCTTTGATAACACGACTGTTGCTGCTGCTGTCCACCTTGACCAGACTGCTGCTGACTGTTGCCACCTGGATGCCCCTGAAAACCGGAATTTGAACCGCCGCCCGGGCCATGAAAGACGCCGGCCCCTGAGCCGCCACCAGATCCTTGACTGTCGTCGAAGTGTTGGAGTTTTTAAACGCCTTCATGATCGCACAATCCTTCCATAGATGTGTGGCCGTCCGCTCCCGGGTGCCGTGTCTCGGGCAAGGCTCATTGAGTAGCTGCTCCAGCGATGGGCCTGACCCGCTGGATCGTGGCAGTTTACCCTTACGTCTCGGATTATTACCTCGTACATTGGCATTGGCCACAAACTCCGGGTTACCGTCCGCCTTACACTTATTTCCGCCTTAAGTCCCCGGGTTATGCTGCTGACCCTTTCCATTGCCGTTCCTTTTTCCCTTCCCTGTCTTCTCATCGTCAGACGCGGGATCCTTGGTACTATCAGAATCGGCATATTTGACTAAAGCCGCCATCAGCGTACCCATATCCGTGAGGTCACGTTTAAGGCGCCCTAGATTCTGCCTCAGCGGCTCAAAACGGCAATTTTTCTCCAGCATAAGAACCGCAGAGCCGGCATCCATCTTATCGGAGGAATGAATTATCTCCTTGACCCGGCGTACCCAATGGGTAGTGGATTCACCTTCCTCTTGCTTGCAATCCGTCAAGTCCACAATCGACATAGATTGTTTACAGGTGTCCTTGAAGTTCTGGATGAACCGGGCCTTTAACTCGCCCCATGAACCAATGGAATTGGGTGGCAAGCCTTTCAGCCACGACCGGGCTGTTCCATCTAACATCATGGTGAAATATTTAGCCATTGCCGTGTCACTGACTTCCATCAACTCCATGGCCATCTCATAACTCTCGATGCACGCCCCGGGCTGTAAATCGGCCGTGTAATTTGGTACCTTTCGAGGTCCGTTGAAGTCCTTGGGCAGATGTACGTCACGCAGAGCCGGCACCAGGCAAGGGACACCGCCGGTTCTAGTGGTTACTCCCGCCTCAACCGATGTCATTGGATACTCCGGGTGATCATTCTCCTGACGTACTTGGTCCTGCGCCGGGTTATAGCCCCCGGGCTGGTTACGCCGTTGGGCATTGCTTGACAAAGCTTCCGACTCCATGCGTCTGCTGTAACTCGGGCTCCGGTTCTGGCGAGGTGGTGCTACCCAGGGCGGGGGAGTTGAGTGAATCCTGTCCCGGCTGTAAGAATAGGTCTCCTGCTGAGCCAGGGCTGTCTGGAGGAGCTCCCTGACCCTCCGGGTCTCCACGCAGTCGGGTCATCTCCTTCTATAGGAAGAGCCGCTAAACGCGCTGAAGCTGCGATCAAGTTTTCCATGGGGTTGGAAAAGTGACCCGGTGGAATCGGCACATAACGCGGTGGTGGCATGCTCACGTGAGGCGGCACCATATCCCTAGGCTGAGCCAGTCCTCCTGTTCCGGCTGTCATAAGCCGATCGGCCTCTGGCGGGTCACTAGGGCCGACTCCAGGTGTAGCAAAGAGAACCCGGGGGTCGTAATTCGGAGGTAGACGGGACTGCGTTTTCTGATGTCTCCTCCTCATTACCTCATTGGATGCGTTTAAGCTCATCCTGAGCTGGTAAGTTTCTGACTGCAAACGTTGTGCCCGGGCGTCGAGAGCCGCCCGCTCTGCAGCTAGTCTAGTATCCTCAGCTGCTAAAGCCTCCTTGGCCTGAGCTATCTCCTCACGTACTTGCGCTACCGCTGCGTCATGCTCATCTTTATCTGCAGGAATAACCGTGGCGGTTAACAGGGCCATAAGCTTGTCCATGAGGTCCATCAGCACCTGAGCCGGTGGGCGCACGGGGACGCCTGCCCCGGCTGCTCCTGATCCGGATGTGATCGCCGCAGCTGTTGTAGAGTTTGAGCCGGGCTGAGTTCCAGCCATGAAGATTCCGGCCCATCTTGGCGGCTCATCGGGGTCCGGAATACTGATGCCATCGGAACAGCCCCCGAGCGCGCCGTCTTGTACCTGATACAAAGAATCTGTCGAGCCGGCGGACGAATCACCGTCTGAAGGGATGGCCGTCTCACCCCCATCTTCAGATCCAGAAAGTTCCTCTCCGTGGACGCAGCCCACGAAGGCACGCCTTATGAACGGCTGAGTCCGGGTCTTCCTCGCACGCTGAGCCGTCTTGACGAGGTCGGTGCAGTTGTCCGGCTCAGGGCCTGGCTCACCGATCCGGCCGATGAAGACGTGGATTCCGCCGAAGGGGACCCGGTATCCGTACTCAATTGGGCCGGCGTCGGGGCCCCAGCCTTCATCGTCGATGTAGATCTTGCCGCGACGACTCTTGGTCATCCGGCCCACTGCGTACCCCTTGAGCCCTTCGAAGTTGCCCTTCAAGAACTCAAATCCACCGTGCGCTGGCCCCACGATGGGCGCCAACTGTCGTGGAATAGTCACGTCAGATGTCCTCGTGAAAGGACTTAGTTGTGGAGCCATCGCAACTAGGAAGCTTGAAGGGGTTAAATCGGGACATGGGACACGAGAGAGTTTATACTAGTTCGGCCCCTTACGGTGAAGGTAAGGCCTACGTCTAGTTGGGTTGGTATTGATGTTTCGATAACCAGGGAGCGAGACACGCTATGCCCGGTTCTTGATGTGTTGTTTCTTACCCTAAGCCGCCAGCAGGTCGTCCCCTTATATACACGGGTTGACGCCCTGTGGCTTACAGAGTCCCGGCCGGTTTATCAACAATGTCCGGCACGGTGACTAGTTAAATCTACCTTATGTTACAAGTCTTGCCATCATGGCGGTTTACTACAATGGGCTTAAGCCATCCGTGGGCCTTAAGCTCTTTATTGAACCGACATCTTCATGCTTGGTCTTGGGCTTCCTCTGATGAATACTCTTTGCGTAACCCGGACCCTCCTGGGCGGCTTACACAAATAGTCATATCCCCAACACTAACCACAACATGAAACAGATGGATCCAAATCAGCCCCTTACAAAGCAACGCATAAACTAGGGTTTAAGCTTCTGTCACTCTAGCAACCCATCATCTACTTATTACTTCCCAATGTCTTCCTCTAGGCCCAAACAATGGTGAAGTGTAATGTAATCGATGTTCACATAACATCACTAGAGGAAAGACAACATACATCTCATCAAAATATCAAACGAATACCAAATTCACATGACTACTTATAGCAAGACTTCCCCCATGTCCTCAGGAACAAATGTAACTACTCACAAATCATATTCATGTTCATAATCGGAGGAGTATTAATATGCACAAAGGATCTGAACATATGATCTTCCACCAAATAAACCAACTAGCATCAACTACAAGGAGTAATCAACACTACTAGCAACCCACATGTACCAATCTGAGGTTTTGGGACAAAGATTGGATACAAGAGATGAATTAGGGTTTTAGAGGAGATGGTGCTGGTGAAGATGTTGATGGAGATTGACCACCTCCCGCTGAGGGGATCAATGGTGATGGCGATGGTGATGATTTCCCCCTCCTGGAGGGATGTTTCCCCGGCAGAACAGCTCGTCGGAGCCCTAGATTGGTTCCGCCAAGGCTCCGCCTCGTGGCGGCGGTGTTTCGTCCTGAAAGCTTCCCTCTGATTTTTTCCAGGGTGAAATATTTCATATAGCAGAAGATGGGCACCGGAGGCCTGCCAGGGGGCCCACGAGGCAGGGGGCGCACCTAGGGGGTACGGCGCGCCCTCCACCCTCGTGGATGGTGGCGGCCCCCCTCTGGTTGAGTCTTTCGCTAGTATTCTTTATTAATTCCAGAACGTGCCTCCGTGAAGTTTCAGGACTTTTGGAGTTGTGTAGAATAGGTCTCTAATATTTGCTCCTTTTCCAGCCCAGAATTTCAGCTGCCGGCATTCTCCCTCTTCATGTAAACCTTGTAAAATAAGAGAGAATAGGCATAAGTATTGTGACATAATGTGTAATAACAGCCCATAATGCAATAAATATCGATATAAAAGCATGATGCAAAATGGACGTATCAATAATTTGTTTGCCTATGAAATGCCTATGCATAGGAAGTATGTTAGACTTAAATATGTTCGTCACATGTTTTATGATGCTCCCTTTGTGTTTCAATTATTATCTTTCATGTGAGCATCATTAAAATTTTCAATGTCTAGCTAGGGGCGTTAAACAATAGCGCTTGTTGGGAGGCAACCCAATTTTATTTTTGTTTCTTGCTTTTTATTTCTGTTTAGTAATAAATGATTCATATAGCTTCTGGTTAGATGTGTTTTTATTTTTAAATTAGTATTTGTGCCAAGTAGAACCTTTGGGAAGACTTGGGTGAAGTCTTTATGATCTTGCTGTAAAAAACAGAAACTTTAGCGCTCACGAGATTAGCTGCCATTTTTTACTGGAGAGTGATTTTAGGTTGATTATTTTTGCAGATGATTAATAGACAAATTTCACACGTCGGCCTATTTATTTAAGAATTTTTGGAGTTACAGAAGTATACGTTTGATACAGATTACTACAGACTGTTCTGTTTTTGTCAAATTCTGTTTTTCGTGTGTTGTTTGCTTATTTTGATGAATCTATGGCTAGTATCAGGGGGTATGAACCATAGAGAAGTTGCAATACAGTAGGTTTAACACCAATATAAATAAAGAATGAGTTCGTTACAGTACCTTAAAGTGGTGATTTGTTTTCTTATACTAACGGAGCTCATGAGATTTTCTGTTGAGTTTTGTGTTGTGAAGTTTTCATGTTTTGGGTAAAGATTTGATGGATTATGGAATAAGGAGTGGAAAGAGCCTAAGCTTGGTGATGACCAAGGCACCCCAAGGTAAAATTCAAGTACAACCAAAAGCCTAAGCTTGGGGATGCCCCGGTAGGCATCTCCTCTTTCGTCTTCATCTATCGGTAACTTTACATGAGGCTATATTTTTATTCACCACATGATATGTGTTTTCCTTGGAGCGTCTCGTATGATTTGAGTCTTTGATTTTTAGTTTACCAGAATCATCCTTGATGTACACACCTTTTGGAGAGACACACATGAATCGGAATTTATTATAATTTTGCTCTAGTGCTTCACTTATATCTTTTTAGAGCACGGTGGTGGTTTTATTTTATAGAAATTATTGATCTCTCATGCTTCACTTATATTATTTTGAGAGTCTTATTGAACAGCATGGTAATTTGCTTTGGCTATAAAATTAGTCCTAATATGTTGAACATCTAAGATGGGTATAATAAAAACTATCATATAAAGTGCATCGAATACTATAAGAAGTTTGATACTTGATGATTGTTTTGAGATATGAAGATGGTAATATTAAAGTTGTGCTAGTTGAGTAATTGTGAATTTGAGAAATACTTGTGTTGAAGTTTGCAAGTCCTGTAGCATGCACGTATGGTAACGTTGTGTAACAAATTTGAAACATGAGGTGTTCTCTGATTGTCATCCTTATGAGTGGCGGTCGGGGACGAGTGATGGTCTTTTCCTACCAATCTATCCCCCTAGGAGCATGCGCGTAATGCTTGGTTTTTGATGACTTGTAGATTTTTGCAATAAGTATGTGAGTTCATTATGACTAATGTTGAGTCCATGGATTATACGCACTCTCACCCTTCCATCATTGCTAGCCTCTTCGGTACCGTGCATTGCCCTATCTCACCTTGAGAATTGGTGCAAACTTCACCGGTGCATCCAAACCCCGTGATATGATATGCTCTACCACACATAAACCTCCTTATATCTTCCTCAAAACATCCACCATACCTACCTATTATGGCATTTCTATAGTCATTCCGAGATATATTGCCATGCAACTTTCCACCGTTCCCTTTATTATGACACGCTTCATCATTGTCATATTGCCTTGCATAATCATGTAGTTGACATTATATTTGTGGCAAAGACACCATGCGTAATTTTTCATACATGTCACTCTTGATTCATTGCTCATCCCGGTACACCGCCGGGGACACTCACATAGAGTCGTATTTTGTTCTTGTATCGAGTTGTAATCTTTGAGTTGTAATTAAATAGAAGTGTGATGATCATCATTATTAGAGCATTGTCCCCAAAAAAAAGGCCAACTAAAAAAAGAAAGGCCCAAAAAAGGAAAAAAAGGACAATGTTACTATCTTCTTCCACACTTGTGCTTCAAAGTAGCACCATGATTTTTATGATAGAGACTCTTATTTTGTCACTTCCATATACTAGTGGGAATTTTTCATTATAGAACTTGGCTTGTATATTCCAACAAAATGGGCTTCCTCAAATGTCCTAGGCCTTCATGAGCAAGCAAGTTGTATGCACACCCACTTATTTTCTTTTGTTGAGCTTTCATACATTTATAGCTCCAGTGCATCCGTTGCATAGCAATCCCTACTCCTTGCATTGACATCAATTGATGGGCATCTCCCTAGCCCGTTGATTAGCCGCGTCAATGTGAGACTTTCTCCTTTTTTGTCTTCTCCACACAACCTCCATTATCATATTCTATTCCACCCATAGTGCTATATCCATGGCTCACGCTCATGTATTGCGTGAAAGTTGAAATTTTTTGAGAATACTAAAGTATGAAACAATTGCTTGGCTTGTCATCGGGGTTGTGCATGATGAGAGCATTTTTGTGTGACAAAAATGGAGCATGACCAAACTATATGATTTTTTAGGGATGAACTTTCTTTGTCCATGTTATTTTGAGAAGGCATGATTGTTTAATTAGTATGCTTGAAGTATTATTATTTTTATATCAATATTAAACTTTTATCTTGAATCTTTCGGATCTGAACATTCATGCCACAATAAATAAAATTACATTGAAAATTATGTTAGGTAGCATTCCACATAAAAAATTCTTCTTTTATCATTTACCTACTCGAGGACGAGCAGGAATTAAGCTTGGGGATGCTTGATATGTCTCCAACGTATCTAAAATTTTGGTTTGTTCCATGCTATTATATTATCCGTTTTGGATGTCTAATGGGCTTTATTATGCACTTTTATATTATTTTTGGGACTAACCTACTAACCAAAAGCCCAGTGCAAATTGCTGTTTTTTTGCCTATTTCAGTGTTTCGCAGAAAAGGAATATCAAACGGAATCCAAACTGAATGAAACCTTCTGGAGAGTTATTTTTGGAACAAACACAATCCAGGAGACTTGGAGTGGACGTCAAGGAAGCAACGAGGCGGCCACGAGGTAGGGAGGCGCACCCCCCACCCTCGTTGGCCCCTCGTGGCTCCACCGACCTACTTCTTTCGCCTATATATACTCATATACCCTGAAAATATCCGAGAGCACCACGAAACCCTATTTCCACTGCCGCAACCTTCTGTACCCGTGAGATCCCATCTTGGGGCCTTTTCCGGCGCTCCGCCGGAGGGGTTATCGATCATGGACGGCTTCTACTTCAACACCATAGCCTCTCCGATGATGTGTCAGTAGTTTACCACAGACCATCGGGTCCATAGTTATTAGCTAGATGGCTTCTTCTCTCTCTTTGGATCTCAATACAAAGTTCTCCTCGATTCTCTTGGAGATCTATTTGATGTAATTCTTTTTGCGGTGTGTTTGTCGAGATCCGATGAATTGTGGGTTTATGATCAAGATTATCTATGAACAATATTTGGTTCTTCTCTGAATTCTTATATGTATGATTTGATATCTTTGCATGTCTCTTCGAATTATCGGTTTAGTTTGGCCTACTAGATTGATATTTCTTGCAATGGGAGAAGTGCTTAGCTTTGGGTTCAATCTTGTGGTGTCCTTTCCCAGTGATAGCAGGGGCAGCAAGGCATGTATTGTATTGTTGCCATTAAGGATAAAAAGATGGGGTTTATATCATATTGCTTGAGTTTATCCCTCTACATCATGTTATCTTGCCTAATGCGTTACTCTGTTATTATGAACTTAATACTCTAGATGCATGTTGGATAGCGATCGATGTGTGGAGTAATAGTAGTAGATGCAGAATCGCTTCGGTATACTTGTCACGGACGTGATGCCTATATATATGATCATGCCTAGATATTCTCATAACTATGCGCTTTTCTATCAATTGCTCGACAGTAATTTGTTCACCCACCGTAGATTATGCTATCTTGAGAGAGAAGCCACTAGTGAAACCTATGTCCCCCGAGTCTATCTTCCATCATATTATTTTCTTATCAATTTGCTATTTCTGCTACCGTTTATTTTGTAATCTTTACTTTCAAATCTGTAACATAAAAATACCAAAAATATTTATCTTATTATCTCTATCAGATCTCACTTTTGCAAGTGGCCGTGAAGGGATTGACAACCCCTTTATCGCGTTGGTTGCAAGGTTCTTATTTGCTTGTGCAGGTACAAGGCAACTTGCCTGTAACCTCCTACTGGATTGATACCTTGGTTCTCAAAAACTGAGGGAAATACTTACGCTACTTTGTTGCATCACCCTTTCCTCTTCAATGGAAAACTAACGCATGCTCAAGAGGTAGCATTATATGATCCAATTATGTTATTATTGTTGAGAGAACTTGCACTGGTGAAAGTATGAACCCTACGCCTTGTTTCAACGCATTGCAATACCATTTGTGCTCACTTTTATCATTAGTTACCTTGCTGTTTTTATATTTTCAGATTACAAATACTCATATTTACCATCCATATTGCACTTGTATCACCATCTCTTCGCCGAACTAGTGCACCTATACAATTTACCATTATATTGGGTGTGTTGGGGACACAAGAGACTCTTTGTTATTTGGTTGCAGGGTTGCTTGAGAGAGACCATCTTCATCTTATGCCTCCCACGGATTGATAAACCTTAGGTCATCCACTTGAGGGAAATTTGCTACTGTCCTACAAACCTCTGCACTTGGAGGCCCAACAACGTCTACCAGAAGAAGGTTGTGTAGTAGACATCATCCACACCGCCTACGAAGGTAGCGGCAATCACGCACATTTAGTTTCCCCGCACCGTATGTGATAGTGTCTTACATCACACACGCTTTGCAAACAGCAACTATGTGCATTGTTACACACGTTTCCTCTCCATGAACCATGTCGGATTATGATGTATATCGCATACACTATGCTTTATTAACCGTGTGCGCCCTGTAAACCATAATTTCGCCCTAATTGAAATGCTCCTATTTAAAATTGTTCCTAATTTAAACTTGAAAGTAGGCTATAGCTTTATTCATATCCATCAGGTTGAAAGAAACAATGCATTATTCGATTCACAGGTACATTTGTTTAAGAATTACATAAGCACCGAATAAAAATGATGAACCAAGGTTCTATACTTGTACTATTACAGATGGAAAAGAAAGAGGCGACAGACATTCTGGTTTTTGAACAAGGTGAAGCGGAATAGCCCTATTGTGCTCTCCTGGATGCAGAAGGGACGCACGACTCTAGTACAACCCCTTGTGATGGCCGCCCACCAATCATCTAGTCCAAACCCGACGGTTTATAATCATGAACTGTTTGTGATGTGCTAGGCATCGTAAACGTAGAGCTAGTTTGGTACGTGCCTGGAAAACTCCCGTGCCTGGAGTCTGCCTAGATTTAGGTAAAACCACAAAACTCCGACTGCGATGGCAGTGCAAGAACAAACAAGCAGGAAGTATGAAGCGTTTGGGAGATTTGAGATATCAGAAATGGTTATATCGGGACAATTGTTTGCATCAAGGCACCCTATCCCCAACGGCTTCTGGGTCGTGTGGAAAGGACCCCTGTATCGCCCACACTCACTTGGCGACGGTTCCAAATGCCATCGTGGAAAGGGGTTAAAAACCGTTTGATAGCACCTCGTTATACCAGTGGGGTTATGGCGTATGGGGTAAAGAGGACTTGATATTTAATGCTATGGTTGGGTTTCACGACCTTAATGATCTTTAGTAGTTGCGGATGCTTGCTAGGGGTCCAATCGTAAGTGCATATGATCCAAGTAGATAAAGTATGTTAGCTCATGCCTCTCCCTCATATAGAATTACAAGAATGATTATCGGTACTTGTTATCGATTGTCTAGGGACAAATTACTTTCTTGTTGACAAAAGCTATCCACTTTTATTACCTTGCAATTTGTTCGTAGTTTTATTCTCGTAAAGTACTCGTAGTTTTATTCTTGCAAAATAGTTTCATACTTGTTTTAGGTAAAGCAAACGTCAAGTGTGCATAGAGTTGTATCGGTGGTCGATAGAACTTGAGGGAATATTTTTGTTCTACCTTTAGCTCCTCGTTGGGTTTGACACTCTTATTTATTGAAGAAGGCTACAAACGATCCCCTATACTTGTGGGTTATCACATGCCTCTCGAGGCCTGCAACCTGTTTGGCAGAATGCCAGCCGCCACAGGCGACGAGATGGCGAACCGTTTCATAATCGAGAACATCATCTTGAGTAAACTGCTTCAGGATCCACTACAAAGGAAAAAAGATTCAGACATTGTCATCTAACACAACTCATTACGGGCAGTAAAAAGAAGGCTACAGGGTTCTTACTTACCATCCTGTAGTTCACTGTTGTCTTGCATAAAGTGTAAACAAATAGTTTGATTGACATCTTTTGACCCATTTTAATAACAATCTTTATTAGTTTCCTCACTTGATGCTGGTTCATGAATATCTCATTGCCCCATACGTAGAAAGGGCCGAAGTGTGGATCTTTGGCAATGACATATGTAGCTAAAAGCACCAAGTTAATATTAGAAGCTAGGATGAAAGTCATTAAAAAAGAGATTGATGAGATTTAGCATAGGAAGGAAAGTGACTTGTGGTAAAGATTTTAAGATTAAGGATGGGGACAAAAATAAGGCTTACTTTCATGCCTTTTGCCAATCATAGACATAGGAAAAATCATCTATTTGTGCTTAATGGGATGGCCCAAAATGTCATGGATGTGTCTTTTTTGTAGTGGTGGCAGCCGCCCCTGGGAGCCTTGCCCACCATTGTTGGCCTTTTCCCACCCCGCCACTTCTAGGCATTCCTACAGTAGTGTCTATAGACTCAATTTTGCCTTAATTGTTCTTATTACAAAGGAGCCTCATGTTAAAGATATGCAGAAATTTAGGCCCATTAGTCTGAGTAATTGCGCTATTAAAAAATTCACCAAGGCTATGACTAATAGGTTCTCACCTATTAGAGATAGGCTTATTTCCCACAATCAAACTGCCTTTATTAAAGGTACATTTATCCTCTAGAGTGTGGTGATGGCCCATAAAGTTATTCATGAGGTTAAAAAACTAGCTCTGAAGGGCTTATCCTTAAGCTCGATTATGAAAAAGCCTATGATAGGGTTAGCTGGGAATTTCTTTTTGAAATGTTGTCATCTAGATCCTTTGGTCATAAGTGTATTAATTGGATTAAGTGCTCTTGTACAAAGTTCCCTTAGTGTTAGGATCAATGACATTATGGGGCACTTAAGAAGGGTAACCCGCTATCACCCTTGTTATTTAACTCGGTAGTTGATGTTTTTTCTAAGATGCTATTCAAAGCTGCCAAGCATGGTATTATTTTGGGGCTTTTAACTAATGTGTCCAAGGGGTCTCAGCTTTCAATATGTTGAAGATACTCTCCTTTTTCTAGAAAATTATATTGAAAATGCAATAAATTTTAAATGGATTCCTTCCTTCTTTGAAAACCTTTCTGGGGTGAGGATTAATTTTCAAAAGAGTGATTTGCTGACCATTAATATTGAAGATAATGTGGTAAAGTCCTATGCCCAATTTTTTCTGTCAATTGGGATATTTTCCCATCAAATACTTGGGTGTTCCCCTGCACTTTGGTAAGTTATGAAGGGAAGATATCCAACCTATCATTGATAGGATTATTAGAAACATCTCTGGCTGGATGGGTAGGCCTTTGTCCTATAGGGGGTAATTAATTATGTCTTGTGCTTTTATTTTTAGCATACCTGCATACCTAGTGGGCGTTATCAAATTCCTCAAATGGGCTATAAATGCCATCAATTCCCAAATGGATCACTTCCTGGGGTAATATGGGTGATAGTCATAAATATCATCTTGCCCATTGGGGTTTGGTCTCTAGGAAGAAGAACTTTCCAGCCTGGGAATCCCAACTATATATTACATACTTTAATATTGATCTTCTGGCCAAAGGTTGCTCATAGTTTTAACTATTAAAATGTTAATACATGCCACCAAAAATTATATCATTAGATTTGTATTTAGACATATTTTTTGATGATATTATTTTTCCTGCGTATAATTTATATTAAATTAGGTAAATTCATGGTCAAAGTATGACCCTAAATATGAGGGGGGCTAATAAACCAGGACAGAGGTACTACTTTGATAGTGAAGGTAGAGACCGGAGAATTTTGATTGAACACAAATATAATACTGATAATCCAAATGTTACATCGTCAAAAATGGGGTTGGATCTCCTTTCCGGAAAGGTATTACCTGGGCCATAAATGCCTCCAAAACTTTTAATAAATGGAATGTGGAAAATGGTAAAAGTAAAAGGTTATGGCAGGGCACTTCGGTGGGGGATTGTTCCCTGAAGATCAAGTACTAGAATTTGTTTGAAATTTTTAACCAACCCTTCTACTTGCTAGCACAAGCCTAGGATGGAGTAAATTTGAAACTAACTTTTAGAACATGTGTAGATCAAGCTGGGTTAAATAAGTGGCGGCACCTTTTTAATGAAATTGGGAAAATCCCATTATATGATTTTTCAGATGTGCCAGTATGGATGCTGGAACCCAATGGTAGATACTCGGTTAAATCCTTTTATCAGACTATTAATTTTTGAGTGTGGTATCTGAAATTGGAGCTTGTTTCTAGAAAATACTTTGCCCACAAAATATTCATGTTTTCTATTGGTTGATTATGAACTACACATATTTGTAATATTGCCATTAAGGTTAAAACGACGGGTATATTCGTATTGATTGGGTTTACTTTGTCTACATCATGTCATCTTTCTTAAGGCGTTACTCCGTTTGTCATGAAATTAATACCATAGATGCATGCTGGATCAAGGACGATTAGTGGAGTATTAGTAGTAGATGCAGGCATGACTCAGTTTATTTGTCTTAGACGTGATGCCTATATATAATCATTGTCAAGAATACGTCATAACTATGCGCTTTTCTATCAATTGCCGAACAGTAATTTGTTTACCCACAGTATGCTATGTGTTCGAGAGAGAAGCCTCTAGTGAAAACTATGGCCCACGGGTCTACATTAATCATATTATAAAATCCAAAATTACCTTGCTACAATTTATTTACTTTTATTTTGTTTTGCAATTTATCTATATACCACTACAAGATTTAAACCTTGCAAGTAACAAGTTCAATGAGATTGACAACCCTCTTGCTTGCGTTGGGTGCAAGTATTTGCTTTTGTGTGTGTGCAGGTGCTGTTCACGAGGCTTTGCATGATTCTCCTATTGGTTCAATAAACCTTGATTCTCACTGAGGGAAATACTTATCTCTACTGTACCGCATCTCCTCTCCTCTTCGGGGAAAATCCCAACGCAGCTCATAAGTAGGACGGGGATCCGACCACCTACCACCCAACGACTACTAATTAACCGCACCTCCATTGCCCATAATTAAGGAACCGACGGCGACGTGAGGAAGACCAATGTAAGTTAAGGCAACACCAAAATCAGGGAAACTGTCATCAATTTCCAGAATCAGATAACGCAGAACAGGTAAGCCTCCAAGGATATAGAAATCTTTCTACTGGGCTCCGAAAAAATCAACGTGTAAGTCCTGGAGGTTAACAAGGGAGCCCACCCACTTTGGAACATGGTCAATCCTCGAATGCAAAGCCTTAAGCGTCCGGAGGCTAAGTGACACATGGCATAGAGATTCACCTACTAATTCAGGGCCAAATGAAATAGTTAGAGAGAGAAGGTTCCCTAAGTTTGTAAGGGAAGTGACAATAATAGATTTCCTAGACTCGTGCTTGCCAGGTCAATTGAAATAGAACCTTTAAAATTAATTTTCTGTTCCTTGAGACTGCAGCTGCCTACATTCTTGTACGAACGTTGATGACTGGCTAGAGACTCCTACTTCCATCAATTTCGCAAGTGCTTGCATCTTGGAAATTACACAAGGAAGTGTAACATAATACTTTACTAATAGTTGAACCAGTCTCTTGAGATTAATAATAGATGTTGATAACTCACAAAAGGGTGCATCTGAAATCTAGTATCTCTAAGCACCATAGATGCCCGGTTTGTCCTCGGAGCTTACTTACATTGTTCACTCCTCAGAGGCTCAGGTACCTCGGTTGAAACATCCTCTCTATATTCTCAAGATGATGGTTCTCCAGCTGTTCGCATCCTCCAATGTCCAAAAAACGCAATTTCCTGAACTTGTCCATTGAAGTGATTTTCACTGATATCCCGAACACATCAAGCGATCGCGCATGAGACAACACCAAGCCTCTTGGCACTGTCAGTTCTTTTTGCTTTTTCGTTTGGAGGGAGAGTTGACGAACTTTGTTTTGTGGCCAAACAGTTAAACTAGGAACACCTACCAAAGTAATAAGTTTTCTTCTATGGACTTGGATATGATGAAATCAAGAATTTGTTTTCCCATGTTGGATCAAACTCATATTGATCAGTTCATTAAAAAAACCTTTCACCAAATTAACTCATATGTTGTACTATATCCGGCTTCTGCATTAATTAATCTTCCAGCAATCCACCTATTTATCAAAACTTTCTTCGCAAGGTTATAATCTTCAGGGAATATACTCAAACATAAAAGACAAGATTTTAGATGAGCAGGTAGATCAACGTAACTAAGTGACAATATCTTCACCATTCCTTCAAAGTAACTAAGCCAAGAGGAGTAGAAGGAATTGACAAGTAGTTTTCAGTAAGGTTTCACTGCAAGTGTTGTAAAGATAATTCGTAACTAGGTAAATAGTAACAAAAGTAAATAGGTGCAGCAAGCCGCCCAATCCTTAAGAATGGTAATGATAAGCCGGAGGTAAGCGCTGACCAGCAAACCCATCCATTCAAGGACCTCACCATGAGACTTTATTCATCTCCCGAACTCTGCTTTCATTGAGTTGTAGAGTTTGGCCCATGGCGGAATTCTCCATGCTTTCATTGAGTTGCAACAATCCATAATAAATTTAGCCGATAAATTGGGTGACATGTTGAAATGATATGGAAAAAATATAAGTGTATGACAATAGAGGCATGTTGCTAAGAAGGCATGACATTTCATACAGGGCGATTCGGCTCCCGAGCGCATCTGCTCCCTTGCATGAAGTAATATAAAAACATACTTGAAGGATTCAAAAAATCTGAACTTTTTGGCATGAAAGATGTTCAAGTGCATGATGTCGGTGCCAAATTTCTTCGTGTTTGGACATCTGAGTAGCCGTCAGCAAAAACAAAATTGGGTTATGTGAGAAAGTTTACTGTTGGCGCACTGTTCGGACTGATTTTGTGTTTTTGCCATGAGTACCTCAAATGTCCAAACGTGATGAGATATTTCCCGGACATCACGCATTTGAGTGTCTTGGTGTTGCCAAAATAAAATCAGATTTTTTTTATTTTACTGTTCATCGAGAGTAGATGAGCATGAGTTTAAAAATGAATATTTGTGAAATTTCATAGTTCTTGGAGTGATACAAACATCTGCCACATATGCATGTGGCAAAGTTGTGCAATATAGGTTTGTGAACCAAATACACCCTTATACTTTAGAAGTATCTACCAAAATATCCGATAAATTCATATCCTCTCAAGAACTCCACCAACGTTTATAGATATTTAATTGCACATATAAACCCACTATAATACATTAAAAGTGATTAATGTAATTATTGCTTTACTTAAGTTTTTTTAGGCGATGCTTTACTTAAGTTTAGGGTGTAACAATCCTTTGCAAATCCTTTGCCAAAAATATAATTATGAACATAGCCAAGTATATAATAAGTAAAAATAATTTGACAAAATAAAGTTTTGCTTTCAGCACGAGAAAATGCATCTTAATACATACTCCCTACGTCCCGAAATATAACAGCGTTTTTAACACTATACTAGTGTAAAAAAGTTCTTATATTTTGGGACGGAGGGAGTAATTTTTTTATTGTTATATCTGGGAAGTACCCCGTTCGTCCCAAAATGAGTGTCATTGATTTAGTACAACTTTACTTATTTTGGGATGGTGGCACAAAATATACCATTGGAAGATTTTCTCCGATACTTATCAAATACTAGATATCTTATGCAATGTACATACTATCGAATATATTCTTTGTCAAAGATAACTCTTTAAAAGCATGCACACCTTATAGTTTTTGATGAACATGTGTCGTGCATAGACAAACAAGCATATTTAATGGCAAGGTTGAGTTCCCATGAAGTAAAAATGTTTGGTATAAACATATGAGCATAGTTTTACAACCAAATGTAAACTCTGGGAATACTAGTTTATAGGTTTAACAACCAATGTGGTGGAGTTAAGTACCGGCGAAAAGGCCAGCTTGCCAAAGAACATGTGTCGTGGAGGATAAGAATCTAAGAATTTCTAGAAACCCTGTCATACATGTCCAGGGCCTTCATGAATTCATTGGTTTGTTGTACATCGTCTTTTACCAATTGCCATTTCTGCTGCGTCTAGATTGGAACAACTATTTTTGGTTTGCTTTACATCGTCTTTTAGCAATTACCGTTTCTGCTGCGTCTAGATTAGAACAACTATTTTTGGTTTGCTTTACATCGTCTTTTAGCAATTGCCGTTTCTGCTGCGTCTAGATTGGAACAACTATTTTTGGTTTGCTTTACATCATCCTTTAGCAATTACCGTTTCTGCTGCGTCTAGATTGGAACAACTATTTTTGGTTTGCTTTACATCGTCTTTTAGCAATTGCGCCGCGCGCAGCTCCATTGTTGGAAGAATGATTCGTATCCTGCATGCAATAGTGCTCTGGACCAAGATGCAAAGTCCATCCAACTTCATCGCTCGCATCAATGCGTGGTCACGCTCACCTGGATAGGAATGGGTGGGGCCGTGGGGGCGGGCAGGGTAGTTTAAAATCAGATGATCTCTTCTCTGATATAAGGATGAAAGGATGTCCAGAGCAGAATGCGGAAGTGAGCTGAAACTTACCCGGCAACATGCCTCTTATTTCACCCAGAGTCCAATGCCTTCCGCAACTTTGTTTTCTTCCTTTTTTGACAAAGGGATTTTATGGCCTCAAAATGTGGCATCAAGTGAATCACAAACATAATGAGTACACCACCCAGCCTTTCCATAGCTAAGAAGCTCACATCCAACACCAACTCACGCACACAAAAAAACACAAGCAATTATCAAAGTCATATAAGACCAAACTATGCATAGGCTGTTGGAATCTACTACTCCCTCCGTTCCACAATGTAAGCCTTTTTAGCAAGCTAGTTTAGTTTGCTAAAAAAGGCTTACATTATGGAACAGAGGTAGTAGTATTTACTAGTCCAAGATAAATCCTAAATTTCTCATTGACACATTATTATATTTTGTTAACTGGGAAAACTAATGAGTCATTGATTAATTAGTAACGGTCGTGTTTATTATGGCTGTTTCTAATTCATTAATGGATGCGGTTATTATGGTCGTTCTGATTCATTAAAAAACACGTTTATTGTGGTCGTTCCTAATTCATAAACGGACGTGTTTAGTATGGCAGTTTCTAAATCATAAACGGACGCGTTTATGACGGCTGCTTTGACTCCCAACTAGCACTATATAAAACCGTACCAAGCCAACCTTGGAAAAATATGATCATATGGTTTCGCTTCATTCCAAACTTTTGTGCAGCCACACGAGTCTTCTTCATCCCTCCTTCTGGCGTGCACTGCGAGAAGTGACGGCAGGCCTCCGGAACCCCGCCTCTTGTGATCCTTTACGGGAGAGGGCCGATCAGATTTTTTGGGAGCGCAATCGCGCGACTGTTGACAATGATTTCTTCCCCAACGAGGACTTCTTCCCCGACATCGACAACCTCTTCCTCGACGACATGGCCGACAACGTGAACACCAACTCCAGTGGTTCTGTTCCCGCTGCCCAGTATGTATACTTGTTCTCTCTGTATGAAATCTCACTACACCATGGACCAGATGTGGGGGCACGTTTTCTGCCGGGAAATGTCACTTTAGAGGGCAATCAAACTGTCGGAAAAAGTTTTTTCCTGGCTATTTAGTCTGCCCACTATCACCCTGCCGGCAAAGAGCTTTGCCGGCTGTTTGACTTTTTCTGGTAGTTATTCTGCCCTCCTAGCCCCATTTGTGCCGGCAGCTTATGACCTGCCAGGAAAGAGTTGTGCCGGTTGTTTGATAATCCCCAAGTGCAGGGAATCATCGTAGCAATTTCCAAAGGTGGAAGTGATAAGTATGGAGTGTCGAACCCACAAGGAGCTAAAGGTAAGATCAATATTCTCTCAAGCCCAATCTGCCACTGATACGACTCTACGTACACCGAACGTTTGCTTCCAACTAGAAACGAGAAATAAAACTACGTTGTGGGTATGAAGAGGATAACTTTGTATAATATCGGAGAGCTAAAATATAAAAGTAGGTGTTGTTATCATAAAGTTAGAATATATTACTAAATATTATAAATAGCGAGTGTGGAATAATGATGGGTCGGTGTGCGGAATTGTCCTAGGCAATCGTTAACAAGACCGGTAATCACTATTGCAATTTCATATGAGGGAGAGGCATAAGCTAACATACTTTCTCTTCTTGGATCATATGCACTTATGATTGGAACTCTAGCAAGCATCTGCAACTACTAAAGATCATTAAGGTAAAACCAACCATAGCACTAACATATCAAGTCCCCTTTATCCCATACGCAACAACCCCCTTACTCGGGTTTATGCTTCTGTCACTCAAGCAACCCACTATAAGTGAATCATGAACATATTGCAACACCCTACAGCAGGAATCCCTCACGCTTGCGCAACACGGAGGGCACCATAGGATAGCACCAAGGTAAAACATACAACTCATACCAATCTAGATCATCAATCAATCCAAAGACAAAAGATATCTACTCAAAACATCATAGGATGGCAACACCATCTTTGGATCATAATATGTGGCATAAAGCACCATGTTCAAGTAGGGATTACAGCGGGTTGCGGGAGAGTGGACCGCGTAAAAGAGATGAGGATGGTGATGTTGATGAAGATGATCACCGCGGCGATGATTCCCCTTCCGATGGCACTCCGGCGCCAACAAGAGAGAGGAGGAGAGGTTCTCCCTATTGTGCTTCCTCATCCATGGCCTTCCCCCTCTGGTCCTTGGCCTTCATGGCGATGATGGCCTCCGGGATCCTCCTCTATGGCCTCCGGTGATGATGGCCCCCTCCAGCAGGGTGCCAGAGAGGGCCTAGATTGATTTCTCATGGCTACAAAGGCTTGCGGCGGTGGAACTTCCGATCTAGGTTTTTTTCTGGGGGTTTCTATATTTATAGGAATTTTTGGCATTGGTTTCACGTCAGGGGGGTCTCCGAGTCGTCCACGAGGCAGGGGCCCACGCCTGGGGGTGGGCGCCCCCACCCTCGTGGATAGCCCAGGACTCTTTTGGCCCAACTCTTTTGCTCCAGGGGCTTCGTTTGGTCCATCAAAAATCAACAAAGGGCACGTCAATTGGACTCCATTTGGTATTCTTTTTCTGTAAAACTCAAAAACAAGGAAAAAACAGAAACTGGCTCTGGGCTCTAGGTTAATAGGTTAGTCCCAAAAATCATATAAAATAGCATATAAAACATCTAAGATGGATAATATAATAGCATGAATATTTCATAAATTATAGATACGTTGGAGACGTATCAGCATCCCCAAGCTTAATTCCAGCTCGTCCTCGAGTAGGTAAATGATAAAAGAAATAATTTATGAAGTGTGAATGCTAGGAGGTGCACAAGTTTGATCAATGATAATTTCAATCACCTTTTCTAGCATCATTATATGTCATAACAGTAGCTCATCTCATAAAACTTTTCATGATCAAGTAACAAGCTATTCACATGTTAAAGTATAGATCATAAACTTTCTTGAAAACTAACAAACAATGCTCTTAGTCATCAAACAATTGCAATTCATATTATTTTTAGGAAGGGTCTATGTCAGAGCTTTGATTTAGCAAACTCCAAATACTCAACTATCATTTAATCTTTCACAATTGCTAACACTCACGTGATATTGATGGGTTCAAAGTTTTATTCGGACACAGAGAAAGATAGGGGCTTATAGGTTTGCCTCCCAACCCTTTTATCTCTGGGGTAATGTCAACAATAGTAGTTCATGATAACTTACATCCAATTGGATATATGTATCAGGATCTTTCCAACACAATGTGCTTGCCAAAGGATAAAATGTAAAAAGAAAAGGTGAAGATCACCATGACTCTTGCATAAGGTAGAAGATAAAAGTAAAAGATAGGCCCTTCGCAGAGGGAAGCAGAGGTTGTCATGTGCTTTTAAGGTTGGATGCACAAAATCTTAATGCAAAAGAACGTCACTTTATATTGCCTCTTGTGATAGAGACCTTTATGATGCAGTCCGTTGCTTTTATTTCTTCCCTGTCACAAGTTCGTATAAAGCTTATTTTCTTCGCACTAATAGATCATACATATTTAGAGAGCAATTTTTATTGCGTGCACCGATGACAACTTACTTGAAGGATCTTACTCAATCCATAGGTAGGTATGGTGGACTCTCATGGCAAAACTAGTTTAAGGGATATTGGGAAGCACAAGTAGTATCTCTTACTTGGTGCAAAGAATTTGGCTAGCATGAGGGGGAAAGGCAAGCTCAGCATGTTGGATGATCCATGACAATATACTTTATTTCAGATATAAGAAAACATAACCCATTACGTTGTCTTCCTTGTCCAACATCAACCTTTTAGCATGTCATATTTTAGTGAGTGCTCACAATTGCAAAAGATGTCCAAGATAGTATATTTATATGTGAAATCTCTCTTCCTTCAATATTCTTTCATGAATTGCTCAAGTGACCAATTCTACGTTTGCTAACTTTCAATGAGTTTACTACCTATACTTATTATGTGTGAAGTCATTACTCACCATGTTATAAGCATATGGAACACATATAAATTCAGATTTATGACATTCAATTTATTCAACCATTTACTCATAGGATATACGTGAAACACGTGAGTAAAGGACAAACTACTTCGAAAGATATAAGTGAAGAACACTGAGTAGTCAAATAATTAACTAGCCATGGACGGATTCTTTTTCATTCAAGATTTCAGATCCAATAATTTTATTCAAACAGCAAGTAAAAATGAAAATACTCTCCAAGCAAAACACATATCATGTGACGAATAAAAATATAGCTCCGAGTAAGGTATACCGATAGTTTTGAAGACGAAAGAGGGGATGCCTTCCGGGGCATCCCCAAGCTTAAGCGCTTGAGTCTTCCTTGAATATTACCTTGGGGTTCCTCGGGCATCCCCAAGCTTAGGGTCTTTCCACTCCTTATTCTCCTCATATTGATATCTCACCCAAAGCTTGAAAACTTCAATCACACAAAACTTAACGGAACTTCGTGAGATAGGTTAGTATGATAAAGAGTAAACCATTCACTTTGGTACTGTCAAAGACAAGGTTCATAATTGTTCTCACACAATTCCTACTGTACCATATCATATCTACAATTTATATTGAGAAATATAAGCCATAGAAACTAGAAAACAAGCAAACTATGCAATGAAAACAGAATCTGTCAGAAACAAAACAGTTTGTAATGGTCTGAACAGCAACCATACTTCTGCTACTCCAAAAATTATAAAATAAATTGGTGGACATGAGGAATTTGTCTATTAATCATCTGCAAAAATAATCAACCTAAAATCACTCTCCAGTAAAAAAAATGGCATCTATTCTCGTGAGCGCAAAGTTTCTGTTTTTTACAGCAAAATTGCAAAGACTTCACCCATGTCTTCCCAAAGGTTCTACTTGGCACAAACACTAATTAAAATATAAAACCACATCTAACCAGAGGCTAGATGAATTATTTATTACTAAACAGGAACAAAAATGAAGAAACAAAAATAAAATTGGGCTGCCTCCCAACAAGCACTATCGTTTAACGCCCCTAGCTAGGCATGGTGATTTCAATGATGCTCACGTAAAAGATAAGAATTGAAACATAAAGAGAGCATCATGAATAATATGACTAGCACATTTAAACCTAACCCACTTCCTATGCCTAGGGATTTTGTGAGCACACAATTTAAGGGAACAAGAATCAACTAGGATAGGAAGGCAAAGCAAGTATAACTTCGAAACTTTAAGCACATAAAGAGGAAACTTGATATTATTGCAACTCCCACAAGCATATATTCCTCCCTCATAATAATTCCAAGTAGCATCAAGAATTAGTTTAACAATATAACCATCACATAAAGCATTATTTTCATGATCTACAAGCATATAAATTTTTCTACTCTCCACATAAGCAAAATTCTTCTCATTCGGAATAGTGGGATCACTAATTCCTAAAGTTGACACTCTACCAAAACCGCTTTAGATGATAGTATTAGTCATACTCCAAAAGATATAAGTGAATTTCATGTAGAATTCTACAATTAATATAGACCAACCAATATCCAAGCTCAAAAAATATAAGTGAAGCACACGAAGCATTCTATAAAACCATACTCAAATGATTTAAGTGAAGCACAAAGAGCAATTCTATAAGGTCATATTCAAAAGATATAAGTGAAGAGCATGGATCATTCTATAAATCGATGAAGATATATCTCATAATAGCATGGTTCTTAAAGAAAAAGAAAAACACAAAGGACACAAATCATGTGAACAAAACAAAAACCGAGGTATACCGATATTTGTTGAAGAAGAAAGATGGGATGCCAACCGGGGCATCCCCAAGCTTAGATGCTTGAGTATCCTTTGAAATATTTACTTGGGGTGCCTTGGGCATCCCCAAGCTTGAACTCTTGCTTCTCTCTATTCTTATCATATTGATGGCTCCTCGATCTTCGAACACTTCATCCACACAAAACTTTAACAAAAACTTTGTGAGATCCGTTAGTGTAATAAAGCAAACTGCCACTTTAAGGTACTGTAATTAACTCATTCTATATTTATATTGGTGTTAAACCTACTGTATTCCAACTTCTCTATGGTTCATACCCCCGATACTAGCCATAGATTCATCAAAATAAGCAAACAACACGTGAAAAACAGAATCTGTCAAAAACAGGACAGTCTGTAGTAATTTGGAAGTTTAGTAAACTTCTGTAATCCACAAATTATGAAATAAATTTGAAAATTTGAAAAATTTGTAGAGAAGTAATTTACAAAAAGTTTCAGACCCATTTCACTTTCCAGTAAAAAATGTAAATTCATGCACTACAGCCAAAGTTTCTGTTTTTGTTCTGCACATAGTTAACAAGCAATCTAATCATCCTAAAACCAAAGCTTGGCACATTATTTTTATAATACAATGGATATATACAAGGGGATAATTATTTACAGAGAAACTTCCATTAAAAATTCTACATTGTTTCCGTGAGCATGAACACAAGTGCTCAAGGTCGACCCTCACCTCTTCAATGCATAACTTTCCAATCACTTCTCTTTTTGAAAAAAACTTTTTAGGCATGAGAGGCAAGTAATTTTTTTTTGGTATTTTCATACTTTAATTTTTTTTGTATGTTTCACCCACAAATAAACATAAACAAAAAGGAAAAACAAAATCTACTTAGTGAAGAAAGCAAACAAGCACACACGAGAATATCAACCCCACGCTATTGCTCCCCGGCAACGGTGCCAGAAAAGAGCTTGATAATCCCCAAGTGCAGGGAATCATCGTAGCAAATTTCCAAAGGTGGAAGTGATAAGTATGGAGTGTCGAACCCATAAGGAGCTAAAGGTAAGATCAATATTCTCTCAAGCCCTATATGCCACTGATACGACTCTACGTACACCGAATGTTTGCTTCCAACTAGAAACGAGAAATAAAACTACGTTGTGGGTATGAAGAGGATAACTTTGTATGATATCGGAGAGCTAAAATATAAAAGTAGGTGCTGTTGTCATAAATTTAGAATATATTACTAAATATTATAAATAGCGAGTATGGAATAATGATGGGTCGGTGTGCGGAATTGTCCTAGGCAATCGTTAACCAGACCGGTAATCACTATTGCAATTTCATATGAGGGAGAGGCATAAGCTAACATACTTTATCTTCTTGGATCATATGCACTTATGATTGGAACTCTAGCAAGCATCCGCAACTACTAAAGATCATTAAGGTAAAACCAACCATAGCATTAACATATCAAGTCCCCTTTATCCCATACGCAACAACCCCCTTACTCGGGTTTATGCTTCTTTCACTCAAGCAACCCACTATAAGAGAATCATGAACGTATTGCAACACCCTACAGCGGGAATCCCTCACGCTTGCGCAACACGGAGGGCACCATAGGACAGCACCAAAGTAAAACATACAACTCATACCAATCTAGATCATCAATCAACCCAAAGACAAAAGATATCTACTCAAAACATCATAGGATGGCAACACATCATTGGATCATAATATGTGGCATAAAGCACCATGTTCAAGTAGGGATTACAGCGGGTTGCGGGAGAGTGGACCGCGTAAAAGAGATGAGGATGGTGATGTTGATGAAGATGATCACCGAGGCGATGATTCCCCTCCCGATGGCACTCCGGCGCCACCAAGAGAGAGGAGGAGAGGTTCTCCCCCTTGTGCTTCCTCCTCCATGGCCTTCCCCCTCTGGTCCTTGGCCTTCATGGCGATGATGGCCCCTCTAGGATCCTCCTCCATGGCCTCCGGTGATGATGGCCCCCTCCGGCAGGGTACCAGAGAGGGCCTAGATTGATTTCTCGTGGCTACAAAGGCTTGCAGCGATGGAACTTCCGATCTAGGTTATTTTCTGGGGGTTTCTGTATTTATAGGAATTTTTGGCGTTGGTTTCACGTCAGGGGGGTCTCCGAGTCGTCCACGAGGCAGGGGCCCACGCCCAGGGGGGTGGGCGCGCCCCCCACCCTCGTGGACAGCCCGGAACTCCTCTGGCCCAACTCTTTTGCTCCAGGGGCTTCTTTTGGTCCATAAAAAATCAATAAAAATTGGCACGTCAATTGGACTCCGTTTGGTATTCCTTTTCTGTAAAATTCAAAAATAAGGAAAAACAGAAACTGGCACTGGGCTCTAGGTTAATAGGTTAGTCCCAAAAATCATATAAAATAACATATAAAACATCTAAGATGGATAATATAATAGCATGAATACTTCATAAATTATAGATACTTTGGAGACGTGTCATTGTTCAGTGTTTTACCGGCTATTTGATTGCCCTCAAATGTACTAAGTTTTGCCAGCAGTTTCCTGTACTATTTCCGGCAGTTGAATTGCCCTGAAATTGGGCTCATGATGTTTCGGCATATTACTGCATGCATCCACATATTACAGTTCAATCATGACAGATTGTAGCACAAGATATTTTCCATAGGAGAACATTCATATGATTCATTCAGCTCTTCCATAAGCCATGATGCACAAGATGCCTTGGTTGATGATGCAGGAGTCTGCACGTCCCCCTACCTGGTGCGCGAGATGTCGTGTGTCGGAACTTGGACATCGGAAGAGACCGGCATCTCCTCCCCTATTTGTTCGGCAGTGGGCGGGGGAGACTCTTGCGTTGACGTGGGTGGTAATGGAGAGAGGTGTAAGGACACAATGCAAGGCTCAAGGACACGGTTTTTACCCAGGTTCAGGCAATCGTGAGATGGAACCCTACGTCCTGCATGTCTGATCTGGGATTATGTGGGATGAAAGTTATTACACGAGTAGATCTGCTTCTAGACCCAGGGAGGGACCCCGGGAGTCCTAACTAAGCTTTCTCCTCCTCTCTCCTCTTCCTTTCACCTTCTCCTCTCTAGGGTTCTCTCTTCTTCTCTTTGTTTTCCCCCCTTTACTCTTGAGGGTCGGCACCTCCTTTTATCACAAGGGGTCGCCACAACTCCCTAGGGTGCTCGATTGACACGGGCTCGGCTACTCCATCACGGTGGGCACGTGGAGAGGGCCAACGAACCGTCTCCAACGTGTTCTCCATGGTCTGCTAGGCGAAGAGCCACATGCCACACCCTTCGCGCATTAATGCGGTGGTTGCGGAACCGCCCTGCCTTCCCTGGTAGACCCCCGGGAGCCTTCCAAGATGCATCCAAGGGCCAGCTAGCCCTCCCTCGGGTGCCTACTGCCCTGTACTCCGGTGATAGGAAACTCCGGTCAGCCTTCCTTTGATCCGTCACCGCTGATCCAGCTCACGGAACCCACCACTCGGGTACCCCCCGATGGCGGGACACCGAGAGACTAGAACCTTCACAGGGATGAGGCACACTTCACAACTTGGAGTGTCCTCACCAAATCTACGGAGCCACCAAAACTCGATACTTCAAGACTGGGGCTCACACCACAACAAGATTGGTAGCTCCCGACAATGTCTTCGTGGCTACCAAAGCTACGAAGGACCACAACCTCCTAGGGTTCCAACAAACCCGAAGAATAGCAGGTTCCTCAATGGAATCAAGGGGGAAATCAAATCGCTTGGGTAGGAATGAGTATCTAGGTCTTCTCTCTCAAATCCCCGAAGGGCAAAGTGTTTGAGATGCTAGAGAGAGATCTATGGAGTTTAAGATCTTGAACAATGGTGTGGAGATATTTCTGGTCATGGTACCCTTATCAAGATAGAAGACGGGATTTTATAGTGTCTTTAGACATCTAGCCGTTGCAGGAAACTTACGCCGGAGTTTCCGGCCAAGAAGACCGGAGTCTCCAGACCAAATGTTATTTGGAAGATTCCGGCCTGGCCGGAGAATTCCAAAAGTCTCCGTGCATACTCCGGAGGGGGCATCAGAGGCTTACACCAAGGCGTATCAATTTTGACCCCATCCAGGAATATTTAGGGCCAGAGTAACCGGGTAATCTCTGGTATGAGTTTGCAGCAAGCTCGATGGCAATGGAAGCGGAGGCGGTTCGGGATGGGGTGCGTATGGCCCTGGAAAGAGGTTTCCATAGAGTTGTCGTCGAGAGCGACGCTCAAGCAATCATAAAGCTGTGGCAGACAGAAGATTTTGATTGTGCTGAGATTGCTGGTGTTCTTCATGAGATCAAAGAGCTGAGTGCACACTTTGAGAGTTTCAGGCTAATATTCGTACGAAGACGTGCTAATGAGGCGGCTCACTTATTTGCGAAGCAGGCGACAGGTGTTAGGAGGAGATGCTTATGGCTTAATTGCATTCTAGTATTCCTAACGAACATGTTGTATCGTGATTGTGTGCCTGATTAGTTAGCAATAAAGCTCTTTTACTCGCAAAAGAAAAAGGAGCCATGATTGGCGCTAGACTTGTACTATGATACAGCATGACAAGACTGACTGACCGAATATAAGGTGCTTAGCTGAAAATTTGTGGTCAAAATGAGCCAGCCAAACTGCGTGGAAGATGTCCACGTCCTGTTTGGCCCATCCATGGATTTCTTTTTCTTTTTGTTGGCATATGCACCGATGCACATGATTCCAGAGATCTGGAAAAACTGCAGAAAGAGAAAGAGAAGTCCACCGTGCGTGCCGGTGCGTCAACTCACTATATAATGCTCCCTGCTAAGCTGCCACTGACCATTGCATACGCATCCTGATGACCTGATCCCAAGGCGACGATGGCTGGATGGACCCGTGGTACTGGCGGCGGTCCTGCTGTGCGCGACGGCCGCCATGGCCATGGCGCTGTCGGCGTCCAACGTGCGCGCCACCTACAACTTCTACAACCCGGAGAAAGATCAACTGGGACCTCAACACCGCCAGCGCCTACTGCGCCACATGGGACGCCGGCATGTCATTCGCCTGGCGCTGCAAGTACGGCTGGACGGCCTTCTGCGGGCCCACCGGCCAGGCATCATGTGGCAAGTGCCTCCAGGTAAAGACTAAGAAAAACTTTACTCTATTAGTAGATGAATATCATGTTGGCTAACGGTTTATTGTCTGAATCTGCATATATAGGTGACCAACGCGGGGACCGGCGCACAGATTACGGCGAGGATCGTCGACCAGTGCAGCAACGGCGGCCTGGACCTGGACCTGGACCACGACACGGTGTTCAGCAAGATCGACACACGCCATTCTCACGTCTGCTTGAGGTCCTGATACATGGAGTCCCGCTTGATCTCGCCTGCTCCAGCACCGTCGAAGTACTACTCCGCTTCCTTGTTGTGGTCGCCGGCGTCATCCATGTAGGCACAGTCATGGAACATCGTGTATTTAAAAAATGCTTATCATGTATTTACAAAATATTATTAATGTTCTTTAAAAAAAGATCATTTCATATTTAAAAAAGCTTTATATTTTTTAAAACATGTACATCAGTGATCTAAAAAAAATGTTCATTGTGTATTTTTGAAATTTTTATTTTTTAGCAAATGTACATTGTATATTTTTAAACTATTCACACTGTATTTGAAAAGCTCATCACGCATTTAAAAATATCCGGTACGCGTTGTAAAAACTACGATCGTTCGTCTTGGATGAGAAATTGTCGATAAATGTATAAAAAATGTTTATCATGTATTTGTGAAATATTTATCATGTGTTTTAAAAATATTCATCACTTTTTGCAGGAAAATATTGGGCACTTTTTACTCAAAAATAGTGCTACAGTTTGCTAATACAAATTACTTCACGCTGTTTGGTACTTGGTACAATCAACAGGTGGTGCTACCTCCAGATCTCCCTACATTAGCAAGACTAAGAGTAACCCTATTTTGATTATGAACAATTTTCCGCGAAATAAACCCCGAAGCTCCAAAAGCTTCTTGCTGTCTGTCATCAAGTGTCCATAGGCTGAACTACAAAAAATGCTACCTTCATTTTAGCTAACTGCCGTCCGTGTGAGCCAGTACCTAAACATTACGTAAAATCTTTACATAATAATAGCATCGCTCGCAGAACGATCAAGCACATCATCCGTGAGGGTAGCAAAAACAGCCGGCTTCTCAGACTGGATTATATTCATCATGTAATAAAAATATTCATTGTCTAATAAAAACAATTACATCAGGCATAATAAACAAATTATTGTTGTAAAAATGTTCATCATGTATTAAAAAGTGGTCATTGTATTACAACATATCCATCATGTATTTAAAATATGGTTATTGTGTATTATATGATCAATCATATATTAAATATTAGTCTTGTATTAAAATGTATATATTTCCCAAGAAGGAAACGAGAAAATTAAAACATTCAAATATTTCATGATGTAATAAAGATGATAAAGTGTAGAGATTGACATGCCAATGCAAAGTAGTATGGTGGTGTATATCAGCAAATATATATTTATAATATATTTTGCAGCATATATATACTCCTCCGTCTCCTTTTAGTCTATATATAAAATTTGGTCAAAGTCAAGCGATGCAAAGTTTGATCAAATTTATATCAGAAGTTATCAACATCTACGAAAATTAATATCATGACGCATCTAGACTAAAAGGAAAATTAATATCATGACGCATCTAGTAATATTTATTTCATATTTTAAATGTTGATATCCTTCCTTACAAAGTTAGTCAAAGTTTATAAAGTTTGATTTTAATCAAATTTTATATGCAGACTAAAAAGAAATTATTAATCAAGCGGCAGCCAAGTCTGCAATACATAGGTCAGGTACCTCCTCAGGTCCTGAGCGAAGCCACACCGCAGTGCGCTTCTTTATTCTATCATAGTTCGCTAGGTAATGACTAACAATGTTTTGCTCTCGCTTAATATGCTTGACTAAGAATTCCCTATTCTCCTGAAGAAGTTGCTTAATTTCCTGCACCATCATCATGTGTGCCGATCTATCCTCTCCCGTTTTAGTGATTAGCTTGACGACTTCTGAGCAGTCAGTTTGAATAACAATGGGTAAGGCTGACCACTGAATGGCAAGGGAAATGCCTTCCCAACATGCATGTAGTTCAGACTCCAATGGAGACGCACACCGTCTCAGTTCGCGGCAAGACGAGTAGATGATCGCTCCCCTATCATCCCGAAGGACCATCCCAGCCCCTGTTGTATCATCTTTCTCTGAAAAGGAGCCATCAATACTTAACGCCGCCCAGCCCGCCGGTGGCGCGTCCCATCCCTGCCTTTTCTTTACTACCTCACCTGCATGTGATAATGCACGCCTCTTGTACTGAGGTACAGTCACCATCTTGCCTTTAACATGGTCACCATTGGGATTGGCCTGCAAAGCAAGTAAGGAGCATATGTAGCTGGAGAGAAACCGGGCCGATGCCTCCACTGGTGGCGGCCGTTTGTGATGGACGATCTCATTTCTCACGTGCCAGCATCGCCAAATCGTCATGAGCGTGTACAAACGCTCCTCCTCCGGCAACTCCGCTAGCACTTGGAGCAACCACTCCGGCCCTGTATTCACCAGTCGTCGGACGTCCGGAATACTCCATTGCTGCGCCATTGCCTGCCATAGCGCGACTGCTCGAGGGCATCTGCAAAGAGCATGAAATGTGTCCTCCGGTTCGGTGGCACACACAGGACAAAGATTAGAAACTTCAAGTGTACAATGCTGCTTATTAACCCATGTAGGTAAGCAGTCAGTAGCCACCCGCCACGCGAACACACGCACCTTAGGAGGAGCAGGGCACCTCCATAAAAAAGCCCAGACGGCTCGTCGCCCGTCCGGTGCCCTGCTCGCCGCGACTGATGATGGACGAAGACGATCGCCGAGCGCCAGCCGATACGTGCTCCGAACCGAGAAGGCACCATTGCGCTCCGGTTCCCATGCCAGGACGTCCTCTCCTAGTCGAGGTGAAGTGTGAATTTTTACAATCTGTTCCACGTCCACAGGGTAGAATTATTGCTGCAGGAGGTCTACACGCCAAGCTCCTCGGTCATCCAACAGTTCAGAAACTCTCCGCAGCCGGCATCTTCCTTGCCTAGTGATAGGTTTGCCTGAGCCCCCGTTCGGTATCCAGCGATCCCTCCAGATGCGAATGGACCGGCCGTTGCCCACCCTCCAAATTATGCCACGTTTTAGAAGATCAAGTCCATGCACTATAGCTTGCCATGTTGGTGACGCTCCATTTGGAAACACTGTATCCTCTAGATTACCAGTAGGGAAGTACTTAGCCTTTAACGATTGTGAGCACAAACTATCCGGGAAGTTGAGGATGCGCCAAGCCTGTCGTGCCAACAGTGCTTGGTTGAATAAGCGAAATTCCCGAAACCCCATACCACCATGTGATTTGGGCTGCAATAATTTATCCCATGCTCGCCAATGCGTTTTCCGCCGGCCCTTCTCAGCTCCCCACCAAAAATTCCTCACCATACGATTGAGGTCGTCGCATGTAGACACCGGTAACCTGAACACACTCATCAAGTATGTTGGCAATGTTTGAGCAATAGATTTAATTAGAACTTCTTTTCCACTCTGCGTCATTGACTCACACCATGTCACAAATCGCTTGGTAAACTTTTCCTGGATATTCTTGAACCTCCCCTTGGACATGCGGCCATTAGGTGTTGGGAGTCCAAGGTACTTCTCCTCAAAACTCACATTGTGCACACCCAACACTCGAACCACATCATCTTTGTTTCCCTGATTACAGTGTTCACCAAACAGTATCGAACATTTCTGGGCTCCACCCATGAAATTAAACGAGTATGTTCTGCTCCACCCATGAAGGCTCTTTAGACTTTTTCTTTTCTTTTGGAGGGATACGGGCTCGTTAGATTAGAACCCATAGCCGGCCGCGTGTGAGTCTTATTTTTTAAACCGAGCTGCAGATCCAACGAGAAATCTGCCTGGAATCGATCGATATTCAAACATGTATCAACGGCCAGCATCCGCGCGTGCATGCAGCCATTAGTAGAAGAGAAGCCCTAGCTAGCAGCCGCGCGCCGATCGATCTTTCTTTCTCACGGACGACAACCAAACCGATCGAGCTACGTACTCCACCCCACCCAAACATGCCCGCGCCGCAGCGACGGTGGGCGGAGCTCCCGTCCGAGCTGCTCGCCGTCGTCTCCGGCCGCCTGCACGATCCCACCGACTTTGTCTACTTCCACGCCGTCTGCGTTTCATGGCGGGACTCGCTGCCCCAGACGACCATGCTCCGCTCCGTCCTCTTCCCCTGGCTCGTTGCCCCACCGTCAGGCCGCCGATTCTCCGTCATCAGGCCCCGCTGCGTCTTCTCCAAGACAAGCTACCACGCAGAGGTATCCTCGAGCTTCTGTTGAATTGTACCGTTGTATGTATTGTATACGTATTGTATGAGATGTGATGGTTGTTGTATCTAGGCCTAGTCTTCCGCCATGACCACGCCATCCACTCCCTGCATGTAGGGAGTTAGGCTGCATGCCTCTGTGTATATGTAACAGTCTGCTCAATGGAGTAGATGTGAGACTCATTCCACCATTCATCTTGGTAATCAGAGCTCAGGCCTCTCCCCTCCTATGTCGACCAGCTCTCCCTCCTCTCCCTTCGACGGCGGCCTCGGCCACACCCCCTCTGCCGATGCCGACGACCTCGCCGCCGCAGCTGCCGCCTCTGAGCGCCAACGCGCGTCGCTAACCCCGGATCTCTCCAACTCCGGCGGCCTGCCTCTCGCCACGTCCCCACCCAACCCTATTCCCCCGATCCCTCTTTCTATGCCAACCACCACTCCACCTCCCGGCGGTCTTCCTCCGAGCATCGCCGGGGTCATCGACTTCAAGTTGGCCCTGGATGGGACTAACTTCACTCGCTGGCGCAACTACTTCAACCTCCTCTTCGCACGGTACCACGCGGAGACGCACGTGCAGGCCGGCGCCGCGGCACGCCTCGCCGATCAGCAGTGGCGCGACGACGACAACACTATCCGCCTCTGGTTCTTCTCCACGATCGAAGGTGACCTCCTCGACCTCGTCGCCCCGCCCGACTCCACTGCTTACACCATTTGGCAGCGCCTTCACGAGTACTTCCTCGCCAATGAAGCCGAGCACGCCATGCACCTCGGCCAGGAGTTCCGGGCGTGCGTTCGTGGTGACCTCTCCATCAACGAGTACTGTCGCCGCCTCCAGGGCATCGCCGCCGCCCTCGCTGACGTCCGGGAGCTGGTCACCGACCGCACCCTGACCCTGCAGATGCTCGATGGCGTCGGCAAAAAGTTCGAACTGCCGGCCGCCATCATCCAGTCCACCGTGCCGCTGCCCACGTTCGCCCAGGTGCGGTCCCGCCTCGTCCTTGCTGAGCTCGCCATCGACAAGCGCGCACGCACCGAGGGCGCGCAGGTGCTGGCCGTGCTCCCCGACGACGCCAGGGGCGCCGACGGACGCGGTGACCGCGGTGGCGGCCCTCCTGGCGGTCACGGCGGGCGTGGCGGTCCTCCAGGCGGCAACGGCGGCGGGCATCCCGGTGGTGGCAACCGCGGGCGTGGCGGCCGTGGCCGGGGTCGCGGTGATCCCGCTGGCGGTGGCCGCGGGCCGCAGCCGTGGCTGGGCTACTTCGCCCCAATGGGCATGCCCTTCCCGCCGCCGCGCTCTCCTTCCCGCCGCCGCGCTCTCCGTCGATCCCGCCCAACTCTGCGGGCGTCCTCGGCCCACGTCCGGGAGCGCCCCATCACGCCTACTCCGCGTACACGACGGCTCCGACTCTGCCTCCACCACCTCCGTACGCCGCTGCCTCACCTTACTCATGGGATGCCACCGCCATGTTCCACGCCGCGCCAAGCCAGGGGCACGGCTACCCACCTCAGGCCGATTGGATCATGGATACTGGCGCGTCCTCCCATGTCACCGGTGACCCAGGTACCTTGCTCGAGTCCCATCCCCTTTTAGCGCATAATACTCGTCATATCATCGTCGGTAATGGGGCTCGTCTCCCTGTCGTCGCCATCGGTAACACTCGGCTCCCTCCTCGCCCTTTCTATCTTACTCATATTCTGCTCTCTCCCAATGTTGTGCAAAACCTTATCTCTGTACGTAAGTTTACACGTGATAATCTTGTTTCCGTGGAGTTTGATCCTGTTGGCTTTTCCGTGAAGGATCTTCACACCAAGGAGGTTCTTCTGAGGTCCAATAGTGGTGACGACCTCTACCACTTCTCCGGCGACCATGGCGGCCCCACACCAACGGCGTGTGCACTTGCGATTTCGGATCTCTGGCATAAACGGCTCGGGCACCCGGGCTCTTCTTCTTTAGCTCATTTCCCGTTTGATGTTTCATCCAAATGTAATAAACCTCCCAAGTCTCCCACATGTATTGCTTGTCAACAGGGCAAACACACCCGCCTCCCCTTCTCCACCTCGACAACCTATACCACTGCACCATTTCAGCTTTTGCATTATGACTTGTGGACTTCTCCCATTGTTAGTTTTTCTGGCTACAAATATTACCTTGTTATTTTGGATGATTATACTCATTACTCTTGGACCTTCCCTCTTCATGCTAAATCCGATACATGTGCCACTTTTCAGCGTTTCTTTGCGTTTATCCTTACTCAATTTCATGTGCTTGTGCAATGTTTGCAGTGTGACAACGGCGGTGAATTTCTTTCCACTAACATTCGCGAGTTCTTCTCTACTAACGGCATCGTCTTCCGTCTCACGTGCCCGCACACGTCTCCCCAAAACGGCAAGGCCGAACGGTTCATCCGTACCACCAACGACGTCATTCGCACGCTCCTCTTCCAAGCACGCCTACCGCCGCCCTTCTGGGTCGAAGCACTCCATACCGCCACCACCCTGCTCAACGTTCGCCCCTCCCGTGCTGTCCACTTCTTTACGCCCCACTTTCTTCTCTACGGCATCCACCCAACATACCACCATCTACGGACCTTCGGCTGCTTGTGCTTCCCAAACATCTCTGCCACCGCGCCGCACAAGCTATCGTCACGCTCCACCAAGTGTGTGTTCATCGGCTACCCTCGCGAGCAGAAAGGCTACCGATGTCTCGACCTGTCCACCCGCAAGGTCATCACCTCTCGTCACGTTGTTTTTGATGAAAACTGTTTTCTGTATGACTCTGCTGCCGACCCGGCTGTGGCCACAGAAGATCCCACCCCACCTGCCGCACCCACCACGACCCCCCTCGATCCGCTCACCTCGTACTGGGCTCCACGCGCCCATCTGCCACCGGCCGCTCCGCACCTGCCGCGCGTCCCAACCGGTCGCTCTCACCAGCCCCACCCGCGACCAGCTCCACAGCTCCACCCAATCGCCACGCCCACACCACGATCTGCGGGGTCCGCCACCCATGCATCCCCATGCAACCCGCGCACTCCCGCTCCCTGCATGCCTCGGTCCGCGCGCGGGAGCAGCCCCTCCTCGACCGGGAGCAGCCCCTCCTCGGGATTGGCGCCTGCTCCCCGATCCCCGTCTCGTCCTGTGTCTCCCCCACCGTGACACATTCCTCCTCGTGATGTTCCCGTTACTCCGCACGCCAATCCACACCAGATGGTCACGCGCCGGAAAACTGGTTTCGCCATGCCAAAGAAACACTTCGACTTATCCGTCACCACTGCACCATCACCACTTCCCTCCTCTTACCGCGCGGCTCTCAAGGATCCCCATTGGCATGACGCTATATTAGACGAGTTTAACGCGCTAATTCGGAATGACACTTGGTCTTTGGTGCCGTGTCCTGCAGGTGTCAATGTGGTGACGGGCAAGTGGATTTTTCGGCACAAGCTACATCCTGATGGCACCTTGGCGCGCTACAAGGCGAGGTGGGTGGTTCGGGGCATCACGCAGCAGCCCGGTGTTGACTATGGGGAGACCTTCAGCCCCGTCGTCAAGCCTACCACGATCCGAGTGGTCCTCAGCCTCGCCACGGCGAGCAATTGGCCCATCCGGCAAATGGACGTCAAGAATGCCTTCCTCCATGGTGACCTCGTTGAGACTGTCTACTGTCAGCAACCCTCCGGTTTTGTTGATTCTGCTCATCCCACACACGTTTGCCGCCTCAACAAGTCCTTATATGGTCTTAAGCAGGCTCCGCGGACATGGTTCCTTCGTTTCACACGCCACCTTCACTCTCTCGGTTTTGTCTCCTCCAAGTGTGACACTTCTCTTTTCATTCTTCATCGAGGAGATGCCATGGCCTACCTGCTCTTGTATGTTGATGATATCATCCTCACAGCTAGCTCCACCTCTCTCCTCACTTCCCTCGTCGCGTCTCTCACCAAGGAATTTTCCATGAGCAATCTGGGTGATCTCCACCATTTCCTTGGCATTACCGTGCACCGCACCACTGCTGGGCTCTTCTTGTCCCAGGAGCAATATGCTCTCGAGATCTTGGACCGTGCCAACATGCTGAACTGCCACTCCATCTCTACGCCGATTGCCACTAGCTCCAAACTCTCTCTCTCTGGTAATACACCCTACTCTGACCCGGCGAAATACCGTAGTCTTGCCGGCGCTCTCCAGTACCTTACACTCACTCGGCCCGATATCACCCATGCTGTCCAGCAGATTTGCCTCTTCATGCACTCCCCTCTCGACACACATTTCCAGTTGATCAAGCGTGTCTTACGTTATCTTCGTGGCACCGCTCACTTCGGTCTCCAGCTTCATCGTGGCTCCTCGCACGAGCTGATTTCTTATAGTGATGCCGACTGGGCCGGGTGTCCTGACACCCGCCGATCCACGTCCGGATTTTGTGTGTTCTTGGGTTCCAACTTGGTCTCCTGGTCATCTAAACGCCAGCATACGGTGTCCCGCTCTAGTGCGGAGGCCGAGTATCGTGCCGTGGCAAACTGTGTGGCCGAATCTTGTTGGCTACGGCAACTTCTCACCGAGCTCCGCCGACCCCCCACGCGCGCCACCGTTGTCTATTGCGACAATGTCAGTGCGGTGTATCTCTCGTCCAATCCTATGCAACATCAACAAGCTCGGGTGGGTGGCGCGTGCCAATGGCACGGCTTACTGGTTCTTCAGCGCACGGGACGGGCCTAAGCTCATCGACCCTCTCACCGGAGACACCACCCTTCTGCCGCCTTTCCCGTTCGGTGATAAGCGGAAGATGGTTGACAAGTCCCGTGGCATCGTCTATGGTGATGACACCGTCTTCCTCTGCAACTTCTCCAAATCTGACAACAACCACACCAACCTCCGAGCGGCCATTCTTAATCCCGGCGATACCACATGGACAGTCGCCGAGAGAGGGTTCAGGCTGGGGAGGAACAACATAGCGTTCGAAAACAATCATTGCTTGGCCGTGTACCATGATGGCAAGATACTGGCGTGCGTGGACGGGTGTTAAACATTGTAGTCACGGTGTTGTATAAACCGTGCACGCGTGTGTTTGTTGTAATCTTGGGGAATAGGTTAGGTATTGAGATAAGATCTTGGTAGTTAGTTTAAGCGATCTATCTCTACCTAACCTAAACCTTAACTTGTTCTATACTCCGGTTGCCGCCGTCTCGGCTATATTAACCTGCAGATGCATGCGCTTCAGCACCGCATTTCACATGGTATACAGAGCCTAATTCTTCCATACGTCTAGATCATGTCGTCCTCCTCTTCCTCCCACGCCATGGCCATGCCTTCCCTCGCCTCCCTCGGTCACACCATCACCGAAAAGCTTACCCGCGAAAATTTTCTGGTGTAGAAGACTCAAGTGCTCCCGCACGTTAGGGCCGTGGAGATGACGGGCTATCTTGACGGTTCGATCAAGGAGCCCACCGCTGTCATCGTCACCGAGAAGGACAATGCGGGGAAGAAGGAGATCACGGAGACGCCCAACCCAGAGCATGCAATCTGGGTCACCCAAGATCAGCAGGTGCTTACCTTTTTGCTAGCCTCTCTTTCTCGCGAGGTTCTGATGCAGGTTTCCAACCACACCACCGCCGCGGGAGTCTGGCAAGCCCTGGTGGAGAGCTTCTCTGCCCAGTCTCGGGCGCGCTAGATCCAGCTTCGTTCCGCGATCGGGAACGCACGCAAAGGCGACCTCTTCGCTGCCGCCTACTTCACCAAGATGTAGGGGCTCGCCGACGAGCTAGCTGCTGCAGGAAAACCGCTTGATGAAGACGACGTCGTCTCGCACATCCTGGAGGGGCTCATGCACGAGCCCGACTACAACGGCTTCGTCACCGCCATCTCCACGCGCGCCATCACTGATCATCCGATCGGCCTCAGCGAGCTCTTCTCGCTACTGCTCGCCGCTGAGTCCCGGATCGCTGCCCAGCAAGCCGCCTACACCGCCCATCACTCTATCAACCTCGCCGCAAAGGGTGGTCGGGGTGGCTATGGCGGCGGACGCGGCGGTCGGGGTGGCGGACGCGGAGGCTACAACGGGGGCAACTACAACGACAACTCGGGCGGCGGTGCGCCGCGCCAGCAAAGTGGTGACCGCGGTGAGCGTGGTGACCGCGAGTGCTGCCAAATCTGCAAGGAGGAAGGCCACGGTGAGTGGCGCTGCAGGAAATGCTACGATAAAGGCTACAACAACAACGTGCGCAACCCCGCAGGTGGCGGTGGTGGCGGCGGACGCAGCGGCGGTGGCCGTGGTGGCGGCGGCGGCGGTGGTGGCAACCCTCGCTCCGCCAACTCTGCCCACTCGTATGGTGTAGATACTAATTGGTATCTTGACACCGGCGCTACTGATCATGTCACCGGGGAGTTGGAAAAGCTAGCTGTTCGCGATCGCTACACCGGCACCGATCAAATCCACACCGCAAGTGGGCAAGGTACGGACATAGAACACATTGGTCATTCGGTATTATCTACTCCCTCCGGCTCTCTTCTTCTAAACAACATACTCCATGCACCTAGTGCTGACCAGAGTCTTCTTTCAGCTTATAATCTTATGCGAGATAATGATGTTTTCATTGAACTTCACCCTGATTTCTTTCTTGTCAAGGATCAGGCTACCCGGAGAACAATCCTCCAAAACAAGAGTAGGTGGGGACTGTTCCCCGTGACCGGACGGCAGAGTGCTCCCCAACGCCAAGCCCTTGCTGCCATCAAACCATCCACGTCTCGATGGCACAAACGCCTAGGGCACCCAGCCTTTCCGGTAGTTCAAAAGATTCTCCGCGACTTCAATCTTCCTGTTTCCAATAAACAAGATCACCTCCTAGTGTGTGATGCATGTCAGATGGCCAAGAGCCATCAGTTGCCTTATTCTCGTTCAACTAGTGAGTCCACAGCTCCTTTAGAGCTTATTTTCTCAGATGTTTGGGGTCCTGGACCGTCTCTGTAGGAAGACAGAAATACTATGTCAGTTTTATTGATGGTTTCAGCAAGTTTAGTTGGATATATTTGCTCAAGAATAAATCTGATGTCTTTGAAAAATTTCGTCTTTTCCAAGCTCATGTTGAACGTCTGTTTGATCGTAAGATCATTGCCATGCAAACCGATTGGGGTGAGTACCAACGGTTGAACACATTTTTTGAACGCATTGACATCACACACCACATTTCTTGCCCACATGCTCATCAACAGAACGGCTCTGCCGAGCGGAAACATAGACACATAGTAGAAGTTGGTCTGTCTTTGCTCGCCCATGCACTCATGCCACTCAAGTTCTGGGATGAAGCGTTTCTCACTGCGGTCTATCTTATAAATCGCATCCCAAGTAGAGTTATCAAGAACCAAACCCCTCTAGAACGGCTCTTTGGCACCAAGCCCAACTACTCCTTTCTTCGTATCTTCGGGTGTGCCGTTTGGCCAAACTTGCGCCCGTTCAATAAGCACAAACTTGAGTTTTAGATCCAAACAATGTGCCTTCCTAGGGTACAACACTCTCCATAAGGGCTACAAGTGTCTTGATATCTCCTCTGGTCGTGTCTATGTTTCCCGTGACGTTGTCTTTGATGAGCAAATTTTTCCCTTTGCAAGCCTTCACTCCAACGCCGGTGCCCAACTCCGGAAAGAACTACTTCTCCTCCCATCTCACCTCCTGCCATCTCCCTCCTTTGCTCACGGGGGAGCTGATTTTGCTGCTGACAATGTGTCCGTGTCTAATGCTAATGCCCATGCTGAAAGTGTGCAGGAAACGGAGCAGCCAAACACTGAGAATTTTGGTGAAAATTCCTATGATTTTATGCAGGAAAATAGCAACTTGCATGCAGCAGCCGCAGAAGATCCTCAGGTGGCCTCAGGATCGGGCGCGCCAGGCGAATCGGCCACGGGATCGGTGCCCGCAGCAGCCGCAGGCGAATCCACCGCGGGATCCGCACCCGCCGCGCCAGGCGAATCTACACCGACCTCCGCGTCCACTGGCGGGAGCCCTGATTGGCTGCCTCCGCGTGGGCCTGCGTCGGGTGGTGTGCGGTCCCCGAGCGGACCGACCGGCGTGGTCTCAAAGCCGCCCGAGGCGGGCGTGGCGATTCTGGCGCCGCCATGAGGCGGAGCGTGTGGCTCCGGGCGCGGCCAACCCAGAACTGCCAAGTGGCAGCGTCTCCTCTGCTGCCACACCAGATCCCCCAGATTCGCTGCAGACAGAGGATTTGGGATCCTCTGCATCTGATTCTGCTGTTTCCTCCACAGATAATCGCCTTCAAATACAGCAAGCTCGACCAGCTCCTCCTCCTCCTGCCCGATCACATACTCGATCCCAGAGTGGTATTGCAAAATCCAAGGTGTATAATGATGGTTGTGTTAGTTGGGGCTCTTTCTGTGCCACAGGTGAACCGAAGAACCTTCATGATGCTCTTGGTGACCCCAAGTGGAGGCATGCTATGGATGAAGAATTTTCAGCGCTTGTAGCAAACAAGACATGGCACTTGGTGGCGCCGGTCCGAGGGAGAAACGTGATTGACTGCAAATGGGTGTATAAGGTAAAACGCAAATCTGATGGAATGATAGACCGATATAAGGCACGTCTTGTGGCCAAAGGTTTTAAGCAAAGGTATGGAATTGATTATGAGGATACCTTTAGTCCTGTGGTAAAAGCTGCTACTATTCGCTTGATTCTCTCTGTTGCAATATCTAGCAATTGGTGCATACGACAACTAGATGTAAAGAACGCGTTTTTGCATGGTGTTCTGGAAGAAGAAGTATATATGAAGCAGCCTCCTGGGTATGAAAGTTCAGCTTTGCCACGACACGTTTGCAAACTTGATAAAGCAATCTATGGTTTGAAACAAGCACCTAGAGCGTGGTACTATCGTTTGTACTCCAAGTTACAGTCCCTTGGTTTTGCTGCATCTAAAGGAGACACCTCACTGTTCTTTTATCATCGACATGGCATCACTATTTTCATGCTTATTTACGTTGATGATATCATTGTCACCAGCTCTTCCTCCCGAGCAGTTGAAGCTCTCCTTCAGGATCTCCGCATGGACTTTGCGCTCAAGGATTTGGGTGATCTTCATTTTTTCCTTGCCATTGAGGTAAAACGTGTGGGCACTGGCATTCTTTTATCTCATGAAAAATATGTGCATGACATCCTTGAGCGAGTGGGCATGAAAGGCTGTAAACCTTCTTCAACTCCCTTGTCTACGTCAGAGAAGCTGTCTCTTCATGATGGAGACATGCTTGGGGCTGCAGACTCAACCAGATACAGGAGTGTTGTGGGAGCGTTGCAGTATTTGACTTTGACCAGACCAGATATCTGTTTTGCAGTAAGCAAAGTTTGCCAGTTTTTGCATGCACCTACCAGTACTCATTGGACAGCGGTTAAACGAATACTTCGTTATCTTCAAGCAACCAAGAGTCATGGTCTTAAACTTGCCAAGTCAGATTCCACACTCATCAGTGCTTTTTCAGATGCAGACTGGGCAGGCTGCCCTGATGATTGGCGATCCACTGGAGGTTTTGCGGTTTTCTTTGGAAGTAACCTAATTTCTTGGAGTGCACGCAAGCAAGCTACTGTGTCTCGGTCAAGTATAGAAGCTGAGTATAAAGCCCTAGCTAATGCCACTGCTGAAATTATTTGGGTACATAATTTACTGACAGAGTTGGGTATTCGTCATTCACCTGCAGCTTCTCTTTGGTGTGACAACCTTGGAGCTACTTATCTCTCTGTCAATCCTGTTTTTCATGCAAGGACAAAGCATATTGAGATTGATTATCACTTCGTTTGTGAAAGAGTTGCAAACAAGCTTTTAAGCATTCGGTTTGTGCCTACAGGTGATCAAGTGGCAGATGGCTTTACCAAGCCATTATCATTGCGGCAGCTGGAGGCCTTTCGACACAATCTCAACTTGGATAGTTGTGATTGAGGGGGAGTGTTAAACATTGTAGTCACGGTGTTGTATAAACCGTGCACGCGTGTGTTTGTTGTAATCTTGGGGAATAGGTTAGGTATTGAGATAAGATCCTGGTAGTTAGTTTAAGCGATCTATCTCTACCTAACCTAAACCCTAACTTGTTCTATACTCTGGTTGCCGCCGTCTCGGCTATATTAACACGCAGCGCGCCCCTGCAGATGCATGCGCTTCAGCACCGCGTTTCACAACGGGGACCATTGCAATGACATCTGGCACCTCCTCGCACCCTCGGCAGGTGGCGGCGTCCACACCAGCGTCGTTGAGAGTAAGGACATGTGGGGTCTCGACTCTAGCCACGTCCTTGAGTCTCATGGCGAGCTGCTGCGAGTGTCCATCCTGGTTATGTACTTGAAGAAGAGGTTATTGCCTCTTGGTGGCGGCAGTAAGAAGCGTGTGGTTACAGTTTTGGTGCATGCGCTAGAGGAAGAGGTCGGCGCAGACAGCAGACGGATGGCGCGGTGGGCAAGGAGGGACGGCCTGAGCTTCGCCGACCGTGTCTTGTTTCTAGGGTTCCCAAGCAGCTTCGCAGTGGATGACGCGAGGTTCCATGGCGTGGAGGACGACGTGATCGGCGGGTGTGTTTACTTCTTCCAGCGGTGTTCTGGCGAGTCGTCGCTTGGCGTGTTCAGGCACAACCTTATTGACGGCAAAACCAAGTTCATGGAGTACCTGCCATCCAAATGGAGAGACCGTAAAAACGGCGCGGGTATGTGGCTCGTGCCCCAGCCTGCCATTGCTCCAGTCCAGGTATATATGACACAAGCTCATCATTAGTTGATTTGAAGCCCCCACCAGTGTTGTGTGTTCGCGTCACTAGAATTGAGTAGATCACTGACCACATGCAAGTCATATAACACAATACCTGAATACTAATATTTTGAAACCCATGCTTGCTCTTTCTGGCGGGGGGAGGGGGGGCACCCTTTATCATCATTTCTCAGTGAACTGTACAATTTTGCAATGCAGCAGAGGTCGAGACAGAGACGACCTGGCCAGCCACGGCGCCTCCGGCGAGTCCTAGCAAGGAGCTCGCCAATTGGGATGAAGCCGCTGCTCGTGATGTCACTGGTGTAAGCAAGGATGAAAGTTAGCGGTTATTGGTGAGGAAGCGGTCGTCAGGAAAGAGAGCCCTGCGGGTGCTGTTGGGTTTCGCCCACAAGATCGAGCACATAAAATTGCACGAACACAATCGCACAAAAACTTTGTCCAAGGGTACTTCTTGGACCCTAAAACTTCTCTTTATTTCTTCTCTATTTTCTTGGTTACAATCTCACCCCCTAGGCTGTGCTTATACACACACACACACACGGGCCTTTCACACAAATCAACCCAAACATCAACTTACGTACGCCAACTGCAAATCCTACCCGAACTCGACCATGTTACTTTCGTAATCTAGTTATCCGGCAACGTTGGTCAAGGTACCACATATGCTAGTACTATCCATATGGCTACAACATCTAGCCGACTATGGATTTTTCAAAGTTAACACATGTATGAAGAACTCCTACAGAACTTAGAACTTGCATGTAGCTGACCTGCTAACATGGATATCTGGATTATTTTCCAGCAGCTGCCTGGGAAGGTGGGGTGTGCATGGAGGACAGGAGGAGGAGGGCTAGGGAAGGAAGGGGGGGCAGCCAGTGGATTCCAATCAAATGGTTTAGACCAGTCCCTTTGAAACCACATTGCATCATATTTACGACAGTGCTAATTCTACAGTGTCAAGCATAAGACTATATGCGGAATGGTGACACGGTGTGCAGACTTTTAAGGTTGATGTGCGTTGCCATCATAAGGTAGTCCTACATTTGGCACATTGGTGCGAGGGTTTTATCCCCTATTGAAGGCTTTGCTGCAGAAGAAGCCGACTTAGTTGTTAATGTTAATGTCACACCTTGTAATAGATCTGTTATAGTTGTTCATGTTTTGTACTATACTTGTTGAGTTCTCTTTTTGAAATATGTAATATACTATTTTCAATAGCAACTAGAAGATCATACCTTTTACTTCATAAATGATGATTATTAATTAGGAGCACTTATGTATGTCATGCACGTGTGTTTGGCATCATATGCATGCAGGTGTCTATGCACACGGGCCATGTGTGTTTGGTATCATAACGGTCATAGTCCCTAACCTATCTTTTTTTTCAAGGTAATTAAAGCAAGGCTGCAGGCACGAAAGGCATATCATCCAACTCTTGAAAGTAATTCTATCCGAAAGGATAGGTGACCAAAACGGTCCAAGGAGCCCTTCTTTTTCGTCATGCAAAACGTGCCTCCGGGTGTGGATAGATCTTTGATGTGCCACTTCTTCTGCAAGCACGGCAAAGTTTCGATGCTGAGATGACCTGCCCGGGGAAAACATGTATTACTATAGCATTGGTCGCTCAATGGGTAGGTATTGAATGGGTACACTCTCATAGTGAGTGATGGTACAACAAGACACGAGTTATCAGTGTCCAAGTTGCAGGTGGCTTTGTAAACTTTGGTGAATGGTTAAGTGTTCCAACGTCCATAGAAGTTTTGTGGCTGTTTATTAATAGGGATCATTAGTCTCTCCTAGCTTGCACGGTTTGAGTTGTTTGCAATTTTGATCAACAAGCCTTGGGTCTTATTGGAATACAATTTGGTTTCATCTCTTACTCGTAACCATTGTGTACATCAACAAGTACATAATTTTCTAGCATGTTATAATATCTTGTTCATAACTTGGATAAGTTGAGATTTCACTTGAACTCCTGTTTAGATTCTTATAGTAAGGCTTTCATGAAGCCATTTGCAACATGACTTAGAAGGGATGAACCCAATGTCTAGAAGGTTCTTACCAATGGCGTTTCTCTCACAATGTCATAGTCGATGCCAATATACTTGGTGCGAGCATGAAACATAAGATTTGTATGTGAAACTGTTAATGTGTTACCATGTTCATGTGTTGATGCATGGTTGAATTACGTTGTGTCACCCTGGTGAAATTTCACATGATGGAGCAAGTGTGAACATGCTGCAGCTTGCTGTAGGCGTCATTGCTTTTGCCAGGATTCAGTGAACTTGTACGTGAGATCACTGCGTAGTTAGCAGCTAGCATTCAGTGAACTTGTATGTCGGTTCACTATGTAAGGAAAAAGCTTTCCCCCGCTTTGTATTACAAAGCAACCACCGGTACATCCAACGATAGGTGCTGAGGCCGCAGCACAAACAAGCCCAAAGAAAAACAAAGAAGAAAGAAAGAAAATAAATGCCAACAACGGCAGATCAATGAAACGAAGATGACCGGCGACCGCTGCACCCTCTAGAGAAGTAGCACCACGATCCCCACGATCCCAGCACTCTGAAGCGCCGCATACCAAGAAACACCTTCAAGAAGGAGGCGACAACGACACCGTTGTTGCCCGGACTAGTCCTAGGGTTTCCCGATGCACGCGGGGCGATGGGGAAGGGTGTACCCGACGCCCTTCAGGAAGGTCCGGCGGCACCCACAGGAGTCGCCGCATCGGGGCCGGACGAGCCGCCAGATATTTCTCCCAACCCAAACCCCCACCACCACCCCAGACGAATCATCGTGCACCGCCCATCACGCCGTCCACTAACATGTGCCACCATGGTCACCGAATCAATTTCGCTGTCTCCCAGAGGTCACCGACACGAGACCTGGAGGGCGGGAGAAGAGGTAGTGGCCTCGGGGGCATCCGCAACATCGCCGAGGTGAGGGGACAACCACCACCGCCACCGCGGAGCCTACCGGACGCACAGACAAGGGGCTTACCAGCGCCGAGGCCCGGCCGGATCCAAAAGAGTCCGGACAGCCCCTGTCGTCATGCTGCAGCTTGCCGGCCGACGAAGCCGCCACCGCCCGCACACCACCGCTTCTTCGCCACCAACCAGGGAGCAGCGTCGCCACGCACCGAGTCGCTGGCCCGCCCTAGCCCAGATGGAGCCCGAAAGGGCCCAGATCTGGTCACACGGGCACCGCCGCCACCAAGACCGCCACGCCGCCCATGCCAACGGCCGCCACCACACCAATGACCACGAGGCTCGCGGACTCGCCGCCGAGCCACACCGTAGCCGGCCGAGCTGCACCGCCGCCATCGGAGGCCCCGCGCCTCCATGAGCGAAGCGGGAAGGGCCGCCGCCGCCGCCACCGCACGCCGCAAGGCCCGGCGGATCAAGCCGGGCGGCGGCGAGGTAGATGGACGGGAAGGGGCCGGAGGAGAAGAGCGCAGAGCCGCCTGCCGCCGCGGGGGGGGGGGCGAGCAAAGGACGGGGCACGGTGGAGGAGGAGCGCGTGAGGCCGGAGGCCGGTGGCGCGGGAGTGGGCAGGGGCAGCCCGCGGCGGCGGCGGCGGCGGGGGGGACGGAACCCTAGTCGCGGGAGCCCGCTCCCTAGTGGGCCGGAAGCCACACTGGCTAAAATCACTTTTCGTCGGTTCACTATGTAAGACAGCTAGAGACGAGGTGGTCTTGGCCATGTAATAAGAGGGTTGTGCGTGTGTAGCCTGACTCAGTTTTTTTTTTTTGAGAGATAGCCTGACTCAGCTGTACAGTGACGTTAGTTATGGTTTCTTTGTAAGTCATGTTTCATCGATCGGCACACCTGACCTGGAGCAACATGGCTTGCGGTGTACATTGAGCCGACCATCGACCGAAAATGTTGGTCAGCACCATGGTTTGATCGCACCTACACTCAGTACCGTTCATCTTAGACAACATTTCTTGAAATATGTGCCACTTACCCTTTACAAAGTACGGCGGGAATCATCAACAATAGCTAAATATGGCCATCTCTACAAAATCTATTGCATGCGAAGACTTGTTAGGGAATAAAATACTACTAGTTCATGGATACCATGGCAATTTTTTTAATGTGCCTCGTTATGCACCCCTAGAGTGGCCCCACACTCGGGTTGTCTGAAAACAAATATAACAAAACATATGTACAGAAAACATACACGAATTCGCATGTATTGCTTGTTGGTTCAGACAAGAAAATTTGATGAATAACTTTGAGTTGATCATTATATTTTTTGTAACTAGGGAAGCTCTTTCCCGAGATGCATCTTCTGTACCAAGAATCTTTTTTTTTTGCATTGACACATTTTTTTTATTCAAATGTTCACCAATTTTAAAGAAAAGATGTTTTTATCTTTTTTTTCTTTGTGTTGGATACGCTTATAGGAAAAAAAATATGTGTTGACAGCATGAATATCCCTAGCATACATAAAAAAAAGGGAAATCATCAACCATTTGAGCATTAAAAGATAGTCAGCAGGTTAAATATCAATGTAGAGAGATTGTGCAATTTGATATAAAGGAAATATTATGAAACAACATGCAAGATGAGCATTACCGACAAGGTTAAATAGAATAATAATTTTTTGAATCTGAGGCTTGGGTCCATGCTACAGTAGCTTATGACCGTGTGCCAACCCAAGGCGCTATGACAAGTAATTAACATAATCTCTGAATTTCGAATGCTAACATGATACATATCCCCAAGGAAGCAATGCTACATCGTACGGCACCGAGCTTGGGTTCGACTAGACCATGGTCCTGAATCTCATGTCTCACCATCGACCGTCGTTCAGATGCATGCTACCAGAAGCAACATGTTTGTTCTCATGTGTGTGTGCAATTTTCACCTTTCACCAATTACCATGAACCCTTTCGTGATTTGTCATACAAGAGGTGAGCATGAGCATATCCTGACGTGTTACTCTGAATCTGAATTTTGCAACTCATAAAGGGCCGGCCAGGAAGGCAAGGTTCAGATTCAGATCGAGAGAGACCTCTCGTGTTCGGAGCTTCTCCTCGACAACCGTCATGGTTCTAGGTCTTCTCCCCCCACGCCTTCACCATCGGCAGCTTCATCTCCATCTCCCTTCGCCGGTCTACCGCCGCGTCTATGAGTCCTTTTTAGTTAGTATGAATAATCGAGTCCATGTCCACCCTCCAATCATTCCATTTTTATCTTACTGTTCTTTTCTGACGAACACATCAGGTGCTCTGTTTTATCATTAAGAAGGAAGGAGTTAATGAAAAAAAACAGGGTAATGCTGATGAAAACTGTTTAATTGGGCAATCCGCCTAAAAGCTGTCTAAATAGTGGTAGAAACAGGAATTCACTCTCCCAAATAGTATAATACATCCATGATCGAAGCATATGACCAATGTTGAAAGCCAATAAAGCAAGAGCATGAACATCTTCTAGCTAGAGCTAGTCCACAAAATCACCGTGATTATTCAGGTCGTACTCTATATGCTTGCTGGCTGCTCAGCCGAAGCAGCCGTGCATTTTTTTTCCGAGGGCATGGTCCCTTTGGAGCTGTGCCTCGCAGCCGTCTCCCGGAACCTGATCATCTCCTCCGGCCGGCTTATTGCCTCCGCGGCAGCCCTCTCCTCCTCTGGCTCCTTGTTGTGTGTCGATCGGCGCGGCCTGGTTCCGCCACGTCTTCTTTGCCTACTCCGCCATTTTCTCCGTTTTCTCCTGTAATCTGGATGAAGAAGATCGGTGCACAAAGTTAATGAGCATGGTGCCAAGTTATATATGCTTGGTTTCATGTCTGTGTGCACAACTTTCATGTTTTACCATGATTTTGTCACAAAAGAGGTGAGCATGAGCACGTCCTGAAGTGATATTCTGAATCTGAATTTTGCGAGGTCGGCCAGTAAGAGAAATAGGCATGTTCAGATTCAGAGTCAAGACCTCTTGTGTTCCGAGCTTCACGTCAAGGGCCGCCTTGTGCTTGGTGTTCTCCCACGACACGACAGCATCGACGACATCTTCTGCTCGGCCCTGAAGCACGGCATTTTGACAGTTAAGAGTTTAGACTGGCCAAACACACATGCATGGAGGAGGATTCATTTATGCAAAGTTCAGTTGAGTTGAGTTTGGGCCATCTTTACTTTCAGCAAACGCATGAACAAAACAAATGGGTGTACACTTGTACAACACAGTTACTTGCCTGTCATCTTTCTCACGTTATCACTAAACAGAAGGCCCATAACCCAATGGAGCGCATTAGATTAGAAAACTGCAGGCACCTCGCATTATGCTAGAGTATTTGCTAATATTGTAGCTCCATCTGAAGGGTGCAGAGCGCAGTTCTCTAGCTAGCGATGCTGGGAGTATAAATGACATCCAGAATAAAGATATATGTTTGACTAATAAATACGTACCAGCAGGGAGGCAGATCCATCCTCGCAGAGAATGATGAATTCTTCGATCTCAGAAATGCAGTGATGAATTGATGAACCTTTGGCGTTGCAGCCTAATTGCTGAAAAAGACAGACGAATGATCATGTGAGGCAATAAGAGAGATACATACATCTTGTGGATTAATGTACATGCTCTTTCATGGGAGAAAAAGTTACTACCTCGATTCCGGCAACGCATTATCAGACCAAGTCTAGAGTAGGGCGGTTCGGATGTGCGTTGGCTGCTTCCCGAATGGCAGCTTCTGCAGCCTTAACTCTGCTGCTATCGTCCTCGTCTCCCCATACTTTACATCTGATTTTAAGAAGGCTGGGGAGATTTTCTATTCCGAGATCAAAATCACCGCTGGTACCGAGAGACTGAGTTTCTGCTGCGTCAAATTCTATCGAGAGGTCATCTACCTTGGGCATGGCTCCAGCCGCAAAGGTCAAATTCATCACAGCATCCTCACTATCATAACTAAATATCCTCAAGCATGGGAATCCAACTTCACCGCAGACTATGACCCTTGTAACTTCAGGCTCTTCTGTTAATGAGGTATTTCTAATTTCCATTCCATCAATTCTCAGAGTCAGACAACGCAGAACAGGTAAGCCTCCAAGGATATATAAATCTTTCTGCTCAGTTCCGGCCAATTCAAGGCGTAACTCCTGGAGGTTGACAAGGGAGCCCACCCAATTTGGAACATGGGGAATAAAAGAATACCGGACTTTCAGCTTCTGGAGGCTAAGTGGTATAGGGCACACAGATTCCCCTAAAAATTCGGGGCCATCCCAAACAATTAGAGAGAGAAGCTTCCCTAGGTTTTTAAGGGAAGCGACAATAATAGCTTTCTTGGACTCATTTTCAGCGTTCACTTGGTTAGCAGAATTATAATCCTCAAAATCAAGGGCCAATACCTTCAGACTCTGCAGCTGCTCAAATTCTTGCAGGAAGTTAAATGACTGGCTATAGACACTGACAATCTTGAATTTCTCCAGTGCTTGCAGCTTGGAAATTCCACAAGGAAGTGTAACATTATGGTTTACTAATAGGCGCACCAGTCTCTTGAGATTGACAATAGATGCTGGTAACTCACGAACATCGGTGCCTCTTAAATCCAGTATCTCTAGGCACCATAGGCGTCCGATTTGTTCCGAGAGCTTACTTACTTTCTCCGCTCTTCGGAGGCTCAGGTATCTCAGCTGAAACAGTTTATCTATATTTTCAAGATGATGGTTCTCCAGTTGGTCGCAATCTTCAAAGTCCAGAAAACGCAAATGCCTAAACTTATCCATAGAAGGAATTTTCACAGATTCCCCAAACACATCAAGTGATCGGACATGAGACAACACCAAGCCTCTAGGCACTATCAGTTCTTTTTGCTTACTTGCTTGCAGGGAGAGCCGACGAACTTTGTTGTGTGTCCCAACAGATAAACTAGGAACACCCACCAAAGTAACAAAGTTTTCTTCAATGGATCTGGATATGATGAAATCAAGAATTGTGTCATGAAGTCGACAACTATTTACGATTCCACGTGTATCTGTTTCCCCAGGTTGGATCAAACTCCTGTTTATTAGCTCATTAAAACACCTCTCCCCAAACTCATATGAAGTACTATATCCTGATTCTGTATGAATTAATCTTTCAGCAATCCACCTATTTATCAAAACTTTCTTCTTAATAATAGAATCTTCAGGGAATATACTCAAACATAAGAGACAAGATTTCAGATGAGCAGGCAGTTCAAAGTAACTAAGTGATAGTATCTTCATCATTCCTTCAACACTGGGATTTCTTTCAAGTGCTCTACCAATCGAATCTTCAACTTGTTTCCATGGACCTTCTGTCCTTTCAATATTAGCCAACAAACCGGATATAGCAATGATTGCCAAAGGCAACCCAGCACATTTTTCAAAATATGCTCAGAAACTGTTTTAAGGTATGAGGGACAATTTTCTTGGGCATTGAATAGTCTTGTGTAAAATAAGTGCCTAGAGTGCACCATTTTAAGAGGCTTGATGCAATAAATATCCCCACCGAATGGTGTTGAACGGCATGATTCAGCAACTTCATTTATACGGGTAGTGGTGATTATGATACTTCCAGAACTAGTCATGGGAAATGCAAGCTTAATAACATGCCATGTATCCACGTCCCATATATCGTCAATAACAACAAAATACCTACATGATACATGGTTGATATCACTGTGATATTGATATAAATATTATACAACAAGATAAACAAATACATAAAACTATAAACAAGTTGACAATAGCAGCATAAATGTCTACTCCTGTAAGAAAGTTGACACAAGTGTTAAACTTGCATACGTTGTACACTTAGTTCCTGTGTATATATCAGTACTCCCTACGTTCCGAAATACTTGTCGTGGTTTTCCTAAACCACGACAAGTATTTCCAAACGGAGGGAGTATATGCTAATTAGTTTGCAAGATTATATGGAGAGCTGGCGATACACAATAGGTTAAACATGAGTCATTATCATAGAAAAGAGGAAAGGGTGGCTGAACAAAAGGATGAATATACACACTTGACTGGTCTAGAAGGGATGTTGATCAGATGGTGATGAAATTTTAAAAAGTCTGCCTTGGTGTGGATCTAACCATTCTGAGATTTAAAATTAAGAAAAGCTACATAAGTTCATAACTATTCTAAAAAAACATAAATCATGCATGGACATTCATAAGATATATGTTTTCGGGTACTCTCTCTCTCTCCATTTATTGTTGATTTACTTAGCAGGAAAATGAACTTCACTACAAAATATTTGACCAATTTTTATAGCAATTTATGAAAACAATGAACAAAAGAACCACATGGAACTTTATTATTTTATATTTGAGAATGATAAGTTGGAAAAGAAATTGTACCTTTTGTCTGCGAGGCAATCGGCGATCTTGCTAATGAGTTGTTGTATACTCCCTGCTTCAGTGTTAGCATAATCTTTTCCACTAACTTCACTAAAAATAGTTCTCATGATATTCATCATGTCTGGGTTTCTTGACACGGATAAGAAGGACCGACATTTGAATTCTCGTTTGAGGTCTTGATACACTTGATTTGCAAGAGTTGTCTTGCCCATCCCACCGGATCCCACAATAGAGACCAGCTTCACTTGCTCTTGTGTTGACACACCTTCAGTCAACAATTTAATTACCTCAGCCTTGGGTTCATCAATTCCGACAAGCTCGGAGGCATGCTTAAAGATAGCAAGAGCTCTAGGATCAACGGTTGCATTCTTGGCCTTGGAGAATGCCTCACGGGCCTTGTACCTTGCATTCCTCTCAGCCACCTCGATCATCTGCTTCTTCAGATCTTCGATCTCATTGCCGATCCGGCGACGAGCCTTCATCTTCCCCAACTTCCCCAATGAATTCTTCATCTTCTCTAAAAATCCATCTGGCTTTGTATCTCCGTCGTCAACACTTTGCATGAAGTCATCGATGGAGTCCTCCATGTCATAGGAGAGCTCACGCACCTCATTCATCCACACCTTATCCTGCACATCAGGATCCTCCTCCTCTGACATCTTGAGAAGAAATGCATCCATGGCAGTGAGTTCACGGGTGAGCGACTTGATATCATCACGCACACCCTTGAACCGCTTGTACTCATCGCCTGCCAGAGCGCCCAGCTTTGCCAGAACGGGTTTCAGGGCTCCCGTCGCTGCACTCACCAGAGCCGCCTCCATGGTTGCCAGTGGTGCTACCTGAGACACGTACGTTTTTCTCAGTCAGTTTTGTGTATATGAAGGCGAAAACAGAGTAGCTAGACTGGATGATGGTACTCTGTCTCGGCTTATACCTTAGCTAAGCTAGGATAGCAGCATAGTTACATACATCGCCGGCCGTAATTTAAGAATTGATTTTGTTGTCAGCCGCTCTACTTGCGTAGCTAAAGACAAGATGTAATTAAGCTATGATGCTCGTTGCTGCTAGCCAGATCTGCTCACCACAAGCTCTCTTCATCGGAGAAGAGGAGGTAAAAAATGGAACAACCTCTATGATAAACGCTTAATCGTGGTGCCGCATCACGAGATGGTAACTCAAGCTAGCTAGGTCGGTAGCAAGATCTGGCAGGCTTGAAGCCTGGAACTAACCTGGAGATGCCCTCCTCCCTTGTGAAGCTGGATGACGAGCTTGCTCTCTTAGATCTGCTCACAGGAAGGATTCCGAAGATCCGATCCAGCTTTCAGCAGCAGGTTGGTTGTTCCTTTGAGAGAGAGAGAGAGGGGCTTGACTCTGGTCTCCTCTTTCTTGTAGTAAGATTTTTTCTTCTTCTGAGAGAGAAGGTGGCCTCTTGGAATGCATCTTGGGCCAATTTAATAGGCTATTTGGAGGACAATAATTGAATAACACTGTAGTATACAAGATGAGTCGGCATCTTAGCCCAACTTGATAACGAGACGACAGCTTTAAAGGTGACGGGACCGGCCAGCGACGCGGAACAGCACAGCCGCAGTCTCTCCTGTCTCCTCTCCTCTCGTAGATGAGGGATGAAGAGAGAAGAGGGAGGCGTAGCCACGGCTTGGATGGACCAGGCGCAGGGGATCCGCGGCCATGCCAGGCCGGACTGAGCAGAGCCTCGACTAGTAGCATACCATACGCCAAGTGCATCGACCAATCGCCCACCGGGAGAGAGCAGCAGCGGCCCTGGGGCCAACTTGTGAGAGCCTCGGTTTTCACCCCGTGTGCAGCCGATCACTGGACTGACTGTTTTACTCGTTACTTTTACGCAAAACCTCTTTTTACCGGTGGAGGGAGGTACCCGTCAAGCATCCATCGTTGGTGTAGTTTAAGATTCGTCGCGTTTGGTGGCCCACATCATTGTATCTTTGTGTATTTCAATTTTTCATGTCTGTATCCACCATTAGTCAAATCATGCGTAGGTCCCATCCATGCATGCTTGCAAGAGACATCCACTCCGTGTTGCAAATGCATGAAAGCGACCTATCTGTCTAATCTCCCATCCAGTAATTTTTATGGCTTTTATTTTCTCTTTGACATTTTCAATGGTTTATATCTTTTAAACAGTGATTTCGTTTCTGAAATATTTTATATATTTAAACTCGTGACACTAAGATCTTTAGAACAAGATCAATATTGGACAGATTTCAAACACATTTAAATTTTACGTCTAGCTTCACACATATACCGGGCGAAATCAGTTATTTGAAATGAGTGAAAATATGTGAAACGTGTTCTTTCAAACATGTGAATTTGATTGTTTCAATGCGTGAAATTGAATATTTCAAATATATGAAATGGTATTTTTTTAACTTATGAAACATATTTCAAACTGATTTGAATTTCAGGGAAATCATTTTTTGGAACACAGTGAAATTGGAATTTTTGCTATTATAATGTAACTTTTCATTGAAATTAGTGAAATATGTTTTTGAAATGAGTGAAATCATTTGAAATAAGTAAATTTGGTTGTTTCGAAAGAGTGAAATATGGTTAAAATTTAAGTGAAATATGTTTTTTTTCAAATGAGTGAAATCCATTTTCTAAAATGAGTGGAACGGAGTGTGAAAATATGTTATTGCGGTGTGTGAAATGATGTCAAACTGTTGTTTACAAAATGTGAAACTTACATTTGTTGACATGTGAAAGTTATTCCATTGAACTTATTAAATTTTTAGGGAATTATTTTTTGGAACTAAGTGAAATTGAATTTTGAATGTAACGGAAATGTGAAATCAGTTTTTTCGAAAATGAGTGAAATATATTATTTCAATTGAGTGAGTGTAATGTGTTTTGAAAATGTGTGAAACCTATCTTTTGTAAATAATATAAGTGAAATCGTTTATTGAAATGAGTGAAATATATATTTTCAAAATGAGTGAAACTAGTTCTCTTGTTCAAGCTAGGTGAAATAGTTTTTTAGTTGAGTGAAATATGTTATTTGGAATCTGTGAAATAAAATTAGTCGAAATGTATCCAATTTTGATCTTATTTTAAAGATATTGCCTCGAGCAATTCAAATATATAAAAATATCAGCAATTAAATTTATAGTTTAAAATATAGCAATCTCCAAAATTTTGGCTATCAAATTTAATACTAGTCTTTCCTTGGGAGAGAGACTTGTGAATATTTAATCGCCGTACTACTACCCACAAGTAGATTCCTGACAAAAACTGCATGGCATGTATAGGGGTCCACAGCAGGTTTGTATTCTCACGTATTGAAGTGTGAAAGGGATTGGCTTTAGTTATACGTGAACAGTTGCCGCGAGTCTCAAAGCAATCATGTGTGGTGAAATCTTCGCCGGTAGCTCCCTGCTCCGGTAAAAAAAACGTAGTCGGTTACTTTTACCCCCGTGGCCGAGGACCTGGACGTGCGGTAAGAAGGAAGAAAAGGCAAAGTGAGAACAGTATGATCATCTACAATCTGATTTGGTAAATCCGGCCTCAAAAATCCCCCGACAGTGACCGGTCAGACCTCAAAATATGCATTCCACATCTGGATATCTAAAATTAGAAATCTCAAATCCATATTATTACATGCAACGCAGCGATCTTTGAGCGATGCTTCGTCCGGTTTCGCTTCCCACCAGCCGCGCCCCTCAGAGTGTTGGTCCAGTCGCCAGCAGGGTAGAGTAGGGCATGTCACACAAGCCGCCTCACGGGACTCAAGGCTCCTCCGTATTCCATGCCCTACACTTCCTGGTCGGAGCCCGGAACACGTTGTCTGCCGGTGGATGTCAGATCATTGACGGATCCGTCATGGGACGAGCCGCCGACGTCCTCCATGATCTGGTTGCGGCGCTCGGACTGATGTTCCATACTAGGCGCCAGAGAATGCGACTCCGCCTCACCGACGTCCGCCGCCGGCTCCCGCGCCCGGTGCCTGGCACTGCGGGCACGCCGTGCCATGTTCTCATCTAACGAGACCCGGCGCGTTCGGACGCCAGACTGACTCCTCCCGGGCACGGCGGAGCGCAGGCCTGACGGACATCTCCTCCTCTGGGCCGCGTGGGATGAGCTCGGGGTCGACGGATCTGAAGGTGAAGGACTCGGATCCGCTGCCCGCCATGGCAGAGACGACCGGAAGGCGCACAAGACGAGCTTGGGTGGCGGAGGGAAGTGGAGTGAAGTGGTTAGGGTTTGGTCCGACGAGCGGATGGGGAGAAATATATGTAGGGTCAGGTGGGCCAGCGTGGGTCGGGTCTGATGTGGCGGGCATGCCCGAGCGCCCCCATATCCGCCCCATATTTGGGATGGATATGAGAGGTGCCGGTCATCCCGGGCGTTTGAGGGCCGTTTGAGGGGGCCGTCTGGGTGAAAATTTTGTAACTGGTCAGTGGCCGGGCGGCCCGCCCGGGCATATGAGGCGGGTTTGAGGCGCTCGGCTGTAGATGTTCTAAAAGCATCTACAGTCCGACTTGACAAATCCGTCCCCTTAAACATCTGTGGACGTGCTCGAACACGTCCGAGGACACTGACCGACACTCCTTATAGTTGGTGTTATACATCCCAATACCTTATATTTCATCCCCTAGGTCCATACAAACCATGCAAAAGAAATCATGCGTACTACGCACATCAACTACGCTTCATCTTCGGAGATGTCTATGACCTCGGTGCCGGGCAACGAGTAGATGGTTGCATAGGAGGGCTGCAGCTCCTCCTCCTCACCCATATACACAAGCATCTCGTCGAAGTCCGCATCATGCTCCATCTCAACCTCCTACGGACAACGGCGATTGCCCTTCGATTCTGACCGAAGAGAATCAAGTATTGCCCGTTGCTCCGTCTGCAGATCTGCTTCCTCATCGTCCCTCGCGTCCTCGTGCTCCATGTCATCCCCATCCTCCTCCATCTCCTCCTCCAAGTCCTTCGGATCCATCGTGTCTAGAGGTAGCCCCACGTATCGGTGCTAAAACCGACGAATCTCGGGTAGGGGTCCCGAGCTGGTGATCTTGACATGATGGTAACAGGTGGAAAAAAGGGACACACTATTTACCTAGGTTCGGGCCCTCTCTAAGAGGTAAAACCCTAATCCTACTCTTGTTTATATTATGGGGATGGAGTACAGAGTACATATTGATCTACCACAAGATCTTATGATTGAGTTCTAACCTCTAGTCCTTGAAATCGTGTCTCTATGGACTAAACCCTGGACTAATATAGGCGCCGGGGGTATCTATGGTTTACAGATATGTCGGCTACAACTAGGATTGACATGCCGATCATTTGAATTATGCCTTGAAGTGTACGCGAAGTATTAGGAGGATTCCATCTTGATTACACCGAGGGCCAGGGTATGCGTGGCCCAATCTCTAGTAGTTGGCGGGTCCTTGGCCCGGCCCATAAATGACGGACCGACGTGGTGTGCACCCCCTAATCTAGGACACCGTCAGTTGTCCCTGAACTGGTCTTTCAAACCGAGAACTCTATATTTGGAACAACTTCATTGGTGCGGTCTTCGGCTTCGTAGGTGAGTTCTATCATCCACGTCGGCTTCCAGATCCGAGGGCTCATCAGTTGAAGTCTTCTTAGGTCGGTTCGCAAGCCTTTCCTTGGACTTCATCCAGACAGAGGTATGCACAGTGATTTACTCCGGCAATTAAAGGAGCATTATTAACAAAAGTCCTCCTCTATGAAAATTATTTTTATTGAGCCTGAAGACTCTTTAAACTTAATGGCGAAAGCTTGCCACACAGGTGAGGTAGGCGTAGTGGAGTAATGCTACACGTACAAAGAGTTACAAGGTTTTACAAAAAGGGTTAATTTGATTGGTCAATAGGTGGGGAGGCGGCACACCCCCCTGAAAATCAGGGGGACAAGTTTATGATTGGTTAGTAGATGGAAAAAATCCTAATCAACGTGTAATTGCGTGTAACTCTTTATATGTTTAGCATTATTGAGGCGTAGGGGGTTTAGCATTATTGCCCTCACGACTTTTGGCCGAGAATCGAACTGTCACCGCTTATCTTGGAGCCAAATTGTCTTGTCAATAGTGATTACTACGTATGTAGTGGCCCGAGGCCCTTTCTACGGGTATGTCCCATCAATAAAGGGATTGTGCCCTGCATTTTTAGCGATATCTTCAACAAAAAATGCCTTAATCCTCGCGCGTATATACTGCATGATGTTTCAGGACCCGGTGATTTTACTGTGAGGTGGGGTTGATCTGATGACCCATAAGTATAGGAGATTGCAATAGTCTTTGAGAGTAGTATTTCACTCTATATATTGATTCGATATAAAGGGAGCCAAAAAATATTTATAAGTCTTAGAAGTTGAGTTGTCAATTCAACCACACCTGAAAAGTTGTTTCTCTGCAACAAAGTATTGAGTAGCACCATAGTTTGATAGCTTTGATAGTACCTGTAACGCTAGTAGTAATAACAGGAATAATAACAGTAGCAGTTTTGTAGTGATTGTAACAGTAGCGTAGGTATTGGATCAGTGATGGATATTTGTATGGATGATACTCATCATGCAACAGTCACAACCTAGAGCGATACATAGTAGCTCAAATTCATCAATTCAATGTAGGCATGCATTCTGTATATAGTCATGCGTGCTTATAATAAGAACTTGTATTACATCTTTTGTCCTACCCTCCTGTGGCAGCGGGGTCCTTAAGGAAATCTAAGAGTAATTAAGGGCTCCTTTTAATAGAGAACCGGATCAAAGCATTAAACATGGTGAATACAAGAACTACTTGAATTGCAGTCATCCTAAGAGAGTATCCCAATTATTGTCACACTGAGGTCTACGGTTTAGAACAATAACAAGTGCATATAACTAGCAGATAGGTCAATAACTCAAATATATTCATAGAAATATAAAAGGTTCAGATCCGAAATCATGTCACTCGGATCCTATAGTGACAAGCATTAAGCATAGTAAAGTCATAGCAAAATCAATCTCAGAACATAGTGGATACTAGGGATTAAATCTTAACAAATTGACTCGATTACAGGACAAATCTCATCCATCTCCATCACGTCCAGCAAGCCTACGAAGAAATTACTCACTACCGATGCACTACTAGGGAAAACCTTATACACAAAACTTTAGCAGTAGCGTGGGTCAAAGAAGCACGCTGGTGCTAATTAGCAGCAGCGCGGCTTTGCAAACCGCGCTGCAGATAACTTCGTAGCAGTAGCGCGTCTTGCTGTATACACGTTACTAATAAAATTCTCACGGCTTAGCCGATATGGTACACATAGTAGTAGCGATCTATATAGAACCGCGCTACTGCTACTTTCTCTGTAGGAGCGCGTTTTGCTCTAAACTCGCTACTACTAAAGGATATAAAATTAAATGAAAAGCAAATAGAAAGGTAATTGAAAATGAAAGAAATAGAAGAAGGTGAAAGGAAAAAAATAAAATATGAAGAAAAATAAATGAAAAAGGGGGGAAAAGGAGAAAGGGGTAGCAGTAGCGCGTATCCCAGAACGCACTGTAGCTAACGTAGCAGTAGCGCTCTTTCCGGAACGCGCTGCTGCTACTTCTGAATTAACCACCGCGTTCGTCCTTCCCCACGGCCACTTCCCCCCAAATCGAACTCCTCCGCTCTCGCCGCCGCCATCGCCCGTCGGTCGCCGCGTGCTCTCCGCACACCCTAGGCCGCCCGCCCCGACCTCAACGCCGCCCCAGCCCGACCTCGACGCCGCCCTCCGTCGTGCGCCCGAGCCCCGAGCCCGACCTCGACGCCGCCTGCCCCTCTCTCGCGGCAGGCACCCGAGGTGAGCACGCCTGCTCCTCCCCCTCCCCTACCTCTACCTAGATATGGTTCTTCAAATTTTAGTTGCATCAAATTAGTTAGGGTTCATCTATGGGTGGAAATGAATTGGATCTGAATCTGGCTGGGATTTTTTCTTAGGTGATGTTTTCTTAGATGATGAATAAACACTAGTGTAATGCATAATAAAACGAGTAAAATTTGACCTTCTTCTATTTAGTTAGTAAGAACTAGGTACTAATTAGGTACTAGAATATTTGTATTTATAGTAAGTTTATTTTTAGTAAGAACTAGTTGAATTAATAGAACTAGTTAGTAAGAACTTGTTTCTACTTTTTAGTTAAAGCAATTTTTCCCGCCTCTACGTGGACAATGCCTATCCCGCATCCTCGCCGTCGAGTCGGCGGAGGACGACACCTGCTTGACCAGATCGGCCATGTCCGGGACTGGGCTCCGTCGGGGTGGTACTGGGAGGCGCTACCTACCAGGGGGCGCAGGTTGGTGAGGAGTCGACTGTCGTTGACCGAACCTTCTTTGGTGGCGATCGCGTGGGCGATGGCGATCCGAGGCTCGAGGACTCCATGGAGGTGGTGCGTCACCGTGTCAGTGAGGAGGACGCGCACGTCCGTCGCTACTTGTTTGCGTTGGAGCACAGGCCGTTCTCCAATGCCTAACAAGTTCTCCGGGGATCTCACTGGAGCTATGATCCCGTGATGGTTCCTTCTCTGTGGGTGTCCACCGCCCGCGCCGATACCCGTCGTGTGCTAAGGTTTTAGTTGTATTAGTGATGTTATATGTATGACACTATTCGTGATGTATTAGTGATAATATTCGACGATGTACGGACGCATGAGATGATTTACTTTTGCTTATTGAATGCATGCTAATTTGAGTCCTATAAGATATTTTGAAATGTATATCTTGTGTGGCTCAATATCCAAGTGGCCGGTCATGTTTGCAGGTTACAGCTCTGAGTGGCCTATGTTTTGCCGGAGTGTTGATTCATTTCCGATCCGGCAAATTTCAGGCGCTCGATATGTCCTATTTTAGCAAAGGTCATGCCGGGTTTTTTCGTGAATTTTGGCATGACTTGTGCCAGAATATGTAGGAAATATCGAGTGCCCCGGATTTGTGTGTTGAGTATCTTGGTAGTTATCTTCGATCGATTTTCAATTAATGTTTTAACTATGAACATAGGAAATGTTTGACGACGAAAATGATTTCGGTATTTGCAAATACTGCGAAGACGAGCGCGGCCTGTGCGACGGAATCTTCCTAGATGATGATAGGCGCTTCAGCATCAAGCTGGACGATAACTTCGAAGTGGATACAGTAAGTCACAACGACAGGTCTTTTTTCGTAATTATGCATGACATCTGCTTCATTTGCTTCAACTTATTTTATTTACTATTCTACTAGCGTATCCCCTGCCATGCAAGAGTTTTTGTATTGGATAAGATTGGTTTCAGTCATAGTACGGAGGAAAAGAAAGTTTACTTGAAGACCGAGCATGGTTATATTTTCCATGCAAAATTATACAATTCAAACGACTACACCTATTTTGGATGCAAAACATGGCGAACACTATGCAAGACTTATGCATTTGAGCCTGATATGGTTATCACCTTTGATAGTTGTTCGGAAGATGATATTGAAGGTAATACCGACATCTGGGTCGATGTGCAGACGCCTCCAGTTATACCATTATGTAAGTTTCTCAACCATATTTATGTCTTTGATATTGTTTATTCAAAAATAGTTGACAACTAATTTGTATTGTCAGCTTATTTCGGTGCAAGAAAACATGTCCAACGCTTGGTAGACAGGACCGTATACTGTCCTGGGGCTGAACTCAACTGCGAGGAGCTCAGTCATTATGTTTCATGGCTTGAGGATCTTGATACTGTCAAGACAAATTTTCTTCCTGCATTTAGAAATGTTAGTACTGAAAATGTGCGACCAATAGTGTTCGTAATGAACTACGGTCACATCTATTTAGAAAGGATGGTAATATTTTTACTATTTGTCATCAGTGCATGTTTTTCATACATTATTTTTGAAGCTAAACTTCATAGCTAAGTATGTTACCATACGATGTTCTTCAACAGGGACCCCCGATGAATGTTGTGCCTTATGGGATCGAGACTAAAGGTACCATGAGTATTATCAGCTTACAGCCAAGATATCCTACAGATTACTTTAGTGCATTCAAGATTAGCGACGGATGCTTAATAGTGCAAGACTGGACCAAATATGTGATGGGGGAGCGCAGAGAAGTACTAGGGGGCAGCAAACAGATGCGCTACCCACGATTAGGAGACAGGTTCATCTGCATGCTCCAGTTTGATCAAGGAGGAGAGCTATACATGTTTTATGTTATTTTACCTAAGAGAGAGCAGCAGGAGTGATTAGCTAGCTAGAAATGAGTTTAAGGATGATGATGTGCTACACTATTACTATGATGATAAAATAGCTAGTGTTGGTGGTAATGACTATGATGATTATTATTAGCTAGTGTTAGTGGTGATTAAATAAATATTGTTGGTGGTAATAACTATGATGATGATTAAATAGCTTGTGCTGGCGGATTAGATTCAAGTGGAGGCAACATGTGGTGCACATCGAAAGTACTACTAGTCCAAATTAGATCAAGTTTGGATTAGTAGTATACTTTTGACATGCACCACATATTTCCTCCACTTGAACCTAATCCACCTTCATTTGACACACTGTTATGGACATAATGATGTAAACCTCATAACTGGTATTGTACCAATATTTGTACGATGGCATAAATACACTAAAAAAATAAAAAAAAATACTAGTAGCGATGGACAGAAAACACGCTGCAAGTAGTTACCTTAGCAGTAGCGTGGTACTGAACAAACGCTGCAGCTATTTGTCCTAGCAGTAGCGCATGCGGGCACGTGTTACTGCTAAGCAATAGCTGTAGCGCCTTATTAGTAGCGCGGCCTCCCGCGCTACTAGTGGACACAAAACCCGCGCTACTGCTAGGGTTTTCCCTAGTAGTGGTGGTGACCATCATGAAATTGTTGATTGAGAAAGGTTGTTGATGACAATGACGACGAATCCCCTTCTTCGGAGTCCCGAACGGACTCCAGATCAGCCCTCCCAATGAAGAACAGGAGGTGGCGGCGGCTCCGTATCGTAAAACACGATCATTCTTTCTCTCTGGATTTTTCTCCACGGGGTGGCACTTATAGGACGAGAGGTAGGGAAAACGGAGGCTCGAGGGGCGCGCCACCTGAGCTTGTGAACCTGTGTTGCCCCAGTAGATCTTTTTGCCTATATTTTCTATTAATTCCAAAATAATTATTCATAAATTTTCAGCCCATTTCGAGATTTTTTTTCTGCACAAAAATTACGCCAAAGTAGTCATCGAAAATAATCCTAATTATTGTCACCTTGGGGTTTGCGGATCATAACACATAATAGATGCATACAACTTGCAAGGTAGGATCAAGAAAATATAAAGGGTTCAGATGTGATATCATGGCACTCGGGCCTTGGTGACAAGCATTAAGCATAGCAAAGTCATAGCAATATCAATCTTAGAACATAGTGGATACTAGGGATCAAGCCCTAACAAAACTGACTTGTTTACATGATAAATCTCATCCAACCTATCACTGTTCAGTAAGCCTACGAAGGAATTACTGACTCTTAGTGGTGAACATCATGAAATTGATGATGGAGGATGGTTGATGATGACGACGGTGTCGAATTCCCTCTCTGGAGCCCCAAACGGACTCCAGATCAGCCCTCCCGATGAAGAAAAGGAAGTGGCGGCGTCTCTGTATTGTAAAACATGGTGATTCCTTCTCTCTGTTTTTTCTGGACGAATAGGTACTTATGGAGTTGGAGTTAGGGTTGCCGAAGCTGCTAGGGGGCCATAAGCCTGCCATCGCGCCCCCTAGGCTTCTGGCGCCCTGGTGGCCCCCCTTTCGTATTTCTCTTCGACAATATTTTTACATATTTTGAAAATATTCTCCGTAAAGTCCCAGCCCAATCAGGGAACTTTTATTTCTGCACAAAAACAACAACATGATAATTCTACTAAAAATAGCGTCAGTCCAGGTTAGTTCAAGTCAAATCATGCAAATTAGACTCCAAAACAAGAGCTAAAGTGTTTGGAAAAATAGATGCGTTTGGGACATATCAGGGCGTCCAGTGAAAGTCAAAGGGGGTAGCTTACTCTGGGGTCGTCGGAGGATAGCAATGCCACCAAAACTTGCATTGGGTCCTCATACATGTCTAATAGTGTGGTGGGAGGTTGAAACACCCTGCAGACAACTCCGGAGTGTGACCCGCTTCACGGACGGCACTATTGCCAGTAGTTAGAGCCTCAATCTGCCACAGATAGTAACTCGGATGGAATCTTGTGATATGTTGGGCTCAAACTTTATTTTAAAAGGTTCCTATGGGCTAGCCTAACACCAGGTAGAAAAGTCCATTGGTCAAAGGCCGTCGGCGGCTCTAGAGACACCGTAGGCACTCCTCCTTTGGCCCAATAGCTTTATTCTTTTATGATAGTTGACTATCACATTAGGTAACGTGATTACATCATAATTTCTTGAGATTCCTTCCATAGGAATTTATTTGGTCCAGAAGGCGTTAGCTGAGGAATAATGACAAAAAGAAGTGCGTGAACGTGCTAAAATTCCACAAAGCCTATCATGTAGGCACAACATTATTAACATAATCATCACATAAATTGGACTCGTCACCGTCCATCCCTGTTTCTCTTAGCGACCCTTTATTATATATTCACTCGAGAACACCCCTCGTATTTATCTATGATTTTTGCCGAGGCGGAGGTGCCACCACCATTGTTCATCTTACTAGAGGATGCTTGGCCAAACCTCCGGAGAAGGGGAAACTTCACCCGTCGACTTCATCAACCCCTTCTCGAACATCACCATCATGCTCTCCCCAACCATCTGTGCGTAATCCGGTATAGGCACATGAGATGTATAAGAATTGGATGAGATCCATTACGTAATTAATTGACATTAGTTTGATGGGGGGAATGACCCCAAGATCATGATTGTTCGAGAATCGTTGTTGCTTTGACTTTGTTGTGCCCAATGCTTATACTAGGGCTCAATAAGATGATTCGAGATCAAAATCTTCGTGATACTTATCAAAATCTTCATGATACTTATCAAAATCTTCGTGATACTTCTGTTCATGGCTGTACTAGCAAGTCATGTCCACTTAGTGTAGTTTTGAACTAGAGAACCCCGGTTGTGACAGTCTGGATATCAACAGGAATAACTTTAGTTTGTCACATGTATTTTCTCATAGATCATAATGTGTTATTACAATTGACCTGAGAGGTCACCTTAACTATCCTTAGTTTTAGAAGATCACAATGCAAGGGATGCTTGAACTATAGATGAGAGGCAGTGAGATAACGACGAATGGGACAGCGGGAAATGATGGTTCTCCTGATCTTCCTTTCTGTAGTATCTTCTAATGCATCCTTGATATGTCTCTTTTTGGTTCTTAAATTTATCTTGCTATGAATAGTTCATCTCCTAAATATATCTTAATTATGTTTGTCTCTAGGAGCGCGACATCGTAACCCAGACTAGTTCTTTCCAGATTTAGATATTTAGCTCAACATTAAAATCGCAACTTCGTGAGATTCTAAACCTAAAGGGAGAGCACTACGTAGCGTTCCTATTTGATATGTAGCTATATGTGAGCCTCCCATTAATTTTTTGACAGTTGCTTAGTTAGGTACACTCATCATTCATGGTTTTTATTACAGTTTCTTAGCATACATGATATGCTTACCAACAAGTTCTTGTACTACTGCCTTCGAACATTTCAAAGCTTAAGGCATGGCAAACTGATGAGTTGGACAACTTTATGATGCTATCACCAATTCATTTTAAGCATACTATATAGCAGTTCTTAATTCTTGGTGATCAAAATGCGCATGATTTAAGGTACTAAGTGATGTTCTAACATATTTTGCACTTACCTATGTTGTTTTCCATATGCCCATTATTTTCTATTCATGTTCATATAACAAAATATCATCGAAATATTGGCAAGCAATTCCCGCAGCAACGCGCGGAGTATCATCTAGTAACAGTAGATAGTGTATTTTGTTAACTAGAGAAATGCTACTGCTGACAAGTTATATAATAGGTCCATGTACTAAAACCCAGTGTATATATAATAGGCATTTCCCGCTGACAAGTTATTTTCTTTGTGATTACTAGGTTCCACACCTGTTGTTTGATGTTGCTGGTATTATGTTTGGTCAATGGTATACCTTCTGGGAATTCTTCTTTGCAACTTTGATTGGGAAGACCAGCATCAAGACTCGTAATCAGGTCTGTTCTATACATTTTTTATCAACTAATCCTTATTTTAGTTGTTTTTTAAGGTACTCTGGCCATAGACTATTGTAGTACAAGGTTCAGAGGTCCAACTTGTTTAATTTCATATGCACACTTGATACTGTTATAGTTGCTTTTAGCCATGAAGATTGTGATAACTATAGTCTTCAGATCTAAATTGTAGTTCTATGACGAAGTAATTGTGTAGCTGTCAATTCATTGTGGTTTGGAGACGTTATAGAGAAAGTTAGAAGCCATGAATGCCAACAATACATATCGTCTTTATCTAGTTCTATTTGCTGGAAAGGACCTTATTTCACCACACTTATTCATCTGTGTATTGTAGAATGTGCACTGTAGAATGTGCATGTTCATCTCTTTTTTGTTTTCTGTATATCACAGTTATTCCTTTGGCAGTTTTTAGTTGAAATCTGTTTCAACATTGGAAGTACTTAATACTTACAATTTTTTCCTTTTAGGTGGATGGATCTTCCCAAGCCTAAGAGCATGCTGGTACTCTGTTTGACAGCTTCTTCCCATGCTGAGAAGACCATGGTGCTACTCCGGCCAAGGAGAATCATTTAGGAATGTATTTTCTGACTGTTCAGCTTCGTTTGTCTTTTGGAGGGGCTAAATGGAGCAGCTCTTGTTCTTTTTAAGTTTTTGGGAACCATGAGTTGGAATATCATTTTGTGAACAATTCAAGATATTGCAATGAATGTGATCTTATTTACTCGGATGTGCATATTGCTGTGCAGAAATATGAATGGAATCAATTTGTATTTTTGCTGAATTTTGAATGATTTAATGTAATACCAACTGAATTTGCTGTTTCGGACTTCTGTACAGTAGCATGGTCACCAGGAGAAGTTCAATCCTGAAGGTGTATTCCTGACGGGGATACCATAAGGAAAGACAAAACTCAGGGCAAAATGTCGTCCGTCAGGAAACGCCGTCAGGAATGTATTTCCTAACGGTTACCTTCAGGAATGAACATCGTTCCTGACATGCTATTGCTGACGGGGGATTCTTGACGGTATAGGCATGTTCTTGACAGGAATGGCTTATTCCTGATGGTTTTCGGCCGTCAGGAAAAACTCAATTTGGGGTAGTGACGGTCTCGTTAGATTAGAAACCCTAGCCGGCCGAGCGTGAGTCTTATTTTTTAAACGGAGCTGTAGATCCGATGAGAAATCTGCGTAGAATCGATCGATATCCAAACATGTATCAACGGCCAGCATCCGTGCGTGCATGCAGCCATTAGTAGAAGAGAAGCCCTAGCTAGCAGCCGCGCGCCGATCGATCTTTCTTTCTCACGGACAACAACCAAACCGATCGAGCTACGTACTCCACCCCACCCAAACATGCCCGCGCCGCAGCGACGGTGGGCGGAGCTCCTGTCCGAGCTGGTTGCCGTCGTCTCCGGCCGCATGCACGATCCCACCGACTTTGTCCGCTTCCACGCCGTGTGCACCTCATGGCGCGCCGTCCTTGGGGAGATCATCTCGCTTCTCCCCACCAAGGATTGCTGCCGCACCCAAGTCCTCTCAATTCGGTGGCGCCCTCTATGGCGCGCCGTGCCCCTTAATCTCGGCTGTCGTCGGCTATCTCTCTTCAATGATTTTGAAATCCCCAGAGCCATCATCTCCTCCCACCAGGGCTCCGTTCAAAGCCTTTGCATCCCGTCATGCTACCTGAGCAAGCATACCATGCCCTGCACGGTGGACGCCTAGCTGAAATCCCCTGAATTCACAGAACTACAGCTGCTTGAGTTCTACTATTCCCCTAGAAATCACATACCACATACCGAACGCCATGAACTTGTGCCCTCGGCATCGATGTCCATCTCGCGGTTTTCCTCCTCTCTCCACACCGCCACCTTTGCGCTGTGCTACCTACCAGAAAATCTAGTACTAAACCTTTGACTCCCATTTCTCAAGAAACTTTCACTTGTGCGTGTTCGTATATCGGAGGCCTCATTGCACAGCATCATCCACTCCAGTTGCCCTGCGCTGGAGTGCTTGGTGCTTGTTTTCACAGTTAGAATCGGTTGTCTCCAGATAAAGTCGCCTAACCTTGTAAGAATTGGAATTTCTTTTGACGGAAGGCAGCTCATCATCCAAGATGCCCCTTCACTTCAAAGGTTGATCCTTGATTCTAGTTATTCACCGTTGCAAATAACCGTCCTCTCTGCGCCTAAACTGGAGACCTTGGGTGTAATACATGATCTCTGTGCTCATTTCAATATGGTGTTTGGCTCCACAGTTCTTCAGGTACTTTATATTATCATCTACACTTGTAACCATAAGCTGCATTTTAAATTTCTGCGCATAATTTATATATCATCTTGGAGTACACATTTTGTACTAATATTATGTTCTATGCTCAATGAAGAGTTTCTCCATGGATGGTCTATCAATGGTGCTGGATCCTGTTAAGATCTTATATATCCAAATGAATAGTTTTGATCTGAACAAGATTATTGGCTTGCTGCAATGCTTTCCATGTCTGGAGAAGTTGTATATAAAGGTGATAATTTCACGCACATTGGAAGCCCGCATATAGTGTACTAGAATTAACCGTTCAGCTGTTGCTCTTTCGACACTCTTCTTTTAGACCTTAACTGTTTTCAATCTTCATGTCTATTTAGGCAATAGGACAGGGTAAGAAAGTTATAACCAATCGGTGGATTCGTAAGCATCGGGATTTTCTCACTTCTCATGAGATTCGATTGAAGACAATAACACTAGAACGATATGTAGCCAACCGTGCAAACACAAGATTTGTCACATTCTTCCTGCTGAATGTGAGGTTACTATTGTCCATCAGGCTTAAGTTTATCAGCAGCATGGTTTTGACGGATGGGTATGTCGAAGAGCAAAAAAAGGAGTTTCAGGTGGGCAAAAGAGCTTCTGAACGTGTCGGGCTTCTATTTACAACATATTGTGGTCATAATCCAGTAAATTTTACGACCCAGGATGTTCATTCTATGGACCTGACCGATCCATTTGACTGTGACTGCCGAAAACAGTGCTGGAGTTAGATGTTGTTGCCCTTTTCAATCTGGTTTTTTTTTGTAAACCTGATGAACAATCAACCCTCGTGATTTTTTATAGTTTGTAAGCTGGAGTTAGATGTTCCTGTCCTTTTCAACTCGGCTGTGACTGTCATATTTTCTTTGAACAAGGCAAATGGCTTGCCATTCGTTTAATTTAGAGTGAAATATTGTAACAAATCACAACCAAGGGAAATAACATCACTCACGCCGGCTGCTTGAGCTCACTGTGCATTACAGAAGCCAAGTGATTAGCCCCCACCAGCACCCACAAAATTATTTAGAACTAGCACATCAAATGGGCTGTAAATTTTCATAGGAAAGGCTGCATGACCGTGACAGATTTGGATTCTGACATTTGGGACCCGCGAGGAAATAGCCTATCCAAGGTGGTGTCGACTTACTAGCCAGTCAACAAAAGATTATGCCTACCAGCCGTTGGATTGACATCCAACATCTGTCGTGTATCTTCTATCTCTTGTCTACTTCTTCCTCCAGCCGCCCAAACCAAACCACCCCGTCGGCTCCGCCTGCTCCCGCCTCCCATGGCTGGCTGCGCCTCCGCCGCCCTACCGTCGTACACTCCAACGTTGGCCAGTCCTCCTCTATTCCCTTTACGTCCTGTTATTCTCCGGCGATGTCAGCCCCAACACGCACCGTGCCGAACCAGATCAACCCTCGTACTCCCCTCCGCTTTGCCAATCGGACCGGCGCATCTTCAACGGCTCCCGTTCGTTCCGTCCGAGGCCTCACCATCGTCCTCCGCCTTGCGGCCTTGGTTCGCTCACCGTGCGCGGTGCGCCGCCCTCTTGCGTTGCCAACATCGTCAACAACCGAGAGGAACAAGGAGATGACTGTACGTGGAGAGGATGACAGTAGGGACCCACCAGCGTCATGGCAGTACGCAAGCAAGTGCCTCTATAGTACAAGCCCAAAAATATGGTTCCTCCTAGTCCTAATGGTTGGACATCTGGGGCTCACGCCATTGTCAACGTAGTCAATAAACGAGAGAATTACACTACGAGCGGCTGACACCAGGGACCCAGCAACTCACGCAGTTATTTTTTTTAGGAACAAGCAGCTGTTATTTATACTAGTTTTAGCGATGGATCAGGGTAACAACGGGGCTGTGCGGGGGCTGTGGCCCGTCTAGCCAGGGTATTTGTGTTTACCACATTATGAGCCCAGTTGTGTTTTTTCTTGCTGAAAATGGCTAGACCAGTTCTATTTTTTTAAGAAATACCCAAACAAGGCCTACTTGCTTTATCGGCCCTGCTGGGATGCAAATCTTTCAAGACGATGAGAGTTTCATTCGGTTTTCCCAGAAATGGCATGTACATTTTTAAAACACATCAAACCGTGAATTAGTTTCAATTTTTTTCATTACAAGATCTTAAATTCCATTGATTTTTATGCGTGGACAATTATTTGGATTTTATATTTATATAAATTATTTTTCAGAATAGTTTGAATGTGAACCGATATTTCTGGATTAAAAACAGTTGACCGCACTGAAATATGCAAAATTTCGTATACTTTTTAACCGTGGCCACAATATGGGGTGTAATGCTAACAAAAAGAAGGTGGGTTCCAAAAAAAATCTTAAGAATTAGCAAATGGGCTGTACATTATTGGAAATAATGGCAGATGGGCTGTATGCTGTTTTCCACAGATTTGAGGCTGACTTGTGCGCCTACTACAGGTTGGCGCGTATGGTTTCATAAAAAGGTTGGCCTTTGCATACGCCCTGTCAACTTAGTCAACACACGAGAGCAGTTACTGTTGGATGTCCATCCAACGGCTGTCGTGCTTCTTCAATCTCTGTTCTTCATGCTCCAGCCGCTCAAACAAGCGCCGGCAGGACTGCCTGCTCCCTCCTCCCGCGGCCGGCTATGCCGCCGCGCAGGCCTCACGGCCCCACCGTAATCCCATCGCTGGCCTAGCCATCCCTCTACTCACCCACACATGCTATTATTCTCCAGCGACGGCAGGCGAACCAGTAAACCCTCGTACTCCTCCGTGTGGGAAACAACTGCCGAGTATTCCCTGGCTCCGTGTTGTTCCCTTCCTAGGCCTCGTCGTCGTCCACCGCCCTGGTGCTCCCGGCGCGGCCTGGTCAACGTGGTCAATGAATGACATCCATCAAAAGTGGACTATACGTGAAGAGGCTGACAGCTGGGTCCATGGCCGCACGCAAGGAAATGCCTCCTTATTACGCGCAAAATAATGATTCCTCCACCTTACAGCTAGGACCCACGGGAAGGGCCTCTGTATTTCATGAAAAAATGTTCTCCCCGCTGACAGGTCGGACCCACCAGCTATATCTTCGAACGCAAGGAAGTGCCTCCTTATTACGCCCAAAAAAATGAATACCCCCTGCTAGCAGGGACCCACCATATTGTTGGGCTGACTTGTGGGCCTACTAAGTTGACGGGGACGGAGGGCTTTGTCAACTTAGTCAATACTCCAGTGACCGTATGATGTCCATCCAACGGCCATAGTGCTTCTTCAACCTCTGGTCTTCTTGCTCCAGCCGCCCAAAGCAGCGCCGGTCATGCCGCTTGCTCACGCCTCCGTGGCGGGTGTGCTACCGCTGCTCCGCCTCCCGTGGCCCGGCTCCGCGTCGTCCCCTTCCTAGGCCTCGTCGTCGTCCACCGCCGTGGTGCTCTCGGCGCGGCGTGGTCAATGTGATCAACGACCGACTTCCATCGGAAGAGTACTGTACGTGGAGAGGCTGACAGCTGGGTCCACGGCAGCCGCAAGGAAGTGCCTCCTTATTACGCGGAAAATAATTATTCCTCCACCTGACAGCGGGGACCCACCGGCCGGACCATCGTATTTCGCAAAAAAATGTTCCCCCGTTGTCAGCTCGGACCCACCGGAAGTGCCTCCTTATTACGCACAAAAAAATGAATACTCCCCCGGCTAGCTGGGACCCACCTTGGTGGGAGGCTGTCTTGTTGGCCTACTAAGTTGACGGGGACGAAGGGCTTTCTCAACTTAGTCAATATGAACGGTTCTAGATCCAGTGACCGTATGATGTCCATACAACGGCCGTAGTGCTTCTTCAACCTCTGGTCTTCTTGCTCCAGCCACCCAAAGCAGCGCCGGTCGTGCCGCATGCTCCTGCCTCCCGTGGCCGGATGTGCTGCCGCGGAGGCCTCACCGCCCTACTATTCCCACCGCTGGCGAGCCTGCGGCGGCGGCAACCTCACACCACAGCCGAACGGTGAACCCTCGTACTCCTCTCTGCGGGCTTCCACTCGCGTCTTCCCCGGCTCCACGTCGTCCCCTTCCTAGGCCTCATCGTCGTCCACCGCCGTGGTGCTCTCCGTCTTGGCGTGGTCAACGTGGTCAAGGAACGACTTCCATCGGAAGAGTACTGGTCACGTGGAGAGGCTGACAGCTGGGTACACCCACAGCCCAGTTTTTTTGTGATTTGCCAAGTAAGTCGCTTTGTCAGGCCTGTTGGGCTGTAAATCTTTCAAGACGAGGAGAGCTTTCATTCGGCTGGCCGAGAAAATGGCCCATCAGTAATGAGAAATGGGCTGTACATTTTTAAAACACATCAAACCGGCAATTAGTTTCAATTTTTTTTATTTCAAGATTTTAAATTACATTAATTATTATGCATGGAGAATTTGTTGGATTTTATATTGATATAACTTTATTTTTAGAATCAGTTTGAATGTGAGTCGAAATTTCGGGATTAAAAACAGTTCGGACCACACCGAAATATGCAAAATTTCGTATAATTTTTTAACCGTGGCCACAATATGGGCTGTAATGCTAACAAAAATAATATGGGCTCCAAAAAAACCTTAAGAATTAGCAAATGGGCTGTAAATTATTAGAAATAATGGCAGATGGGCTGTATGCAGTTTTCCACAGATTTGAGGCTTTCCTAAAAAAAGGTTGACGCACAAGCAGTGACGGTTGGATGTCCATCCAATGGCCGTCGTGCTTCATCAATCTCTGCTCTTCCTGCTCCATCTGCTCAAACAAGCGCCCGGCTGGGCTGCTGCTCCCTCCTCCCATGATCATTGTCTTGCCTTGCAGAGCCTCACCGCCCCACCGTACTCCCATCGCTGTCCTAGCCATCCCTCTACTCACCCACACTGCTGTTATTCTCCGTGACGGCAGACGAACCAATAAACCCTCATACATCGTACTCCCCTCTGCGTGGGAAACAAGCTGCCGAGTCTTCCCTGCCTCCGTGTCGTCCCTTCCTAGGCCTCGCCGTCGTCCACCGTCGTGGTGCTCTCGGTGGGCGTGGTCAATGTGGTAAGGACCGACTTCCATCGGAAGAAATCTTGTCGTGGAGAGGCTGATAGCTGGGTCCTTTGCCAGACAAGGAAGTGCCTCCTTATTACGCAAAAATAATTATTCCTCCACGACAGCGGGGACCCACCGGACGGGCCACCGTATTTCATGAAAACAATGTTTCCCCCCTGACTGGTGGGACCCACCAGCTACACCTTCACAAGCAAGGAAGTGCGTCCGGGCAAAAAAAACGATTCGCCCCCCTGACTGCTGGGACCCACCAGCTACATCTTCGCATGCAAGGAAGTGCGTCCGGGCAAAAAAAACGATTCGCCCCCCTGACTGCTGGGACCCACCAGCTACATCTTCGCAGGCAAGGAAGTGCCTGACAGTCGGGACCCACCAGGTCGAAGCGTATGTAGCGTTGTCATTCTGGTCGCGAACGTGTACGTACATATATATTGGTGGATGTAGAGGCGCGCACATGTCGTAGTAAAGGCGCGCACGTAGCATGTACACATACGTACAGCGGCCATGGTGCAAGAAAGAAAATACGGCCACATATGTGTACATACGGGCGGGGTCTCGAACTCCTACTGGCGCATACGTACGCGAGGGCTCGTGTACATGGCTGGGTCGGAACGGAGAAACAACGTCGTCGTCGTGTTCATGGGGAGGCAACGGAATGTGTCGTGTTCATGGGGAGGCAACGAAATGCGTCGTGTTCATGGGGAGGCAACAGAATGCGTCGTGTTCATCGGGAGGCAACGAAATACGTGGGAGCCAACCGGCTGGGTCGGAATGGAATGTGTGATCGTGTTCATCGGGAGGGCTTGGACGGAATAGGCGATGCAAACGAGGCCTGGCGTACCGCAGAACGGAGGAAACGGACCTCCTACGTTCGGAGCAGGGTCTGTTGATCGGGAGGGTGTGGCGTACCGCCAAAGCGGAGAAGCGGACCTCCTACGGTCAAAACGGGGGTCCTGTTGATCAGGAGGGGTGTGGCATACCGCAAAACGAATGAAACAGACCTCCTACGATTGAAACGGGGGTCCTGTTGATCGGGAGGGGTGTGGCGTCTTGCCAAAGCGGACAAAACATACTTGTGTTGGGCGCTACGGTCAAACAGGGGTCTGTTCGCCGGGAGGGTGTGGCGTGCCGCAAAACAGGACTCCACGGGATACTGTTCATCTCCACCGTCGACCTCCTCCAGCCTCCACGGGCTCCTGTTCATCCAGCCTCCATCACGCGCTACTCCACCGGCTACTGTTCAACCACCCCTCCACCATCTACTGTTCATCCACCCTCCAACGTCTACTGTACATCCAGCCCCCCCCCCCCTCCCCGCAACGCTCATTGTTCATCCCAGAGGCAGCATCGACCGGCTTCAGTTAGCAGTAGTAGCGAAGGAATCGCTCCATCGAGTTCAGTTAATAGCCATCGATCGATCGCTCGGGTTCAGTAACGCGTAGCCTGCAATGCAATTGCTCGGGTTCAGTTAGAGCCCAACGCCTCGCTCGGGTTCGATTAGGGCCAACGCCGCACACACGCAGCAGACGCGTGTACGAGAAAGCAGCGCATCGCTTCGGCCCCGACCTCCCACCGTAACCGCAACTCCCGAAATTTTCCTCCCCTCGCTTCTACCATGGTTTTTTCCGTCATGGACGGCCCAAAGAATGTCATGCAGCTGCGTCTCCGGCCCGCCCAGGACGAAAAGCCCATTTTCTGTCATCATTTTTTGTCATAGAAGTAGGAGCCCACCACATCTATGATGATAACGGGTTTTGTCACAATTATCGTCATAGAAGTGTCATATTTATGACAGGAAAAAAATTCGTTCGGCCCAAAATGTCATGGATGTGTCTTTTTTTGTAGTGGCGGACGGTGTCACTTGATACGTCTCTAACGTATCTATAATTTTTGATTGTTCCATGCTGTTTAATTATCAATCTTGGATGTTTTATGATCATTTTATAGTCTATAGTCATTTTATATCATTTTTTGGTACTAACCTATTGACATAGTGTCAAGTGCCAGATGCTGTTTTCTATCATGTTTTTTGCATTGCGGGAAATCAATATCAGACGGAGTCCAATTACCACGAAACTTTACGATGATTTTTTATGGACCAAAAGGAAGAAGATGGGCCCTGGTAGCACCTGGGGGGAGTCCCGAGGAGGGGACAACCCACCAGGGCACGCCAGGAGGCCCAGGCGCCCCCTTTGGATTGTGCCCACCTCGGGTGCCCCCCGGACCGCCTCTTTGTTCTATAAATACCCCAATATTCTAGAAACCCTAAAAGAGTTGACGAAATATTCATCCAGCCGCAACAGAGTCCAGAACTACTAGATCCAATCTAAACACCATCACGGAGGGGTTCACCACTTCCATTGGTGCCTCTCCGATGATGCGTGAGTAGTTCTTTGTAGACCTTCGGGTCCGTAGTTAGTATCTAGATGGCTCTCTCTCTCTCTCTCTCTCTCTCTCTCTCTCTCTCTGTGTGTGTGTGTGTGTCGCTCTCGCTGAATTCTCAATAAAATGGTCTCTTGGAGATCCATATGATGTAACTCTTTTGATGTGTGTTTGTTGGGATCTGTTGAACTTCGAGTTTATGATCAGTCATATCTTTTTATATCCATGAAAGTTATTTGAGTTTCTTTGATCTCTTGTATGCATTATCTCTTATAGCCTTGTATTTCTTCTCCAATATTTGGGTTTTGTTTGGCCAACATGATCTATTTATCTTGCAATGAGAAGAGGTGCCCCGTAGTGGGTTCGATCTTACGGTGCTTGATCCCAGTGACAGAAAGGGAACTGACACGTATGTATCGTTGCTACTAAGGATAAATAGATGAGATCTATATCTACAGCCATATAGATAAATAGATCTTGTCTACATCATGTCACCGTTCGTATTGCATTACTCCGTTTTTCCATGAACTTAATACACTAGATGCATGTTGGATAGCGGTCGATGTGTGGAGTAATAGTAGTAGATGCATGCAGGAGTCGGTCTACTAATCTTGGACGTGATGCCTATGTAATGATCATTGCCTGGATATTGTCATAATTATTTTAAGATCTATCAATTGCCCAACAGTAATTTGTTTACCCACCGTTTGCTATTTTTTCTCGAGAGAGGCCACTAGTGAAACCTATGGCACCCGGGTCTTCTTCATCATATATTTGCCTTGCGACCTACTTTCCCTTTGCATTTTTATTCAGATCTATTAAACCAAAAAATACAAAAATACCTTGCTGCGTTTTATTCTTATTTATTTTATTTGGCGTTCGATCTATCAATCTACTACAATTTACCTCACGCCTGTTTGCCTATCTTGAGGCGCGGTACCCCAGAAGGGATTGACAACCCTTTAACTCATCGGGTTGTGAGGTGTTGTTGTTTGTGTGCAGGTGCTGCTTACATTGTGTTGCTTGGTTCTCCTACTGGTTCGATACCTTGGTTTCATAACTGAGGGCAATACCTACCGTCACTGTGCTACATCATCCCTCCTTCTCTGGGGAAATACCGACGTAGTTCCAGCTGCCATCAAGGAGAATTTTTGGCACCGTTACCGGGGAGGATCTTCAACATAACCAGGTTCCTAATCACAAACCTCATCTCCTTGCAATTTACATTACTTTCCATTTGCCTCCCGTTTTCCTCTCCCCCACTTCACAAAAATTTGCCGTTTTATTCGCCTCTCCTTTTCCGTTCGCCGTTTTCTTGTCGGATATATTCTCTCCTCGCATTCATGAGTGATTTGGGCATGGCACCAACAGATGATGGCCTAACCTAAAATGGTAGGTACGGGCAATCTAGATGCTAAAACTTTTATCTTGGGGCAAGGGAACTGTTGGGGAACGTAGTAATTTCAAAATTTCCTACGCACACGCAAGATCATGGTGATGCATAGCAACGAGCGGGAGAGTGTTGTCTATGTACTCTCATAGACCGTAAGCGGAAGCGTTATAACAACACGGTTGATGTAGTCGTCCGTCTTCACGATCCGACCGATCCAAGTACCGAATGCACGGCACCTCCGAGTTTAGCACACATTCAGCTCGATGACGTCCCTCGTACTCTTGATCCAGTTGAGGCCGAGGGAGAGTTTCGTCAGCACGACGGCGTGGTGACGGTGATGATGAAGTTACCGACGCAAGGCTTCGCCTAAGCACTATGACGATATGACCAAGGTGTGAAACTGCGGAGGGGGCACCGCACACGGCTAAGAAATCAACTTGTGTGTCTATGGGGTGCCCCCTCCCCCGTATATAAAGGAGTGGAGGAGGGGGCTGGCCGGCCTCAAGGGTGCGCCCCAGGGGAATCCTACTCCAACTAGGAGTAGGTTCCCCTTCTAATCCAACTAGGAGGGAGGAAGGGAAGAGGAGAGAAGGAAGGGGCCCGCCCCCTTTCCAATTCGGATTGGACTAAGGAGGGGGGGCGCGCCCCTCCTATTGGCCTTCTCCTCTCTCTTCCACTAAAGCCCATGTAGGCCCATTAAGCCCCTGGGGGTTCCGGTAACCTCCCGGTACTCCGGAAAATGCCCGAACTCTTCCAGAACCTTTCCGGTGTCCAAACAAAGCTTTCCAATATATCGATCTTTATGTCTTGACCATTTCGAGACTCCTCGTCATGTACGTAATCACATCCGGGACTCCGAACAACCTTCGGTACATCAAAACACATAAACTCATAATACCGATCGTCGTCGAACGTTAAGCGTGAGGACCCTACGGGTTCGAGAACTATTTAGATATGACCGAGACTCATCTCCGGTCAATAACCAATAGCGGAACCTGGATGCTCATATTGGCTCCCACATATTCTACGAAGGTCTTTATCGGTCAAACCGCATAACAATAAACGAGATTCGATCGTCGGTATCTCAATACCTAGTTCAATCTCTTTACTGGAAAGTCTCTTTACTCGTTCCGTAATGCATCATCCCGCAACAAACTCATTAGTCACATTGCTTGCAAGGCTTATAGTGATGTTCATTACCGAGAGGGCCCAAAGATACCTCTCCGACAATCGAAGTGACAAATGCTAATCTTGATCTATGCCAACTCAACAAACACCATCGGAGACAACTGTAGAGCATCTTTATAATCACCCAGTTATGTTGTGACGTTTGATAGCACCCAAGGTGTTCCTCCGGTATTCGGGAGTTGCATAATCTCATAGTCTGAGGAACATGTATAAGTCATGAAGAAAGCAGTAGCAACAAACTATACGATCAAGTGCTAAGCTAACGGAATGGGTCAAGTCAATCACATCATTCTTTAATGATGTGATCCCGTTAATCAAATAACAACTCATGTCAATGGCTAGGAAACTTAACCATCTTTGATCAACGAGCTAGTCAAGTAGAGGCATACTAGTGACACCCTGTTTTGTCTATGTATTCACACATGTACTAAGTTTCCGGTTAATACAATTCTAGCATGAATAATAAAAATTTATCATGAAATAAGGAAATAAATAATAACTTTATTATTGCCTCTAGGGCATATTTCCTTCAGTCTCCCACTTGTATTAGAGTCAATAATCTAGTTCACATTGCCATGTGATTTAACACCAATAGTTCACATCACCATGTGATTAACACCCGTACTTCACATCGTCATGTGACCAACATCCAAAGTGTTTACTAGAGTCAGTAATCTAGTTCACATCGCTATGTTATTAACACCCAAAGAGTACTAAGGTGGGATCATGTTTTGCTTGTGAAAGAAGTTTAGTCAACGGGTCTGCCACATTCAGATCTGTATGTATTTTGCAAATTTCTATGTCTATAATGCTCTAAATGGAGCTACTCTAGCTAATTGCTCCCACTTTCAATATGTATCCAGATTGAGACTCAGAGTCATCCGGATCGGTGTAAAAGCTTGCATCGACGTAACTCTTTACGACGAACTCTTTATCACCTCCATAACCGAGAAATATTTCCTTAGTCCTCTAAGGATAATTTTGACCAACGTCTAGTGATCTACTCCTAGATCACTATTGTACTCCCTTTCCAAACTCCGGGTAGGGTATACAATAGTTCTTGTACATAGCATGGCATACTTTATAGAACCTATGGCTGAGGCATAGGGAATGACTTTCATCCTCTCTCTATCTTCTACCGTGATCGGGTTTTGAGTCTTACTCAACTTCACACGTAGCAACACAGGCAAGAACTCCTTCTTTGACTGTTCCATTTTGAACTACTTCAAAATCTTTTCAAGCTATGTACTCATTGAAAAAACTTATCAAGCGTCTTGATCTATCTCTATAGATCTTGATGCTCAATATGTAAGCGGCTTCACCGAGGTTTTTCTTTGAAAATCTCCTTTCAAACATTCCTTTATGCTTTCTAGAAAATTCTACATCATTTCCGATCAACAATATGTCATTCACATACACTTATCGAAAAGGTTGTAGTGCTCCCACTCACTTTCTTGTAAATACAGGCTTCACATGAAGTGCAGATAAAACTATATGCTTTGATCAACTCATCAAAGCATATATTCCAACTCCGAGATGCTTGCACCAGTCCATAGATGGATCGCTGGAGCTTTGCACACTTTGTTAACATCTTTAGGATCGACAAAACCTTCTGGTTGCATCATATACAACTCTTCTTTAAGAAATCCATTAAGGAATGCAGGTTTGATATCCATTTGCCAAATTTCATAAAATACGGCAATTGCTAACATGATTCGGACAGACTTTTAAGCATCGATACAAGTTAGAAAATCTCATTGTAGTCAACATCTTGAACTTGTCGAAAACATTTTTGCAACAATTCGAGCTTTATATAGTAACACTACTATCAGCGTCCGTCTTCCTCTTGAAAATCCATTTTATTCTCTATGGCTTGCCGATCATCGGGCAAGTCAACCAAAGTCCATACTTTGTTCTCATACATGTATCCTATCTCAGATTTCATGACCTCAAGCCATTTTGCGGAATCTGGGCTCATCGTCGCTTCCTCATAGTTCGTAGGTTCGTCATGATCTAGTAACATGACTTCCAGAATAGGATTACCGTACCACTCTGGTGCGGAACATACTCTGGTTGACCTACGAGGTTCGGTACTAACTTGATCTGAAGTTTCATGATCATCATCATTAGCTTCCTCACTAATTGGTCTAGGAATCACTGGGACTGATTTAAGTGATGAACTACTTTCCATTTAGGGAGAAGGTACAATTACCTCATCAAGTTTTACTTTCCTCCCACTCACTTCTTTCGAGAGAAACTCCTTCTCTAGAAAGGATCCATTATTAGCAATGAATATCTTGCCTTTGGATCTGTGATAGAAGGTGTACCTAACAGTCTCCTTTGGATATCCTATGAAGACACATTTCTCCGATTTGGGTTCGAGCTTTATCAGGTTGAAACATTTTCACATAAGCATCGCAACCCCAAACTTTAAGAAACGACAGCTTAGGTTTCTTGCGAAACCATAGTTCATACGGTGTCGTCTCAACGGATTTAGATGGTGCCCTATTTAACGTGAATGCAGCTGTCTCTAATGCACAACCCCAAAATGATAGTGGTAAATCGGTAAGAGACATCATAGATCGCACCATATCTAATAAAGTGCGGTTACGATGTTCGGAAACACCATTACGCTGTGGTGTTCCAGGTGGCGTGAGTTGCGAAACTATTCCACATTGTTTCAAATGAAGACCAGACTCATAACTCAAATATTCGCCTCTGCGATCAGATCGTAGAAACTTTATTTTCTTGTTATGATGATTCTCTACTTCACTCTGAAATTCTTTGAACTTTTCAAATGTTTTAGACTTGTGTTTTATCAAATAGATATACCCATATCTACTCAAATCATCTGTGAAGGTCAGAAAATAACGATACCCGCCGCGAGCCTCAACACTCATCGGACCGCATACATCAGTATGTATTATTTCCAATAAGTCAGTTGCTCGCTCCATTGTTCCAGAGAACGGAGTCTTAGACATCTTGCCCGTGAGGCATGATTCGCAAGCATCAAGTGATTCATAATCAAGTGATTCCAAAAGCCCATCAGCATGGAGTTTCTTCATGCGCTTTATACCAATATGACCTAAACGACAGTGCCACAAATAAGTTGCACTATCATTATTAACTTTGCATCTTTTGGCAGCAATATTATGAATATGTGTATCACTACGATCGAGATTCAATAAACCATTTATATTCAGTGTATGACCGTAGAAGGTTTTATTCATGTAAATAGAACAACAATTATTCTTAGGAATAACTGTATTGCAATAAAAATGATCCAATCATACTCATGCTCAACGCCAACACCAAATAACATTTATTTTAGGTTCAACACTAATCCCAAAGGTAAAGGGAGTGTGCGATGGTGATCTTATCAACCTTGGAATCACTTCCAACACACATCATCACCTAGCCCTTAACTAGTCTCTGTTTATTTTGCAACTCCTGTTTCGGGTTACTACTCTTAGCAACTGAACTAGTATCAAATACTGAGGGGTTGCTATAAACACTAGTAAAGTACACATCAATAACATGTATATCAAATATACCTTTCTTCACTTTGCCATCCTTCTTATCCAGCAAATACTTGGGGCAGTTCCGCTTCCAGTGGCCATTCCCTTTGCAGTAGTAGCACTTAGTCTCAAGCTTAGGTCCAGACTTGGGCTTCTTCACTTGAGCAGCAACTTGCTTGCCGTTCTTCTTGAAGTTTGATACGTCTCCAACGTATCTACTTTTCCAAACACTTTTGCTCTTGTTTTGGACTCTAATTTGCATGATGTGAATGAAACTAACCCGGACTGACGCTGTTTTCAGAAGAACTGCCATGGTGTTGTTTATTGTGCAGAAAACAAAAGTTCTCGGAATGACTTGAAAGTTTTGGAAAATATAAAAAATACTGGCGAAAGAATCAAGGCCAGGGGCCCACACCCTGTCCACGAGGGTGGGGGGCGCACCCTCCCCCCTGGGCGCGCCCCCTGTCTCGTCGTCCCCCTGACGCTCCACCAACCTCAACTCCAACTCCATATATTCCGTTTCGCAGAGAAAAAAATCAGAGAGAAAGTTTCATCACGTTTTACGATACGGAGCCGCCGCCAAGCCCTAGTCTCTCTCGGGAGGGCTGATCTGGAGTCTGTTCGGGGCTCCGGAGAGGGGGATTCGTCGCCATCATCATCATCAACCATCCTCCATCACCAATTTCATGATGCTCACCGCCGTGCGTGAGTAATTCCATCGTAGGCTTGCTGGACGGTGATGGGTTGGATGAGATTTACCATGTAATCAAGTTCATTTTGTTAGGGTTTGATCCCTAGTATCCAATATGTTCTGAGATTGATGTTGCGATGACTTTTCTATGCTTAATGCTTGTCACTAGGGCCCGAGTGCCATGATTTCAGATCTGAACCTATTATGTTTTCATGAATATATGTGAGGTCTTGATCCTATCTTGCAAGTCTATAGTCACCTATTATGTGTTATGATCCGACAACCCCGAAGTGACAATAATCGGGATACTTCTAGGTGATGACCATAGTTTGAAGAGTTCATGTATTCACTATGTGCTAATGCTTTGTTCTGATTCTCAATTAAAAGGAGGCCTTAATACACCTTAGTTTCCACTAGGACCCCGCTGCCACGGGAGGGTAGGACAAAAGATGTCATGCAAGTTCTTTTCCATAAGCACGTATGACTATATACGAAATACATGCCTACATTACATTGATGAATTGGAGCTAGTTCTGTGTCACCCTATGTTATAGCTATTACATGAGGAATCTCATCCGACATAATTATCCATCACTGATCCAATGCCTACGATCTTTTCACTTATTGTGTTTCGCTTATTTACTTTTCTGTTGCAACTGTTACAACTACTACAAAACTATTATCTTTACTTTTGCCACTGTTACCATTACTATCATACTACTTTGCTACTAAATTCTTTGCTGCAGATACTAAGTTATCCAGGTGTGGTTGAATTGACAACTCAACTGCTAATACTTAAGAATATTCTTTGGCTCCCCTTGTGTCGAATCAATAAATTTGGGTTGAATACTCTACCCTCGAAAGCTGTTGCGATCCCCTACACTTGTGGGTTATCAAGACTAATTTCTGGCATCGTTGCCGGGGAGCATAGCTCTATTCTTTGAGTCACTTGGGATTTATATCTGTTGATCACTATGAGGAACTTGAAAGACGAAAGAACTAAGATTTTGCCCTCAACTACGAGGGGAGGTAAGGAACTACCATCTAGCTCTGCACTAGATTCTCCTTCTGTTATTAGTAAGCTTGCGACACCTAAACCTGCTACTGCTTTGAACTCTGATATGTCGCATGTTATTGATCATGCCACGTCTGCTATGCATGATACTTATGATGAAACTACTTCTGTGTGTGATACTACTTTGCCATTAGGTGAATTTCTTGATGAACAACTTGCTAGGGTTAGAGAGAATGAAATTATTGAAGATGCTATTATTGATGATAGTGATGATGAAAGTTCTTCCCCTGATTACGAATTACCTGTTGTTCCTGAGGGTTATGTTATGAATGAGGAAGCTGCTAGAGCTATTCTTGCTTGCAAAGATAGACATGAACTTAAGAAATTATTAGCTAAATGGAAGCAGCAATCTCTTAATGCTAGAATGAAACTTGGCCCTACTTTTGCTACTTCACCTATTTGTGTTACTGATAAGGATTATGAATTCTCTGTTGATCCTGAAATAATAACTTTGGTTGAATCTGATCCTTTTTATGGCCTTGAATCTGAAACTGTTGTGGCACATCATACCAAGTTGAATGATATATCCACCCTGTTTACTAATGATGAGAAGTCTCGCTATTATTATATCCTTAAGATATTTCCGTTCTCACTAAAGGGTGATACTAAGACTTGGTTTAATTCTCTTGATCCTGGTTGTGTGCGTAGTCCCCAGGATATGATTTATTACTTCTCTGCTAAATATTTCCCTGCTCATAAGAAACAAGCTGCCTTGCGGAAAATTTATAATTTTGTGCAAATCAAAGAAGAGAGTCTCCCACAAGCTTGGGGGAGGCTTCTCGGGTTACTTAATGCTTTGCCTGATCATCCTCTTAAGAAAAATGAAATACTTGATATCTTTTATAATGGACTAACCGATGCTTCCAAGGACTACTTGGATAGTTGTGCTGGTTGTGTTTTCAGGGAAAGAACAGTCGACCAAGCTGAATTACTATTGAATAATATGTTGACTAATGAAAATAATTGGACTCTTCCTGAGCCAATTCTTGAGGCAATTCCTGAGCCAATTGAGCCAACTCCTGAGCCTATTCCTAAACCCACTCCGAAAAAGAGGGGTATTCAAATTCTCAGTCCTGAAGATATGCAAGAGGCAAAGAAATCAATGAAATAAAAGGGTATTAAAGCTGAAGATGTTAAGAATTTACCACCTATTGAAGAAATACATGGTCTTAATATACCGCCTGTTGAAGAACCATATTGTCTTGTAACCCGACACAGGTAGTAAAGGTAAATTCTCTCTATAGATATGATAAAGTTGAAATTCCCTCTACTAAATTTCATAGCCCATGCTTAGATGAATTTGATGACTTTATGGGTAGACAAGAGAGTTTTAATGCTTATGTTGATAGAGAATTAAAGAATAATGCTTTCGAGATAGGACGCTTGAGTGATTATATGGCTAGAGTTAAAGGTGAACTTAAACTCATTAGCAAATATGCTTCTATGGTTGACACTCAAGCTGAGCAAGTACTTAAAGCTCAAAATGATTTGCTTGATGAGTTAAATAATAAAAATGACTTTGCTGTTAGAGTGGCTACTAGAACTGCTAGAATGACTCAGGAACCTTTGTATCCTGAAGGCCACCCTAAGAGAATCGAGCAGGATTCTCAGAGAAATAATTTAGAGGCACCTAGTTCTTCTAAGAAGAAAAAGAAAAACGATAGGACTTTGCATGCTTCTAGTGAACCTGTTATAGACACACCTGAGAATCCCAATGATATATCTATTTCTGATGCTGAAACACAATCAGGTGATGAACATGAACCTGGTGATAATGTTAATGATAATGTTCATGTTGATGCTCAACCTAGCAAAAATAATGATATAGAGATTGAACCTGTTGTTGATCTTGATAACCCAAAATCAAAGAATCAACGTTATGATAAGAGAGACTTTGTTGCTAGGAAGCACGATAGAGAAAGAGAACCATGGGTTCAGAAACCCATGCCCTTTCCTCCTAAACCATCCAAGACAAAAGATGATGAGGATTTTGAGCACTTTGCTGAAATGATTAGACCTATCTTCTTACGTATGCGCTTGACTGATATGCATAAAGTAAATCCTTATGCTAAGTATATGAAGGGTATCATTACAAATAAGAGAAAGATACCGGAAGCTGAAATTTCCACCATGCTTGCTAATTACACTTTTAAAGGTGGAATACCAAAGAAACTTGGAGATCCCGGGGTACCAACTATACCATGCTCCATTAAAAGAAATTATGTTAAAACTGCTTTATGTGATCTTGGAGCCGGTGCTAGTGTTATGCATCTCTCTTTATATTGCAGACTTGAATTGAATAAGTTGACACCTACAGAAATATCTTTGCAAATGGCTGATAAATCAACTGCTATACCTATCGGTATTAGTGAGGATGTGCCTCTTGTGGTTGCAAATGTCACTATCTTAACGGACTTTGTTATTCTTGATATTCCGGAGGACGATAGTATGTCGATTATCCTTGGTAGACCCTTTTTGAATAATGCAGGGGCTGTTATTGATTGCAACAAAGGCAATGTCACTTTTCATGTTAATGGTAATGAGCATACGGTACACTTTCCGAGGAAACAATCTCAAGTTCATAGCATCAATTCAATCGGAAAAGTTCCAACTATTATTATTGGAGGTTTTGAATTTCCTCTTCCTACTGTCAAGAAAAAGTATGCTATTCTTATTGTTGGGGATGTTCATATCCCCGTTGAGGTAACTTAGTGTTATTCGAAATTTCTCCGGTTCCGTGTTATTCGGAATGAGTTTGTTAACAAGACTTGATCAACCTTGTTAGTGGATTCATTTTGATGATCATGAGATTGATGAAACTAGAAGGCACAACCTTGTGTACCCTCTTTTTACTTTCTGTTATTTAGAATAAATAAAGCAAAAATAGTATTATATGTCTGTTTTCTGAATTTCCGTGCAATATAAAATATCCTGAAAATAAAAGTGCTCCAAATGCCCTGCAAATTTAGTATGATTTTTTATGGAATATTTGAGGATTTTAGGCACGGAACGCACTGCAGGAGGGGCAAGCACCTGGCCACGAGGGTGGAGGGCGTGCCCCCCTGTCTCGTGGGCCCATGGTGGGGCCCCTACACTTATTCCTGCACCCACACACTCCATCTTCTTCCCAAAAAAATCCCCATCTAGCTCAAGCACGAGTTGTAGCTCATTTTGCTGTGATTTTCGATCTCCTTGCTCAAAGCTCCATTCACAAAACTGCTTTGGGAGATTGTTCCTTGGTATGTGACTCCTCCATTGGTCCAATTAGTTTTTTTTCTAGTGCTTTATTCATTGCAAATTTTTGCTGCATAGGTGACCCTGTTCTTGAGCTTGCATGTCAAATTTATGAGGTCCCAAGTAATTCTAATGCATGATATAGGCTCTAGGCACTTGTAGGAGTAGTTGCTACCAATTTTGTTTAGTTTTATTCACTTTTATTTTGAAGTTACTAAAATTCCAGAATTTTTCAGAAAAGAATATGTCTAGGAGAATGTACCAAAGTGGTTCCTCAATAAAGAAAGGACCTAGGCTTGCTATGCGTGAGCAAGATGATGAACTATTGAGGGACGCAGAAGTGCGAGCTTGTGAGTGGCCATCAGACGATTTTATGGTCAATGCAGGCTTTAAGGATGAATTTGACGCATATGTGTGTAATGCCGATCTTGAGGACTTCTTACAAGATAAGTGTCCTCAGTACTATGAATTGACTGATTCATTCGTGAGAAGGTTTAAATATAAACGTTCACGTAATTCTCCGAGTGTCCTGTTTGATATTTATGATAAATCTTATACCATGGACTTAGAGGATTTTACAACTACTTGCAAACTTCCGCAGTGGGGCAATGTTAATGATCCCCTCAAATCTGAATTTAGAGACTTTCTTGCTAGTATTACTGTGGGAGAACCTAGGGATATAGCCAAGCTACCATAGGGAGCATTCATTTTCCTGCTATACATTATTTTGCTCTCTTCATTGGTAGATGCATTAATGGTAAAGATGAAGCATGTCATATGTGTGTCCCTGATCTTAGTGTCCTCAAGAGTGCCGTGTTAGGTAATAAAGATTACAACTTGGGGGCAATAGTTGCACGTAGGTTGCATAACAATGGTAGGGCTGGAGATTTATTTGGAGGAATTTATGCGACCCGTGTGGCTAATTATCTTGGTATAGCCCCACGAGAGGGGGATATGGTGTTGCCTCCTGCTTATTTAGATTATGACGCTATGGTCAAACATCATTTTCTTTTGAGGAATAAACAATTCCTCCAGTATCGACTAATCTTTGACAGACATAGCCCTGTCCATGTTACTCTCCCTGCTCCTTTCCTTTTTGATTACCAGGCAAAAGGAAGATATGTTGTTACCAGGGACGAAGCAGCTGAACACAAGGGGAGAGCGGAGGCGGCTCGCCAACATGCCGCAGCTCAGGATGCATTTGCTGCTGCATCTCAGTACGACCCCAGTTATAACTACGGATATCAGCCAGGCTATCCTTGGCATTAGACCAACTTAGGCCAAAAGCCTAAGCTTGGGGGAGTACGTATTTCTCACCGACTTTACATTCATGTTCACACACTATTTTAGTTGTCGTTGTTCATACTCTTTCATTGTATTATCCATGCTAGTTTAATTTTCTTTTTCTAGCCTTCTTCTTGTGTGTTTGATAAACCTTAAGAAAAACCAAAAAAAATAGTTAGTTTAATTTCCATGCTTGTAGTAGAAATTAAAATGAAAACCCAAAAAGATTTCTCGTTCTTCCTTTACTTGTTGGGAGCTTTCCCGTGTAAATAGTTTTTGTTTCTTTTTCTTTCCTTTGGGGGTCGAGAGTAGAAGACCATATTGAAAATGTTTAGTGGCTCTCATATGCATGATTGTTTATTTAACTTAGAGCCCATATAACTTGTCTTCTCTCTTGAGTTGAATGCTTGCAGATTCCAGCTTAGTCCAATGCACGTGCACTATAATCATTATACACATCGTTCGGTCGTGCAAGTGAAAGGCAATAATGACGATATATGATGGACTGATTGAGATGAGAAATGCTGGTATGAACTCGCCCTCTTTTGTTTTTGTAAATATGATGAGTTCATCATTTCTGATTCAGCTTATTATGAAGTAAACATACTTGCAATGACATATAGAGATTATAGTTGCCTGGGCCATGCTTGATTAGCTATTAGTTATAATGGTTTACCTTGCGTGCCAATATGCTATTAAAATGATTGTGATGTGATATGATGGGATGGTATCCTACTTTGTATGAATTGAGTGACTAGACTTGGCACATGTTCACGCATGTAGTTGAAACAAATCAAGATAGCCTTCATGATATTTATGTTCATGGTAGATAATATCCTACTCATGCTTATACTTGGCGTGAATTAATTTTAATGCATATTCATGACTGTTGTCGCTCTCTGAGTTGGCCGCTTCCCAGTCTCTTGCTAGCCTTCACCTGTACTAAGCGGGAATACTGCTTGTGCATCCAAACTCCTTAAACCCCAAAGTCATTCCATATGAGTCCACCATACCTTCCTATATGCGGTATCTACCTGCCGTTCCAAGTAAATTTGTATGTGCCAAACTCCAAACCATCAAATGAAATTCTGTTTTGTATGCTCGAGCAGCTCATGTTCCAACTAGGGCTGCATGTATCTTCCATGCTAGGTGTGTTATTCTCAAGGGTAGTGGACTCCGCTCCTCATTCACGAGAAAGGGCCGGTAACCAGGATGCCCAGTCCCATGATCCAAAAATTTGAAAGCAAATCAAAATAATTAAACAAAACTCCCCCAGGGCTATTGTTAGTTGGAGGCACTCGTTGTTTCGAGCAAGCCATGGATTGATGCTTGTTGGTGGTGGGGGAGTATAAACTTTTACCATTCTGTTTGGAACCGCCTATAATGCATGTAGTATGGAAGATATAGCCATCTCATAGTTGTTGCATTGACAGTGAAAGTATGCCGCTCAAAATGTTATTCATCTCTATTTTAAAATCGAGCTCTGGCACCTCTACAAATCCCTGCTTCCCTCTGCGAAGGGCCTATCTATTTACTTTTATGTTGAGTCATCACCTTCTTATTAAAAAGCACCCGCTGGAGAGCACCCTGTCATTTGCATTCATTACTATTGGTTTATATTGGGTATGACTTGACTGGGTCTCTTTTACCATGAATTACAATGTTTAGTCAGTCCTTGATCTTCAAAGGTGCTCTGCATTTATGTTTTGCGGTCTCAGAAAGGGCTAGCGAGATACCATTTTGTTATATCATATTATGATTGTTTTGAGGAAGTGTTGCCATCCGAGTTTTATTATCATGGGTCGCTAGCTGATTATGCCACTGATATGAGTAATTGTGAGACCTAGTTGTTATTGTGCGTATGGTTAGTTCATAATACTTGCTGAAAACCTGAATGCAGGCTTTAAATATTTACAACAACAAGAGCAAATAGAGTTTGTAAAAGTTTTTCTTTATCACTTTCAGTTTATCAACTGAATTTCTTGAGGACAAGCAAAGGTTTAGGCTTGGGGGAGTTGATACGTCTCCAACGTATCTACTTTTCCAAACACTTTTGCTCTTGTTTTGGACTCTAAGTTGCATGATTTGAATGAAACTAACCCGGACTGACGCTGTTTTCAGCATAACTGCCATGGTGTTGTTTATTGTGCAGAAAACAAAAGTTCTCGGAATGACCTGAAAATCCAGGAGATAAGTTTTGGAAAATATAAAAAATACTGGCGAAAGAATCAAGGCCAGGGGGCGTCCAAACTATTTCTGACTGGAGGAAGTGCGTCCAAACTCCACCACTCTACCGATACGACTCATCACCAACTTCACCAACAGATTGATTTGATGCATACTACGTCCTCGGGAAGGTGTTTTGGTGTGGGTGCAAGTTCATCGCATTCACCACCTACACCATCTTCACGTACTTCAACAACATATTCCCCACCCGCAACGGTATGCACAGCCTCCCCTACTACATCGTCGAGGACGACATGGAGGAGAAGCGGTGAAGAGGAGAAGTGAAGAGGAGGCGCAGTGAAGATGGTGGTGAAGGCCCGGTCTCGTGAAGTTTGTCTTGCCCTAAGGTGTTAGGGCTTTTTATCTTTTATATATTTCTATCTTAATTATGCCGTTGGTTGTACCGTGAACTTTTTATCTATGTCGTGTTATCCCCTAAGAACTATGTTATGCTTGCTACCCTTATTTGATATGTCATTGGTTATCTGTGTTTTGCTTCCTATTTCTATCTTATTTGACATGAGATATTGCTAGATGGATATGGTATTGTAGACGAGCCCTTCTCCTTCAATGAAAACCAGCAAGTTTTGGGGTTAGCCTTGTAAAAATGGTTGGAGGGTAGCCCATTCGTCTTGTTATATCCGTGTTGTTTAGGTCAAGTTTAAATAGCCCATTTAGAGTAGGCCCTTATATTTTAGGGTCAAGTTTTTGCACGCGCGGATAATGTACTAGTTGAAGTGTCAAAAAGGAAAAAAGCTAAAAAATGAGCCATGTTGATGTTGAAAAGAAGAAGGAGAAAAGCTTTTTTTTTTTTGAATTGTGGTGGCCCTATTCCGTATATTGTATGAACAAAAACAAGCTAATTTTTGAATAGTTTGTGGCCATTTGGCATGATAAAATTAATGTTGGCCCTTATATTACGATTTTTATTGGTTCCAAGTTTCGGCACGGGCGGCTAATGGACTAGTTGAGGTGTCAAAAAGGAAATTAAAGCTGGAAAGATGAGCCATGTTGATGTTGAAAAGAAGAAAAGGAGGATAATTTTTTTGAATTGTTGGTGCCCATATAAATTGTAGGATACCTATATTGTATGAACAAAAAGAAGCTATTTTTTGAATAGTTTGTGGCCATTTGGCACGATGAAAATAATTTTTGAAGCTAGCCCATTGTCTACTTGTTGGTGTCTCTTGGTGGCAATATCAATTGTTGTGTAACTTCAAACAATGTAACCTATTCTTGTAATGTAACCAACATGCACTCAATCTCTGTAGGTGCAATCAAGCAAAAAAACAGAGAAAAAACAGAGCCATCACATGCACTATTTTTCTAGGCCTCTTTAACCTTTGTGGTCCTTCGACGGTCAACGCAATGCGACGGCCCAACCGGACCTTGGTTTCTTTTTGGGCCCAATAACTACATTTTTTTCTCTTGCCCTCGGTGTTGTTTGACAGAACTGAAAGTGTCAAAAACTAACACCTACAGAGATTCAAAGATGGAGATAGAGACGTAGTTTAAGCAACACAGAGAGTACATGATCCACAAACCCTTAAGCAAATCGTAGAGCACATGACACGACACAAATAACATCTCTAACGGGTGATGACCAACAAGTAAGAAAATCCTAGAGCAACTATGCAAAAATGAAATCCTAAAGCTATCAGATTCGCTTGCTTGTTCAACTAAATCATCGGTCTCAAGTTCTTGTTCATCTTCTTTAATTCCCCCTTCAGATCCTTGATACGTCTCCAACGTATCTGTAATTTTTTATTGTTCCATGCTATTATATTACCTGTTTTGGATGTTTATGGGCTTTACTTTACACTTTTATATCATTTTTGGGACTAACCTACTAATCGCAGGCCCAGCCCGAATTGCTGTTCTTTTTTTGCCTATTTCAGTATTTCGAAGAAAAGGAATATCAAACGGAGTCCAAACGAAATGAAACCTTCGGAAGAGATCTTTTTGGAACAAACGCAATCCAGGGACTTGGAGTGGACGTCAAGCAACAAATGAGGCGGCCACGAGGGTGCCCGGCGCGCCCCCCACCCTCGTGGGCCCCTCGAGCATCAACCGACCTACTTCTTCCTCCTATATATATATCCACGTACCCCGAAAACATCCAGGAGCACCATGAAAAACTATTTCCACCGCCGCAATCATCTGTATCCGCGAGATCCCATCTTGGAGCCTCCGCCAGCGCTCCGCTGGAGGGGGAATCAACCACGGAGGGCCTCTACATCATCTTCAAGGCCTCCCCGATGAGTTGTGAGTAGTTTACCACAGACCTTCGGGTCCATAGTTATTAGCTAGATGGCTTCTTCTCTCTCTTTGAATCTCAACACAAGGTTCTCCTCGATCTTCTTGGAGATCTATTCGATGTAACTCTTTTTGCGGTGTGTTTGTCGAGATCTGATGAATTGTGGGTTTATGATCAAGTTTATCTATGAGAAATCTTTGAATCTCCTCTGAATTTTTTTATGTGTGATTGGTTATCTTTGCAAGTCTCTTAGAATTATCAGTTTGGTTTGGCCTACTAGATTGATCTTTCTTGCAATGGGAGAAGTGCTTAGCTTTGGGTTCAATCTTGCGGTGTCCTTTCCCAGTGACAGCAGGGGCAGCAAGGCACGTATTGTATTGTTGCCATCGAGGATAAAAAGATGGGGTTTATGTCATATTGCATGATTTTATCCCTCTACATCATGTCATCTTTCTTAATGCGTTACTCCGTTCTTATGAACTTAATACTCTAGATGCAGGCAGGAGTCGGTCAATGTGTGGAGTAATAGTAGTAGATGCAGGCAGGAGTCGGTCTACTTGACACGTACGTGATGCCTATATACATGATCATGCCTAGATAATCTCATAACTATGCGGTTTTCTATCAATTGCTCGACAGTAATTTGTTCACCCACCGTAATACTTATGCTATCTTGAGAGAAGCCACTAGTGAAACCTATGGCCCCCAGGTCTATCTTTTATTATATAAGTTTTCCATCTACTTTTATTTCCATCTTTTATTTTCCAATCTATATCATAAAAATACCAAAAATATTTATCTTATCATATTATCTCTATCAGATCTCACTTTCGCAAGTTACCGTGAAGGGATTGACAACCCCTTTATCGCGTTGGTTGCGAGGTTCTTGTTTGTTTGTGTAGGTGCGTGGGGCTTTTGAGGAGCCTCCTACTGGATTGATACCTTGGTTCTCAAAAACTGAGGGAAATACTTACACTACTTTGCTGCATCAACCTTTCCTCTTCAAGGGAAAAACCAACGCATGCTCAAGAGGTAGCAATCCTCATCCCCAACTATCGGAGCAGCACTTTCAGAGAGCAAATCCTGAGTGGCTGACGGCAGATTGACCTCCCGGGTTGTGGCCCCATTGAATTGAAGCAAGCCCTCCCCTTGAAGCCTTCGAACGTTGTCATCCATCCATTCAAAATGTGTGCATTTCTTCACGATCTGAAACGAAATCATGAACCCTAAATCTCAGATCCAACGAAAAAGAATTAGAAGCAAAGAGAAAAAGAAAGGGTCAAAGAAAAATCATGAGATCTAACCTGCCCCTCTGGCTTGCTCTCGCATTTCACGAACTCACACCCAAAGTTGTTATTCTTTTCCTCCCTCAAAGTCAACCTTTTCAGTGGCGCGGTCTGTGGGCAGTCAGGGCATCGCTCCGTGGGCACTGGACCATATTGGGGCCATGAGGGCCGGGAGGCTGAAGTGGAGCTCGACATATCTAGTTGCCGGATAAAAAGAAGCAAACGAGTGGATCCTCTGGTCACCGCAGAAGAAGAAGAAGAAGACATGGGAGGCAATGGTGGGCGAGCACAACCAACGTGTCGCGCATTGCCAAAGGATCCAACGATGCGGAGCCGTCCTGGTGATCCAACGGCGCGAAGCCTGCACGCAGCCTGGCCTCAGAATTCCTTCTAGAAGACCATATCTGAGGGCTGTCGCTTGGCACTAGGGTAAGATCAGACGGCTGATGTTCGGATTTAGGGTTAGGTGAAACCCCGCGGGGTTTAGAGGGGTTTTTAGTTGGTCAACAGGGTTATCTAGTGTTTGACTGCGCATAACTAATTTAAAAAATTCCAAAAAAATATGAAACCTTCGCGAATCGTCGTTTTACAAGACACACTAACGAGGAAAAATACTAAACTTTGTCTACGGTCATTTTCAAAAGAAGACCTAGCTAGCAGGATCGTGGTTAAATGAGCACCATTAATTTAAAAGATCAAAAAAATATGACCTGCGCACAATGTTGTCTGATGTGACATGTTACCAACAAAAAAACATAAACTTGTTCTATGGACATTTTCATGAAAAAACCTTCACACATATGAGCTATCACGTACAACGTTGCAGAGAGTTCAAGGAAAGGAGGTAGGTTTTCTGAAAAATTAAAAAAAAATCAGCAAAGCTTCATTTCAAAGTGAATAAGAAGGATCTGAACTTAGTTTTCTTTTTTCATATTTTAAACATGTTTTTAATGGTTTTCTATTAAATAACATTATTTTCAAAAAATGTTAAAAAAATGAAAATTAATTCAATAAATAGTGAGACTTCGAATCAACACTATATAGATTGAATAGGTGTTAATAAAAAATAATTGGTTCATTTAGAGTAGGTCCAAAAAATACTTGATTACAAATGGGGCAGTTTACCCTAGGTTCGGAGCACATTTGGAGCACATTTCCCATGACTATAAGTTTTACCATGCAAAATAAATCGGATTGATCACCTAATGTTTATAATAGTTCAGCAAACACTGCAACATCACACCACATATCAGAGTTCAAGTGTTGGTTCAAATTCAAATTTTCCTAATATTTAAATTTTGCCTCAAATTTCGCATCAAAGTACGAATAGAATTATTAAACCTTACACGTTTTCACAACCTTAGTACAAATCCTTAAAGTGCAAAGTTTACAACTTGCATTCCACATCTTTGCCTTGCTCCTTGTGTTCCGAGACGGCTTTACAGCCTTGCTCCTGGTTTCCCTAGGTGGGATATCCACCTTTTTCTTCTTCCTTTTGATCTTCACTTCAGGTGGTGACTGTCGCGGTGCTGGCGGAGAAGTTGCACTGGCCAGTTGATGGGGTTCAAAACCTTCATATGCCATGCCTTCATATTTTTCAAATTCTTTCTCTCTTGGCCTTTTCTCTCATTTTCCTCTAATTTTCCTAGAGCTAGGCCAAACACAAAAAAGATAATAAGTTATCGATAAAAAGAGAAGAAATGCATAAAAAAAAGGGAAGGTTGTTGCACACATACCAGGCTGCCAGCAGTGCTAATTCAGGATCTTCATTCTCCTCTGAATTAGCTGCAATCTGCTTTGCTGCTTCATTCTCCTCTGTATTAGCTTCAATCTGCTCTAATGCTGCATTCTCCTCTGTATTAGCTTCAATCTGCTGTAATGTTGCATTCTCCTATGCATTTGTTGCTACCCATTGTTCCTCTTCTCCAAATGAAGCATCCACTGGATTGGTACATTTCCTAGCAATGTTCCCTAGGGTTCCACATTTTTTTGCACTTACGCTGTCTTTTTACACGACCCTCTTCACCTCTTCTGATCATGTTCTTGCTACGTCTTCCTCGTGGTCTAGTCAATACAGGAGAATGTAGTTTGAACCCTGGATCTACTATGTTCCATTGGTCGTTTCCCAAGAGTGCAGGCACATCGGAAGCTAAGCAGCCTTGAATATTCAGAGACGTATTGATCAACTTCACCATCTTCACCACATTCAGATATAGGGCATGTATGCATGGCTTCCCACAGAGCTGCCATTGCGTACAACTGCATTCCCTACTTGCTAGGTTAACTGGATATCTCCATTCCCTGTTTTTACTGTCAGTATATGTTACCTCAGCCTCGCGTATCGCCGCTCGAATGCATTTCATGTTTAGTCCTCTTGCCTTGGCATGCAACGACTTAATAAGAGCTGGGAGCATAAGATGGCCAACATATTATGTTTCTGCAATTCTTTTGCGAGGAGCCATCTTTATCATGATCATCTGCCGAATCAGAAGCCCTTTCAATGACTTGATCTTTGCATTGAAACACTCTGCCAGGTTACTGGTCACATAGTCTACTTTGCAGATTTCATTGAATTTGCTTCTTGAACACAACTTTCCATGATGTGCATCTAGGTACTCGTTCACCAGAGGATTGTGAGCATACAACACTCTCAAATGATGCCATGCTTCCTATCACTGCATGTGTATGATGCTGGCCATAAGTTCTCATCATAAACTTTACCTTTGAATTTGTTTCTGAAAATCTGCGCTAGGTGTCGCATACATTCCCTATGCTCAACTCCAAGGAATACAATTTCCACTGCACTCTCCAAACCCTTGCAAGCATCCTTGTGTATAGCTAAACCTGGGGGTGTACCTATAAGGTTGCGCAACTGCTGCAGAAACCAGGCCCAACTTTCCTCATACTCTGCCTCCACCACACCAAATGCAACTGGGAATAGCCAGTTGTGTCCATCAACTGCAGAAGCTGCCACTAGTTGCCCTCTCCACCTTCCATTCAAAGCAGTTGCATCAACAGCACAAAAAGGGCCTACAACCATCAAGAAATCCCTGCCAACAAGCCTTGAAACAAACAAAAGCCCTCCTGAAGCACTCCTTCTGAAATGACTTCCCTTTTATTTTGTATGTAACTGTATGCTTGTCAATCTCTACAACACTCCCTGGACTAGCAGCTTCCACTTCAGATTTAAATGTGTAGAGCAACTGAAAGCTCCCTTTCCAAGGACCATTAATCATGTCAAGAGTCATTTCCATAGCATAGAAAATCCTCATGTAAGGTATATCAATCTTGTACTTCTCAAATAGCTTCACATGGAGAGCTGTTGGACCAAGTGTTGGTGTTTCTCTCAACCAATCCAAAATTGCATCTGCCACCCACCTAGTCTTTGCTAGCTTTGTTTTAGCATGTCATAATAACCTCTTTCAGTTACAACTCGCTTGATTTGCGATTGTGCTTGAACCCTTTTTATATTTGTATGACCTTGCTTTCGTGAAGCCATTTTTAACACGACCTTAGAAGGAATGAACAAAATGTCTAGAAGGTTCTTAGCAACTCCTTCTCTCACAAAGTCATAGTCAATGCCAATATACTTGGTGCAAGCATGAAACACAAGATTTGCTACGCGGCGCCAATGTTGCTACACCAATTTGTGAGTCACACGGTAAGACATTAGAACATCTATAGCCGTACCTCACAAACCCGCCTCATACGTCCGGGCGGGCCACCCGGTCACTGATCGGTCACGAATTTTTGACCCACCCATATCCAGCCCAAATATGTGGCGGATATGGGGCGCCCGGGCACGCCCGCCATGTCGAACACGACCCATGCTGGCCCACCCGACCCCACTTATATCCGTCCCCATCTGCTCGCCGGAGCAAACCCTAGCCACTTCACTTCACTCCCTCCGCCACCTGAGCTCACCTCCGGCAGATTCTGGCCTTCTCTGCCGTGGCAGACAACGGACCGGACTCCGACCAGTCCGGATCAGTCGACTGGGGTGTCATCCCGTGTGGGTTGGAGGAGGCAATGGCAGTCCCTATTGCACTCCGCTGCTCCCGAGAGGACAGCGCCCGACCGACGGACGGATACGTCCGCCGCGACGCCATAGCGTCGGCTCACCGGGTGCTCGGGTCCTCTGGTGCTGGATCCTCGCGGTCCCGGCGGCTGGAACACCTCTCCTTTCCCATCACTGTTCGGGCAGACTATGAGTCCCACCGGGAACAGGCTCCCTGCCGTGGGAAGGAGGGTTAAGGGCCGCCGAGGCCCGTATCGTGTCAGAAATGGCGGTGGCGGCGCGGGCAGCCGCAGAGGTGGAAGGCATCCGCGCCCGCATTGTGAAGAAACGGCAGCGGAGGAATACACGCGCCCTCGACCGAGAGCAGAATCGAGCGGTCCGTGTCGTGGCCGGACTGCCACCGAAGGAGGAGAAGGAGGACAGCTCTGGCGACGAGCAGATCCGGGTCGATCCGTACTGCGTCTTCGACCGGTACTTCCGCGAGAAGGACTACAAAGGCGCCGGGTAGGGCAAAGGCAGCCATGGGTGAACTCCACCATAGCCAAACATGCCAAATTTTGGTAGTCTGATGGCATGTTTAGTGTAGTGTGATGGAGTAGTCGGACGATGCGTGTGCGTGACGTAGTTGCATGAGTTTGTATGGATTTGAGATGTGGTAATTGAGGTGTCCGGATGTGAATTGCATTTTTTGAGGAGTGCCCGTTCAGTGCCCGCGGACGCGCCCGTGGTAGGATTTGCCAAGTCCGGCTGTAGATGCTCTTAAGAGCCTTTTTTATTCAAGGAATTTTTCATAGGATTTGAATTCTTAGGAGTTTTTTCTACATCGGTCGCTTGATTCATAGGATTGCATCGTATAGGAATCTTTTCCGGCATCATAATTTTCTATTGATTCCTTTCATCCTTGAGCGGTCTTTCTTTGCGTGTGCACATGCAAAGGAGACTTGAATGGGTGGCTGTTTCGGATGCACTGGCACTGATCTGGTTGTCTGTTAACCTCTTAACTGAATTTTAGTTCATAGCCAAGTTGAGAATAAATGTGTATTTTTTTTTGGATAATAGAAGCTTAAAATATATTTAGTCTTTGTCGGAAGTTAATCTCGTCATTATGTAAAAGTGTACATTTGTTACCATGTTCATGTGTTGATGCATGGTTGAATTATGCCTGTGACATCCTAGTGTAAATTCACATGATGGAGCAGGTGCGAACATGCTGCAACTTGCTGTAGCCGTCGTTGCTTTTGCCAGGATTCAGCAAATGTGTGTGTCACAAAAAAAAAAAAAAAGGCATTGGTTACTTGAAAACCCGTGTGTGCTCCTATGTTGGTGATGAACCACTTGCTCTGTTTTCTCCACTGACCGAACAGTTCGTGCGTGTGTGTGTGTGGCCTCCGGCATTCATTCGGGACAATGGCAACAGTGATACACCCCACATGCTTGAATTGAAGATCACACACAGTTTGGACTTCTCTTGCGCCCTGTCTTTTTGTCCCCTCTCCCTCTTGTATCCCACTACTATAGTGTTACATCAGCACACCGGCGCTGAAACGCAAGTAGTCCATGCACTCAGCGTGATGGCGGTGTACATTGAGCCGACCGGTCGACCGTCGTTCAGATGCTACCACACGTCCTTTTGATTTGATTTCAGATGTGGGAATACGAGAGATCGATCGTTCTATCTTAGCATGGCTGCACCGCAGTGCACGGCTCGCGTCCAGTAATTGGTCTCAGTTGGCGTATCAGGTTAGGTGTGCTGTGTTTAGTTAGTCTGAATAATTCAGTCCATGTTCGCCTCTGTTTTCTCATTAACAAGGGAGGAGTTGCAAACAAAACGGGGCAATTAGGGTGAGAAAATGTCTAAATAGCCGTGAAAACCAGATTTCACTTTCGGGGATATACTACATCCATGACCCAAGCTTATGACCAATGTTGGTAACGAATAAAGCAAGAGCACATCTTCCAGCAGCCGAATGTAGCCGACAACTTCGCTCTGACTAACTATTAAGGTCGTACGTAATCTATGCGTGCTTTTGATTGCTAATCCGAAGCAGCCCAGCATTTTACCATTGGCCCGCCGTTGTCTCTCAGGTCTCAGCAGCTGATCATCTCCTCCTCTGCCTCCTTGATGTGGATCGTCACAACCAGAACACCAGGTTCCGCATCTTCTTTGCCTACTCTGCCTTCTTCTCCGGTTTCTGTTACAATTCAGATCAAAGATCATTAGTACAAAAAGTTAATTAGTACTTTCACAAGTTGTATATGCTTGTTCTCATGTGTGTGTACAATTTCCATGTTTTACCATGAGCCCTTTTGTGATACGTCGCAGAAGAGGTGAGCATGAGCATATCCTCACGTGTTACTCTGAATCTGAATTTTGTAACTAACTGAAGAGACGGCCAGGAAGGAAGGTTCAGATTCGGAGTTGAGACCTCTCATGTTGAACCTTCTCCTCGACGGGCGTCAAGGTTCTTGGGGTTCTTCAGTAAAATCTTCTGCTCGGCCATGAAGCACAACATTATTCCAATTTAAGACTGGTCAAACTTTGCATGCTGGGAGGAGAATTCAGTTGTGCAAAGTTCAGTCAAATTCAGTTGAGTTTGGGCCACCTGTTGTCGATCTTGCTCTTCTGGCTCTGCTCCCACGTCTTCACCATCGACAGCTTCCTCTCCATCTCCACTTTCGCCAGCAAGCACCGCGTCTGTGAGTCCATCAAACTTTAATAGTGGTATATAGAAATAATATAGAACATCACACAACACTGAAAAGGGCACTAGCCGCTCGATTTACACATCGTGAAAAGATCGGGCAGTTTCGAACAGTAAAAAACCGTAAGCATATATTAATAACATCATCCAAATCGTTGAGAGAACAAGAACAGGTCATCAAGTGTTTATTTCAAGAAAACCAGTACTACTAAGCAGTTGGCCGGAGCTTCCATGCATGATGCCCAGCTTGCAAATTGCTGAAGAAGATATAACTAACCAAGAAGGGCTAAAGAAGGATAAGTAAATGATTTTTTTTAATCCTAAGTTGTATACCAACAACAATTAACAGGCTACTTCGGGGGAAAACACATGCACGAACAAACAAACGTGTACACACACAGCACGGTTTCTTGCCTTTCATGTCACCAAATTAACCATAAATTCAATGGAGCAGGCACCTCATAATCTCACATATGTACTAGCTAGTATCTCTATCTGAAGAGTGCAGCACGCAGTTTTCTAGCTAGGGATGCTAGGTTTGAGTAAGTACGTACCAGCAGGGAGGCATATTCATTCATCGCAGAAAATGATGAATCGTTAGATGAGATCTCAGAAATACTCCTACAGTGATAGACCTTTGAGATTGCAGCCTAGACTTGGAACTGTTCCCTGAGATGAATAAGACAGACAAACTGATCATATGAGGAGGGTGAGACAGATCTTGTGAATTGAAGTACATGCTCTTTCATGGGAGAAAAAGTTAGTAGTACCTCGGTTCCGGCAACACATCACCAAAGGCCGCCCTCTACAAACTTTAGACTAGGGTGGTTGGGATGGGCGCTGGCGGCTTCCAAAATGGCAGCCTCCGCAGCCTTAACTCTGCTTCCATCGTCTCTCCCCACATTACATCTGATTTTAAGGAGGCTGGGGAGATTTTCGATTCCGAGATAAAAAGCATCGCTACAGTCCAGAGACTCGGTTTTTGCTGCGTCAAATGTTATCAAGAGGTCTTCTAACTTGGGCATGGCTCCAGCCGCAAACGACAAATTGATCCCAGCATACAGAATACAATATTTAAATATCCTCAAGCATGGGAATCCAACTTCGCCGCAGACTATGACACTTTTAACTTCAGGCTCTTCTGTTAAAGGAGTATTTCTAATTCCACTTTCATCAATTTGAAGAACCAGATTACGCAAAACAGGTAAGCCTCCAAGGATATAGAAATCTTTCTGCTCAGCTCCGCCCAATTCAAGGCGCAATTCCTGGAGGTTGACAAGGGAGCCCACCCACTTTGGAACATGGGGAATACTCGAAAACCAGGCCATAAGCTTCAGGAGGCTAAGTGGCATAGGGCACAGAGATTCCCCTACTAATTCGGGGCCATGCCAAACAATTAGAGAGAGAAGATTGCCTAGGTTTTTAAGGGAAGCGACAATAATAGCTTTCTTGGACTGATTTTCAGCCTTCAATTGGTGAGTATAAACATATTCTTCAAAATTAAGTTGCAATACCTTCAGACTTTGCAGCTGCACAAGTTCTTGTATGGAAGTTGATGACTGCTCACTGACCCCGACATCCTTCAATTTTTCCAGTGCGTGCAGCTTGGAAATTCCACAAGGAAGTGTAACATAGTGGTTGACTAATAGGTGGACCAAACTCTTGAGATAGACTACAGATGCTGGTAACTCCCAAACAGAGGTGTCTCTCAAGTCCAGTATCTCTAAGCACCTTAGATGTCCGATTTGTTCTGGGAGCTTACTTACATTTTTTGCCCATCGGAGACTCAAATAGCTCAGTTGAAACAACTTTCCTATAGTTTCAAGATGATGGTTCTCCAGTTGGTCGCAACCTTCAAAGTCCACATAACGCAAATGCCTGAACTTATCAATAGAAGGGATTTTCACAGATTCTCCACACACATCAAGTGCTCGGACATGAGACAACACTAAGCCTTTTGGTACTATCAATTCTTTTTGCTTGTCGGCTTGCAGGGACAGGCGACGAACTTTACTTTGTGTGCCAACAGTTAAACAAGGAACACCTACCAAAGTAACAAAATTTTCTTCTACAGATTTGGATATGATGAAATCAAGAATTATGTCATGAAGTCGACAACTCTTTACCCTATCATAATTACCCATTTTCACAGGTTGGATCAAACTCCTGTTGATGAGCTCATTAAAACACCTTTCTCCAAACTCATATGTTGTACTATATCCGGCTTCTGTATGAATTAATTTTTCAGCAATCCACCTATTTATCAAAACTTTCTTCCTAATAACATAATCTTCAGGGAATGTACTCAAACATAAGAGACAAGATTTCAGATGAGCAGGCAGTTCAAAGTAACTAAGTGATAGTATCTTCATCATTCCTTCAACACTGGGATTTCTTTCAAGTGCCCGACCAATCGAATCTTCAACTTGTTTCCATGGACCTTCTATCCTTTCAATATTAGCCAACAAACCGGCTATAGCAATGACTGCCAAAGGCAACCCATCACATTTTCTCAAAATATGTTCAGAAACTGTTTTAAGGTATGAGGGGCAATTTTCTTGGGCGTTGAATAGTCTTGTGTAAAATAACTGCCTAGAGTGCACCATGTCAAGAGGCCTTATGCAATAAATATCTCCACTGAATGGTGTTGAACAACAAGATTCAGCAACTTCATTTATACGGGTAGTGGTGATTATGATACTTCTAGAACTAGTCATGGGAAATGCAAGCTTGATAACATGCCATGTATCCACGTCCCATATATCGTCAATAACAACAAAATACCTGCACTAGGATAAATGGTTGATATCAGTGTGGTAATGATAAAAATTCTATACAACAAGATAAATAAATACATAAAACTATAAACATGTTCACAAATGTCTAATCCGGTAAGAAAGCTGACACAAGTGTTAAACTTGTATATGTTGTAGACTTAGTTCTTGTGTGTATATAAGTACTCCCTCCATTCCAAAATACTTGTCATAGTTACAGTACATGCTAATTAGTTTGCAAGATTATATGGAGAGTTGGGCGATACACAAAGGTTAAATATGAGTCATTACAATAGAAAAGAGGAAAGGGTGGCTGAAAAAAGGATGAATATACACACTTAACTGGTCTAGAAGGGATGTTGATCAGATGGTCATGAAACTAAAAAGTGTCTACTTAGGTGTATATCCAACCATCATGTGATTTAAAATTAAGAAAAGCTACGTAAGTTCATAGCTATTCTAAGCAAAAAAAATCACGGTTCATAAGATATATGCTTTTGGGTACTCTCTCTCTCTCTACACACATATGTTTTTATTTACTTAGTAGGAAAATGGACTTCACTATAAAATATTCGACCTTTTTTTCTAGCAATTTATGAAAACAATAAACAAAAGAACTACATGGAACTTCACTAATTTTATATTTGAGGATGATAAGTTGAAAAAGAAATTCTACCTTTTGTCTGTCAGGAAATCGGCGATCTTGCTAATGAGTTGTTGTACACTCCCTGCTTCAGCGTTAGCATAATCTTTCCCACTGACTTCACTAAAAATAGTTCTCATGATATTCATCATGTCTGGGTTTCTCGACACAGATAAGAAGGCCCGACATTTAAATTCTTCTTTGAGATCTTGATACACTTGATTTGCAAGAGTTGTCTTGCCCATCCCACCAGATCCTACGATAGAGACCAGCTTCACTTGCTCTTGCGTTGACACACCTTTACTCAACAATTTAATTACCTCAGCCTTGGGTTCATCAATTCCGACAAGCTCAGAGGCATGCTTAAAGATAGCAAGAGCTCTAGGATCAATGGTTGTATTCTTGGCCTTGGAGAAGGCCTCACGGGCCTTGTACCTTTCATTCCTCTCGGCCGCCTCAATGATCTGCTTCTTTAGATCTCCGATCTCGTTGCCGATCCGGCGACGAGCCTTCATCTTCCCCAACAAATTCTTCATCTTCTTCAGAATGCCATCTGGTTTTGTATCTTCGCTGCCGACACTCTGCATGAAGTCATCGATGGAATCCTCCATGTCATAGGAGAGCTCCCGAACCTCATTCATCCACACCTTGTCTTGAACATCAGGATCTTCCTCCTCTGACATCTTCAGAAGAAACGCTTCCATGGCGACGAGTTCTCTTGAGAGCGATTTGATTTCGCCACGCACGCCCTTGAAACGCTTGTACTCGTCGCCCAAAAGGGTGGCCAGCTTCCCAAGGACGGGCTTCAAGGCACCCGTCGCCGCACTCACCAGAGCAGCCTCCATGGTTGCGCTTGATGCTAGCTCAGAAGCCCGCTCTTAAGTTTTGCGTGTATGGATGCGAAAGCAGTGTAGGCTGATGAAGCTCCCTCTTGGCCTTATAGCTAGCTAGCTAGCCAGCTAGCTTAATAATTTGATGATTGTATCGACCGGCCGTAATTAAACAATTAGTTTTGCGCCAACTCGCTCGAACAAAAACAAGTAATCGATCCACTTGCTTAGCTAAGATACCAATGTTATGCCGCCAAGTAATCGATCGAGGCTGGAATGGCATGTTGGTCAAAGTCAACTGTTCATCGCTCCATGTTGCTCGCTAAGGGCATCTCCAATAGATTGTATGTTAGTCTTGTTGTTAAAATGTCCATGTCATCAACCAATAAGCTATCATACAACTACTCCAATGGATTGTATCTAAGCTATCCAATAGATGATGAGAAAATAAATGTGATTACTCTCTATTTTACCTTGTGCAAAGGTTGTTGGTTATTCTACATACAACTTTGCTCTCTCTCTCCACATTTATTACATGCCACATCATCACTATGTCCTAGTTGGCAAATTTACCAACACCTATCTTACAGCTGTTGAAGATGCCCTAATGACAAACTCTCTTGACCCGAAAGATGCGGTTTCTTATTCGGCAATCAACGCTTAATCATGCCGTATCATTAGATGCCAACTTCTTAATCAGCATTCATTAATTTGTGTTTAATTAACCCTCTAGCTTAACAAGTCTTCTTCTTTTTGAGCCTAGCAAGTCTTATTACGGTAAAGATGCACGAAACTATAGGTTAACAAGTTTAACCCTCTAGCTTGTAACAAATCTTATTAACTGTTCATCGACTCACGATTGTTCATGCCCAGTTGCACGAAACAATACTTCTTTACCAAAAACTCCGCCTTTAGAGCATATACAGTCGGACTTGGCAAATTCGACCCTTCAAATGCCCGCAGACACACCCGGGCGCGTTCGCGGGCACCGTTCGTGCACTCCTCAAATTTTCTTTCTCACAGCCGGCCACCTCAATCAGCATACCTCAAATCCATACAAACTCATGCGACTCCATAAACGATGCAGTACACACATCGTCCGCCTACTACATCAGGGCATTGCCATCGGACTACCAAAATTTGGCATGTTTTTACCTATATGCTAGCTCATCCATGGCTTTTCGGTGCCCTTACCATCCTGCTCGTGGAAGTAGCAGCCGAAAACGCATTATGGGTCGAACTGGATCTGCTTATCACCGATGTCCTCATTCTCCTCCTGGGGGACCGTCCGGCCATGGCACGGACCGCCCAATTCTTCTCTCGGGCGAGGGCGTGCGTGTTCCTCCGCTGCCACTTTTTAACAATGCAGGCGCAGATGGCTTCTCCTTTGCGGCAGCGCGCCATCGCATCAGCCGCCTCTGTTGCCGCCATGTCGGTAGCGAGTCTGGCCTCGGTGGCCCTCAACCTCTCCTTCCCACGGCGGGCAAACCAGTCCCGGTAGGACTCATACTTCGGCGGACCGGTGATGGGGAAAGTGAGATTGGAAGGCTCCCGAGAGGACCATGATGGCCCCGGAGGATCCAAGTGGCAGGTGCGCTGACGCAATGGACTCGCGTGGGAAAGATCCCATTGTCGGTTGAGCGCTGCCCTCCCAGGAGCAGCAGAGTACAATGCCGAGGGTCATTGCCTCCTTCAAACCGCATGGGACGTTATCCAGTCGTCGATTCGTACTGGTCGTCCTCAGATCCGCTTCCCGCCATGTTGGAGAAGATGGGAGCTTGGGTGGCGGAGGGGAGAGGAGTGAAATGGCTAGGGTTTGGTCCGGGGGAGCGGATGTGGATGAATATATGCAACATCTGGTGGGCCAACGTGGGCCGGTTCTAACGTGACGGACACGCCCGGTCACACGCCCGGGCCTCCCCATATCCGCCCCATGTTTGGGCTGGATATGAGGGGTGCCGGCCAGCCGAGCATTTGAAAGGCGTTTGAGGTGCCCGGCTAGGTCAGTCTTTTTGACCGGGCCGTCCGCCCGGACGTATGAGGGGAGTTTGAGGCGCCCAGCTGTAGTTGCTCTTATTTTCCATAGTAGCCCACTAATCGGTGACTCAAAAGATAATTGTTTTCATAGTTAGCGTACTTATGTCTGACCGTAAAGATGTGGTGCTTAAGTTTTGTACTTTTATTAGTACTCTCGGTGCTATCACTTGCTATGTTAACAAAATTTAAAATTACTACCGAGTAATACCACTACATGAGATTTGAGGATGTGGAAATTTTGACTTGAAAGGAAAACCCTGTTAAATCAATTGTTAATCAGAATTCCTGAAACACTTAATCTGGATCCAGTATTTCCTCCTAAGGATATATGTATCGGCAGCTGTAGACAAAGTCAACGGTCTGAAATTACAAATTTATAAGATTTTCACCGGCGTTGATTGGCATTAATATGTCTAGTTCACCTCTAAAGGCAGATTTAATAGAAAACAATGTGTAGAACTAACACTCAACAAAAAATATCCTTTTGGGAAAACATAAAACAAGTTTTTTTAAGTTTGGTGTAACCAACACTCTACATATTTTTCCGAAAATACGCAGTTTTATAAACAATACTGTGAAGATTTCACCATCAAAAGAGTTGACAAAGGATTCGTCCCACTTGCACAAACAACAAGCAAAATTAATTGTTATGCCACTCTATTTTCAGCACAAGTCATATTGTTAATCCGGAGTACCATCTTAGCATATTCGGCATCTTTTATAATAGCCACATTACTTAGATCTTATCTCGATGGGGAGAAGCACCACATTATAATAGCCACATTAGAAGATCCTCGTGTTGTTATCCATCTTTTCATGGATGCCAAAAGACGTTAGCTATTGATATGATGATTATATTAGAGACAGGTGCAATCGCTAATAAGGAAGTTTTTTTATAAATTCCGCAACATCGAGAGAAGTCACAAAATATTTACACGGTAGATTATCCTTTTGTGTTATAATTTAGAAAATAATGTTTACATGCTGTAAAAGTTATGGGGTGATTATTAAAATTAAATTAGAATCGTGTGCCTACGGTAAGACATCTCGTACCATGGAAAAACAAACATCTCTATGTGTGTGCGCGCATGCAATCATATTACTCTATGCAAGATTGCGAATATAGCATCATTACAGTTGCAGCCATGCACACCCTTGAACAAAATGATGTACTCAACCAACCCTCCCCACCCCCCCACACACACACACACACACCACCACCACCACCACCACCACCACCACCACCATCAAAGTGCCTATGGCATACTTGGTAGCCTATGTGAGGCCCAACCAGGCCCACGCGATGCGAAAGTCAGGCGTTTGGTAAGCTGGGTTGCATGCGTTTGGCGACCTGCACGGAATGTAATGTTGTCCTGGGCCAGGCTGAGGAAGAACTACTGGATCAGTCGTTTTCCGCAAGCCAGGCTCGAGGGACCCATTGCTCACATTTGCATGCATCAGGAAGCGCGAGAGACGACATGTCGTCTCATAACCTCTCCCCTCTCTCCAATCACCGCCCACTCGCATTCACGCCACACTCCCCCTCTGTATCACCGTTCCTTTGTGCTCTCCGACAGCCAACCCACAACTATGCCGATCCCTGCCCTCATCCTTGCCTGCATCAACGCCATTGAAGACCGGTGGGCGGTCGGCCTCAACCAGTCCGGTATTTACCAGATGTCGGCAATCTGGGCACCGTCCCACATATGCAAGCGGCTGCAGTCAACGGCCATTGACCCATCGCACACGGTAATGTCGTTCAATGCGGCTCCAACTTCGGAGGTAATCATTTATGGTGCGTCGGCAGGGGAAACATGTGGGTTGCTGATAACCCACAAGTATATGGGGTCAACTATAGCCCTTTTCGATAAGTAAGAGTGTCGAACCCAACGAGGAGCAGAAGGAAATGACAAGTGATTTTCAGCAAGGTAATGTCTGCAATTGTGAGTAGCGGGGTAGTTTGATAGCAAGATAATTTGTATTGAGCAAGTAGCAATAGTAGTAACAAAAGTGCAGCAAGGTAGCCCAATCCTTTTGAGGCAAAGGACCGGCCAAAACGGTTTCTTATGATAAGCAAAGTGTTCTTGAGGGTACATGGGAATTTCATCTAGTCACTTTCATCATGTTGGCTTAATTCGTGTTCAGTACTATGATAATTTGATATGTGGGTGGACCGGTGCTTAGGTGTTGTTCTTACTTGAACAAACCTCCTACTTATGATTAACCCTATCGCAAGCATCCGTAACTACGAGAAAAGTATTAAGAATAAATTCTAACCATAGCATTAAATTTTTGAATCCAATCGGTCCCTTACAGAATAGCGCATAAACTGAGGTTTAAGCTTCTGTCACTCTCGCAACCCACCATCTAATAACTACACCACAATGCATTCCCTTAAGCCCAAATATGGTGAAGTGTCATGTGGTCGATGTTCACATGACACCACACTAAGAGAATGGCAACATACATACCATCAAAATATCGAACACATATCAAGTTCACATGATTATACTTGCAACATGATTTCTCCCGTGACCTCAAGAACGAAAGTAACTACTCACAAATGATTAACATGCTCAAGATCAGAGGGGTATTAAATAGCATAATGGATCTGAACATATAATCTTCCACCAAATAAACCATATAGTAATCAACTATAAGATGTAATCAACACTACTAGTCATCCACAAGCACCAATCTATAGTTTTGATACAAAGATTGAACACAAGTGATGAACTAGGGTTTGAGAGGAGTTGGTGATGTGAATATGTTGATGAAGATAGCCCTCCCCAAGATGGGAGAGTTGCTGGTGATGATGATGATGATGATTTCCCCCGCCGGGAGGGAAGTTCCCTCGACGGAATCGCTCCGCCGGAGGGCAAAAGTGCTCCTGCCCAAGTTCCACCTCGAGGTGGCGGCGCTTCGCCCTGAAAGACCTCCGTTATTTTTTCTAGGTCAAAATGACTTATATACCAGAAGATGGGCACGGGAGGTGGGCCGAGGAGGATAGCACCCACCAGGGCGCGCCCGGGCCTCCTGTCGCGCCCAGGTGGGTTGTGCCCACCTGGTGGCCCTCCTTTGGTACTTATTTGATCCAACATTCATTAAATATTCCATAAAAATTCCTCGGGAAGTTTCAGCTCAGTTGGAGTTATGCAGAATAGGTAGCTTGATGTAGCTTTTTCAGGTCCAGATTTCCAGCTGCCAGAATTCTCCCCCTTGGTGCAACCTTGCATATTATGAGAGAAAAGGCATTAAAATTACTCCAAAAAGCATTATTATACAATAAACAACATAAATAACAGTAGGAAAACATGATGCAAATGAAGGAAATATGCCCTAGAGGCAATAATAAAGTTATTATTTATTTCCTTATATCATGATAAATGTTTATTATTCATGCTAGAATTGTATTAACCGGAAACATAATACATGTGTGAATACATAGACAAACAGAGTGTCACTAGTATGCCTCTACTTGACTAGCTCGTTAATCAAAGATGGTTATGTTTCCTAACCATAGACATGAGTTGTCATTTGATTAACGGGATCACATCATTAGGAGAATGATCTGATTGACATGACCCATTCCGTTAGCCTAGCACTTGATCGTTTAGTATGTTGCTATTGCTTTCTTCATGACTTATACATGTTCCTGTAACTATGAGATTATGCAACTCCGTTTATCGGAGGAACACTTTGGTGCTACCAAGCGTCACAACGTAATCGGGTGATTATAAAGGAGTACTACAGGTGTCTCCAAAGGTACTTGTTGGGTTGGCGTATTTGAGATTAGGTTTTGTCACTCCGATTGTCGGAGAAGTATCTCTGGCCTTCTCGGTGATACACATCACATAAGCCTTGCAAGCATTACAACTAATGAGTTAGTTGTAAGATGATGTATTACGGAACGAGTAAAGAGACTTACCAAGATGCGAGATTGAACTAGGTATTGGATACCGACGATCGAATCTCGGGTAAGTAACATACCGATGACAAAAGGAACAACGTATATCGTTATGCGGTTTGACCGATAAAGATCTTCGTAGAATATGTAGGAACCAATATGTGCATCCAGGTTTCGCTATTGGTTATTGACCGAGAATGGTTCTAGGTCATGTCTACATAGTTCTCGAACCCGTAGGGTCCGCACGCTTAACGTTTCGATGACAGTTCATTATGAGTTTATAAGTATTGATGTACGAAGGTTGTTGAGTCCCGGATGTGATCACGGACATGACGAGGAGTCTCGAAATGGTCGAGACATAAAGATTGATATATTGGAAGCCTATGTTTGGACTTGGAAAGGTTCCGGATGAAAACAGAAGTTACGAGAACACCGGGGTTACGGAACCCCGGGAGGTCTATGGGCCTTGATGGGCCATAAGAGAGAAGAGGAAGGGCCGCCAGGCAGGCCGCCGCCCTCCCCTCTAGTCCGAATAGGACAAGGAGAGGCGGCGCCTTCCCTCTTCCCCTCCTCCAATCCTAATCCAACTAGGAGAGGGAGTCCTACTCGGTGGGAGTAGGACTCCTCCAGCGCCTCCCCTAGGGCTGGCCGCACCCCTTGGCTCCTTTATATACGGGCGGGGGCACCCAATGACACACAAGTTGATCTACGGATCGTTCCTTAGCCGTGTGCGGTGCCCCTCCACCATATTCCACTTCGGTCATATCGTCATGAGCTTAGGCGAAGCCCTGCGCGGAGAAGTCATATCATCGCGGAGCTTAGGCGAAGCCCTGCGTCGGTGGAGCATCATCATCGTCCTGCACGCCGTCGTCTTGACGGAACTCATCCCGACACTTTGCTGGATCGGAGTCCGGGGATCGTCATCGAGCTGAACGTGTGCAGAACTCGGAGGTGCCGTACGTTCGGTGCTTGGATCGGTCGGATCGTGAAGACGTACGACTACATCAACCGCGTTGTTATAACGCTTCCGCTTTCGGTCTACGAGGGTACGTGGACGACACTCTCCCCTCTCGTTGCTATGCCATCACCATGGTCTTGCGTGTGCGTAGGAAAATTTTGAAATTACTACGTTCCCCAACAGTGGCATCCGAGCCTGGTTTTATGCGTTGATGTCATATGCACGAGTAGAACACAAGTGAGTTGTGGGCGATATAAGTCATACTGCTTACCAGCATGTCATACTTTGGTTCGGCGGTATTGTGAGATGAAGCGGCCCGGACCGACATTACGCGTACGCTTACGCGAGACTGGTTTCACCGCTTCGAGCACTAATTGCTTAAAGGTGACCGGCGGTGTCGGTTTCTCTCACTTTAGTTGAACCGAGTGTGGCTACGCCCGTCCTTGCGAAGGTTAAAACAGCACCAACTTGACAAACTATCGTTGTGGTTTTGATGCGTAGGTAAGAACGGTTCTTGCTCAGCCCGTAGCAGCCACGTAAAACTTGCAACAACAAAGTAAAGGACGTCTAACTTGTTTTTGCAGGGCATGTTGTGATGTGATGTGGTCAAGACGTGATGCTATATTTTATTGTATGAGATGATCATGTTTTGTAACCGAGTTATCGGCAATGGCGAGAGCCATATGGTTGTCGCTTTATTGTATGAAATGCAAAGCCATGTAATTGCTTTACTTTATCACTAAGCAGTAGCGATAGTCGTAGAAGCAATAGTTGGCGAGGCGACAACGATGCTACGATGGAGATCAAGGTGTCGCGCGGTGGCGATGGTGATCATGATGGTGCTTCAGCGATGGAGATCACAAGCACAAGATGATGATGACCATATCATATCACTTATATTGATTGCATGTGATGTTTATCCTTTATGCATCTTATCTTGCTTTGATTGACGGTAGCATTATAAGATGATCTCTCACTAAAATTATCAAGAAGTGTTCTCCCGAGTATGCACCGCTATGAAAGTTCTTCGTCTTGAGACACCACGTGATGATCGGGTGTGATAGGCTCTACGTTCAAATACAACGGGTGCAAAACAGTTGCGCACGCGAATACTCAGGTTAAACTTGACGAGCCTAGCATATAACAGATATGGCCTCGGAACACGGAGACCGAAAGGTCGGCGTGAATCATATAGTAGATATGATCAACATAGTGATGTTCACCATTGAAACTACTCCATCTCACGTGATGATCGGACATGGTTTAGTTGATTTGGATCACGTAATCACTTAGATGACTAGAGAGATGTCTATCTAAGTGGGAGTTCTTAAGTAATATGATTAATTGAACTTTAATTTATCATGAACTTAGTCCCGGTAGTATTTTGCAGATTATGTTGTAGATCAATAGCTCGCGTTGTTGCTTCCTGTGTTTTTATATGTGTTCCTAGAGAAAATTGTATTGAAAAATGTTAGTAGCAATATTGCGGATTGGATCCGTGATCTGAGGTTTATCCTCATTGCTGCACGAAGAATTATGTCCTTGATGCACCGCTAGGTGACAGACCTATTGCAGGAGCAGATCTGCACGTTATGAGCGTTTGGCTAGCTCAATATGATGACTACTTGATAGTTTAGTGCACCATGCTTAAACGGCTTAGAATCGGGACTTCAAAGACGTTTTGAGCGTCATGGACCATATGAGATGTTCCAGAGTTGAAGTTAATATTTCAAGGAAATACCGAGTTGAGAGATATGAAGTCTCCAACAAGTTCTATAGCTAAAAGATGGAGGAGAATCGCTCAACTAGTGAGCATGTTCTCAGATTGTCAGGTACTTCAATCGCTTGAATCAAGTGGGAGTTAATCTTCCGAGATAAGATAGTGATTGACAGAATTCTCTAGTCACCATCACTAAAGTTACTAGAACTTCGTGATGAACTATAGTATGCAAGGGATAACGAAAACGATTCCCGAGCTCTTCATGATGTTGAAATCGACGAAGGTAGAAATCAAGAAAGAGCATCAAGTGTTGATGATTGACAAGACCACTAGTCTCAAGGAAAAGGGCAAAGGGAAGAAGGGAACTTCAAGAAGAACGGCAAGCAAGTTGCTGCTCGAGTGAAGAAGCCCAAGTCTGGATCTAAGCACGAGACTAAGTGCTTTTGCTACAATGGAACTGGTCACTGGAAGCGGAACTACCCCAAGTATTTGGCGGATAAGAAGGATGGCAAAGTGAACAAAGGTATATTTGATATACAAATTATTGATGTGTATTTTACTAGTGTTCGTAGCAACCCCTCGGTATTTGATACTGGTTCGGTTGCTAAGAGTAGTAACTCAAACAGGAGTTGCGAATGAACGAAACTAGTTGAAGGAAAAGTGACGATGAGTGTTGGAAGTAGTTCCAAGATTGATATGATCATCATCGCACACTCCCTATACTTTCGGGATTAGTGTTAAACCTAAATAAATGTTATTTGGTGTTTGCGTTGAGCATGAATATGATTTGATCATGTTTATTGCAAAACGGTTATTCATTTAAAGTCAAAGAATAATTGTTGTTCTGTTTACATGAATAAAACCTTCGATGGTCATACACCCAATGAAAATAGTTTATTGGATCTCGATCGTAGTGATACGCATATTCATAATATTGATGCCAAAAGATGCAAAGTTAATAATGATAGTGCAACTTATTTGTGGCACTGTCGTTTGGGTCATATCGGTATAAAGCGCATGAAGAAACTCCATAAGGATGGATTTTTGGAATCACTTGGTTATGAATCATTTGATGCTTGCGGACCGTGCCTTTTGGGCAAGATGACTAAAACTCCGTTCTCCGGAACAATGGAACAAGCTACTGACTTGTTGGAAATAACACATATATACCGATGTATGCGATCCAATGAGTGTTGATGCTCGTGGAAAGTATCGTTATTTTTCTGACCTTCACAAGATGATTTGAGTAGATATGGGTATATCTACTTGATGAAACATAAGTCTGAAATAGTTGAAAGGTTCAAAGAAATTCAGAGTGAAGTGGAAAATCATCGCAACAAGAAAATAAAGTTTCTGCGATCTGATCGTGGAGATGAATATTTGAGTTACGAGTTTGGTCTTCAATGAAAACAATGTGGAATAGTTTCACAGCTCACGCCACCGGAACACCACAACGTTATGGTGTGTCCGAACGTCAGAATCCGTACTTTATTTTGATATGGTGCGATCTATGATGTATCTTACCGATTTACCACTATCGTTTTGGGGTTATGCATTAGAGACAGCTGCATTCACATTTAATAGGGCACCATCTAAATCCGTTGAGATGACACTTGTATGAACTATGGTTTAGCAATAAACCTAAGCTGTCGTTTCTTAAAGTTTGGAGTTGTGATGCTTATGTGAAAAGTTTTCACCGATAAGCTCGAACCCAAATCGAGAAATGCGTCTTCATAGAATACCCAAAGGTAACTATTGGGTACACCTTCTATCACAGATCCGAAAGCAAGATATTTCTTGCTAAGATGGATCCTTTCTAGAGAAGAAGTTTCTCTCGAAAGAAGTGAGTGGGAGGAAAGTAGAACTTGATGAGGTAATTGTACCTTCTTGGAAAGTAGTTCATCACAGGAATCAGTTCCAGTGATTCCTACACCAATTAGTGAGGAAGTTAATGATGATGATCATGAAACTTCAGATCAAGTTGCTACCAAACCTCGTAGGTCTTCCAGAGTAAGATCTGCACCAGAGTGGTACGGTAATCCTATTCTAGAAGTCATGTTACTAGACCATGATGAACCTACGAACTATGAGGAAGCGATGATGAGCCCAGATTCTGCGAAATGGTTTGAGACCATGAAATCTGAGATGGGATCCATATATGAGAACAAAGTGTGGACTTTGAAGGAGTTGCCCGATGATCGGCAAGCCATATTATATAAATGGATCTTCAAGAGGAAGATAGATGCTGATAGTAGTATTACTATCTACAAAGCTCGACTTGTCGCAGAAAGGTTTTTGACAAGTTCAAGGTGTTGACTACAATGAGATTTTCTCAACTGTAGCGATGCTTAAGTCTGTCCGAATCATGTTAGCAATTGCCACATTTTATGAAATCTGGCAAATGGATGTCAAAACTACATTCTTTAATGGATTTATTAAAGAAGAGTTGTATATGATGCAACCAGAAGGTTTTGTCAATCCTAAAGGAGCTAACAAAATGTGCAAGCTCCAATGATCCATCTATGGACTGGTGCAAGCATCTCGAGTTGGAATAAACGCTTTGATAGTGTGATCAAAGCATATGGTTTTATACTGACTTTTGGAGAAGCTCAGTATTTACAAGAAAGTGAGTGGGAGCACTACAGCCTTTCTGGTAAGTATATGTGAATGACATATTATTGATCGGAAATAATGTAGAATTATTCTGCAAAGCATAAAGGAGTGTTTGAAAGGAGTTTTTCGAAGAAAAACCTCGGTGAAGCTGCTTACATATTGAGCATCAAGATCTATAGAGATAGATCAAGACGCTTGATATGTTTTTCAATGAATACATACCTTGACAAGATTTTGAAGTAGTTCAAAATGGAACAGTCAAAGAAAGAGTTCTTGCCTGTGTTACAAGGTGTGAGATTGAGTAAGACTCAAAACCCGACCACGGCAGAAGATAGAAAGAGAATGAAAGTCATTCCCTATGCATCAGCCATAGGTTCTATAAAGTATGTCATGTTGTGTACTGATCTATTGCATACCCTACCACTAAGCTTGGCAAGGAGTGCAATAGTGATCTAGGAGTAGATCAATGGACAGCGGTCAAAATTATCCTTAGTAGAATAAGGATATGTTTCTCGATTATGGAAGTGAAAAAGGTTCGTCGTAAAGGTTACGCCGATGCAAGTTTTAACACTAATCTAGATGACTCGAGTCTCAATCTGGATACATATTGAAAGTGGGAGCAATTAGCTAGAGTAGCTCCGTGCGAGCATTGTAGACATAGAAATTTGCAAAATACTTACGGCTCTGAATGTGATGACCCGTTGACTAAAATTATCTCACAAGCAAAACATGATCACACATTAGTACTCTTTGGGTGTTAATCACATAGAGATGTGAACTAGATTACTGACTCTAGTAAACCCTTTGGGTGTTGGTCACATGTCGATGTGAACTATGGGTGTTAACCACATATAGATGTGAACTATTGATGTTAAATCACATGGCGATGTGAACTAGATTATTGACTCTAGTGCAAGTGGGAGATGAAGGAAATATGCCCTAGAGGCAATAATAAAGTTATTATTTATTTCCTTATATCATGATAAATGTTTATTATTCATGCTAGAATTGTATTAACCGGAAACATAATACATGTGTGAATACATAGACAAACAGAGTGTCACTAGTATGCCTCTTCTTGACTAGCTCGTTAATCAAAGATGGTTATGTTTCCTAACCATAGACATGAGTTGTCATTTGATTAACGGGATCACATCATTAGGAGAATGATCTGATTGACATGACCCATTCCGTTAGCCTAGCACTTGATCGTTTAGTATGTTGCTATTGCTTTCTTCATGACTTATACATGTTCCTGTAACTATGAGATTATGCAACTCCCGTTTATCGGAGGAACACTTTGGGTGCTACCAAACGTCACAACGTAACTGGGTGATTATAAAGGAGTACTACAGGTGTCTCCAAAGGTACTTGTTGGGTTGGCTTATTTCGAGATTAGGTTTTGTCACTCCGATTGTCGGAGAAGTATCTCTGGGCCTTCTCGGTGATACACATCACATAAGCCTTGCAAGCATTACAACTAATGAGTTAGTTGTAAGATGATGTATTACGGAACGAGTAAAGAGACTTACCAGTAACGAGATTGAACTAGGTATTGGATACCGACGATCGAATCTCGGGTAAGTAACATACCGATGACAAAAGGAACAACGTATATCGTTATGCGGTTTGACCGATAAAGATCTTCGAGAATATGTAGGAACCAATATGGGCATCCAGGTTCCGCTATTGGTTATTGACCGAGAATGGTTCTAGGTCATGTCTACATAGTTCTCGAACCCGTAGGGTCCGCACGCTTAACGTTTCGATGACAGTTCATTATGAGTTTATAAGTATTGATGTACCGAAGGTTGTTCGGAGTCCCGGATGTGATCATGGACATGACGAGGAGTCTCGAAATGGTCGAGACATAAAGATTGATATATTGGAAGCCTATGTTTGGACTTCGGAAAGGTTCCGGATGAAAACAGGAAGTTACTGGAACACCGGGGGGTTACCGGAACCCCCCGGGAGGTCTATGGGCCTTGATGGGCCATAAGAGAGAAGAGGAAGGGCCGGCCAGGCAGGCGCGCCCCCTCCCCTCTAGTCCGAATAGGACAAGGAGAGGGGGGGCGGCGCCCCCTTCCCTCTTCCCTCCTCCAATCCTAATCCAACTAGGAGAGGGGGAGTCCTACTCCCGGTGGGAGTAGGACTCCTCCAGGCGCGCCTCCCTAGGGCTGGCCGCACCCCCCCTTGGCTCCTTTATATACGGGGGCAGGGGGCACCCCATGACACACAAGTTGATCTACGGATCGTTCCTTAGCCGTGTGCGGTGCCCCCTCCACCATATTCCACTTCGTCATATCGTCATGAGCTTAGGCGAAGCCAGCGCGGAGAAGTCATATCGTCATGGACCTTAGGCGAAGCCCTGCGTCGGTGGAGCATCATCATCGCTCCCACGCCGTCGTCTTGAGGAACTCATCCCGACACTTTGCTGGATCGGAGTCCGGGATCGCCATCGAGCTGAACGTGTGCAGAACTCGGAGGTGCCGTACGTTCGGTGCTTGGATCGGTCGGATCGTGAAGACGTACGACTACATCAACCGCGTTGTTATAACGCTTCCGCTTTCGGTCTACGAGGGTACGTGGACAGACTGTTGGGGAACGTTGCAGAAAATTAAAATTTTTCCTACGGTTTCACCAAGATCCATCTATGAGTTCATCTAGCAACGAGTATTCAGATTAGATAGCATCTACATACCACTTTGTAGATCGCAACGGAAGCTTCGGAGTGAACGTGGATGAGGTAGTCGAACTTGCCGCGATCCAATTCACCGATGATCTAGTGCCGAACGGACGGCACCTCCGCGTTCAACACACGTGCGGTCAGCGTAACGCCTCCTTCTTCTTGATCCAGCAAGGTGAAGGAGAGGTTGAGGAAGATGGCTCCAGCAGCAGCACGACGGCGTGGTGATGGTGGAACTTGCAAGATTCTCAGGCTTCGCCATGCACTACGGAGGAGGAGGATGTGTTGGAGAGGGAGAGGAGGCGCCAGGGCCAAGGTGCTGCTGCCCCTCCCTCCCCCTTTATATAGGTGCCAAGGAGGGGAGGGCGCAGCCTTGCCCCTCCTCCAAGGGAGGGTGCGGCCAAGAGGGGAGGTGTCCACCCTCCCAAGGCACCTCTGAGGTGCCTTCCCTTCATGGACTCTCCCTTTTTTCACCCTAGGCGCATGGGCCCCTTGGGGCTGGTTCCCTTGGCCCATGTGGGCCTAGGCGCACCACCTAGGGCCCATGTGGCCCCACAGGGCTGGTGGCCCCACTTGGTGGACCCAGGACCCTCCGGTGGTCCCAGACAATACCGATATCACCAAACTTGTCCCGATGGTCAAACAGCACTTCCTATATATAATTCTTTACCTCCGGACCATTCCGAACTCCTCGTGACGCCCGGATCTCATCCGGACTCAACAACATTCGGTTACTGCACATACATATTCCTATAACCCTAGCGCTATCAACCTTATGTGTAGACCCTACGGGTTCGGAGACATGCGCATATGACCGAGACGGCTCTCGGCAATAACCAACAGCGGATCTGGATACCCATGTTGGCTCCTACATGCTCCACGATGATCTCATCGGATGAACCACGATGTCAAGGATTCAATTAATCCCGTGATACGATTCCCTTTGTCAATCGGTATTTTACTTGCCCGAGATTCGATCGTTGGTATACCAATACCTCGCTCAATCTCGTTATCGCAAGTCACTTTTCTCGTTCCGTAATGCATGATCCCGTGATCAAACACTTCGATCACATTGAGCTCATTGTGATGATGCATTACCGAGAGGGCCCGGTGATACCTCTCCGCAAGCGGAGTGACAAATCCCGCCTCGATCCATGTCAACCCAATGACACTTTCGGAGATACCCGTAGCATACCTTTATAGTCACCCGATTCGTTGTGACGTTTGGCATACCCAAAGCACTCCTACGGTATCCGGGAGTTACACGATCTCATGGTCTAAGGAAAGGATACTTGACATTGGATAACTCTAGCAAACGAACTATGCGATCTTATGCTATGTTTAGGATTGGGTCTTGTCCATCACATCATTCTCCTAATGATGTGATCCCGTTATCGATGACATCCAATGTCCATAGTCGAAACCATGACTATCTCGTCGATCAACGAGCTAGTCAACTAGAGGCTCACTAGGGACATGTTGTTGTCATTATTCACACATGTATTACGATTTCGGTTAACACAATTATAGCACGAATAAAGACAATTATCATGAATAAGGAAATATAATAATAATGCTTTTATTATTGCCTCTAGGGCATATTTCCAACAGTCTCCCACTTGCACTAGAGTCAATAATCTAGTTACATTGTGATGAATCGAACACCCATAGAGTTCTGGTGCTGATCATGTTTTGCCTTAGGGAGAGGTTTAGTCAACGGATCTGCGACATTCAGATCCGTGTGCACTTTACAAATTTCTATGTCTCCATCTTGAACATTTTCACGAATGGAGTTGAAGCGACGCTTGATGTGCCTAGTCTTCTTGTGAAACCTGGGCTCCTTTGCAAGTGCAATAGCTCCAAAGTTGTCACGAAGAGCTTGATTGGCCCCGACGCATTGGGTATGACTCGAGGTCGGTGATGAACTCCTTCACCCAAATTGCTTCATGTGCTGCCTCCGAGGCTGCCATGTACTCCGCTTCACATGTAGATCCCGCCACGACGCTTTGCTTGCAACTGCACCAGCCATCGCCCCACCATTCAAAATATACACGTATCCGGTTTGTGACTTAGAGTCATCAGATCTGTGTCGAAGCTAAGCGCCGACGTAACCTTTACGACGAGCTCTTCGTCACCTCCATAAACGAAAACATTTCCTTAGTCCTTTTCGGTACTTCAGGATATTCTTGACCGCTGTCCAAAGGTTCCTTGCGGGATTACTTTGGTACCTTCCTACCAAACTTACGGCAAGGTTTACATCAGGTCTGGTACACAGCATGGCATACATAATAGAACCTATGGCTGAGGCATAGGGATGACACTCATCTCTTCTATATCTTCTGCCGTGGTCGGACATTGAGCTGAGCTCAATTTCACACCTTGTAACACGTAAGAACCCTTCTTAGATTGATCCATATTGAACTTCTTCAATATCTTATCAAGGTATGTGCTTTGTGAAAGACCTATGAGGCGCCTCGATCTATCTCTATAGATCTTGATGCCTAATATATAAGCAGCTTCTCCAAGGTCCTTCATTGAAAAACTCTTATTCAAGTAGGCCTTGATGCTGTCCAAGAGTTCTATATCATTTCCCATCAAAAGTATGTCGTCTACATATAATATGAGAAATGCTACAGAGCTCCCACTCACTTTCTTGTAAACACAGGCTTCTCCATAAGTCTGTAGAACCCAAACGCTTTGATCATCTCATCAAAGCGAATGTTCCAACTCCGAGATGCTTGCACCAGCCCATAAATCGAGCGTTGAGCTTGCACACCTTGTCAGCGTTCTTAGGATCGACAAAACCTTCCGGCTGCATCATATACAATTCTTCCTTAAGGAAACCATTAAGGAATGCCGTTTTGACGTCCATTTGCCATATCTCATAATCATAGTATGCGGCAATCGCTAACATGATTCGGACGGACTTCAGCTTCGCTACTGGTGAGAAAGTCTCATCGTAGTCAACCCCTTGAACTTGTCGATAACCCTTAGCGACAAGCCGAGCTTTATAGATGGTCACATTACCATCCGCGTCTGCCTTCTTCTTAAAGATCCATTTATTTTCTATGGCTCGCCGCTCAACGGGCAAGTCACCAAAGTCCATACTTTGTTTTCATACATGGATCCTATCTCGGATTTCATGGCTTCCAGCCATTTGTCGGAATCCGGGCCGCCATTGCTTCCTCATAGTTCAAGGTTCACCGTTGTCTAACAACATGATTTCTAAGACAGGGTTGCCGTACCACTCTGGTGCGGAACGTGTCCTTGTGGACCTTCGAATTTCAGTAGGAGCTTGATCAGAAGTATCTTGATCATAATCATTAATTTCCTCTCTAGTCGGTGCAGGCTCCTCAGAAACGTTTTCTTGAGTTTCGCCATTTACCGGTTCAAGAGGTAACACTTCATCAAGTTCTACTTTCCTCCCACTTACTTCTTTCGAGAGAAACTCTTTCTCCAGAAAGGATCCATTCTTGGCAACAAAGATCTTGCCTTCGGATCTGAGGTAGAAGGTATACCCAACAGTTTCTTTAGGGTATCCTATGAAGACGATTTTCCGATTTGGGTTCGAGCTTTTCAGGTTGAAGTTTCTTGACATAAGCATCGCATCCCCAAACTTTTAGAAACGACAGCTTAGGTTTCTTCCCAAACCATAATTCATACGGTGTCGCCTCAACGGATTTCGACGGAGCCCTATTTAAAGTGAATGCAGCAGTCTCTAAAGCATAGCCCCAAAAAGATAGCGGTAAGTCGGTAAGAGACATCATAGATCGCACCATATCCAATAGAGTGCGATTCGACGCTCGGACACACCATTACGCTGAGGTGTTCCAGCGGCGTGAGTTGTGAAACTATTCCACATTTTCTTAAGTGTGTGCCAAATTCGTGACTCAAGTATTCTCCTCCACGATCGATCGTAGAAACTTGATCTTTCTATCACGTTGATTTTCAACCTCACTCTGAAATTCCTTGAACTTTTCAAAGGTCTCAGACTTGTGTTTCATTAAGTAGATATACCCATATCTACTCAAGTCATCGATGAGGGTGAGAACATAACGATAGCCTCCATGAGCCTCAACACTCATTGGACCGCACACATCGGTATGTATGATTTCCAATAAGTTGGTTGCTCGCCCATTGTTCCCGAGAACGGAGTCTTGGTCATTTTACCCATGAGGCATGGTTCGCACGTGTCAAATGATTCATAATCAAGAGACTCTAAAAGTCCATCTGTATGGAGCTTCTTCATGCGTTTGACACCTATGTGACCAAGGCGGCAAGTGCCACAAATATGTGGGACTATTGTTATCAACTTTAACTCTTTTGGTACTCACACTATGAATATGTGTATCATCACGCATCTAGATTCATTAAGAATAAACCATTAACCATCGGAGCATGACCATAAAACATATCTCTCATATAAATGGAACAACCATTATTCTCTGATTTAAATGAGTAGCCATCTCGAATTAAGCGAGATCCAGATACAATGTTCATGCTCAAACTTGGCACTAAATAACAATTATTGAGGTTTAAAACTAATCCCGTAGGTAAATGTAGAGGCAGCGTGCCGACGGCGATCACATCGACCTTGGAACCATTCCCGACGCCAAGATCGTCACCTCGCCCTTCGCCAGATCTCCGTTTATTCCGCAGCTCTGCTTTGAGTTACAAATGTGAGCAACTGCACCGTATCAAATACCCAAGAGCTACTACGAGTAATGGTAAGGTACACATCAATTACATGTATATCACATATACCTTTGGTTTTGCCGGCCTTCTTGTCCGCTAAGTATTTGGGGCAGTTCCGCTTCAAAGGACCACTTCCCTTGCAATAAAAACATTCAGTCCTCGGGCTTGGGTCCATTCTTTGGCTTCTTCCGGCAACTTGCTTACCGGGCGCGGCAACTTCCTTGCCGTTCTTCTTGAAGTTCTTTTTACCCTTACCCTTCTTGAACTTAGTGGTTTTATTCACCATCAACACTTGATGTTCTTTCTTGATTTCTACCTCTGCTGATTTCAGCATAGCATATACCTCAGGAATGGTCTTTACCATCCCCTGCATATTGTAGTTCATCACAAAGCTCATGATGCCACTGTTGGGGAACGTTGCAGAAAATTAAAATTTTTCCTACGGTTTCACCAAGATCCATCTATGAGTTCATCTAGCAACGAGTATTCAGATTAGATAGCATCTACATACCACTTTGTAGATCGCAACGGAAGCTTCGGAGTGAACGTGGATGAGGTAGTCGAACTTGCCGCGATCCAATTCACCGATGATCTAGTGCCGAACGGACGGCACCTCCGCGCTCAACACACGTGCGGTCAGCGTAACGCCTCCTTCTTCTTGATCCAGCAAGGTGAAGGAGAGGTTGAGGAAGATGGCTCCAGCAGCAGCACGACGGCGTGGTGATGGTGGAACTTGCAAGATTCTCGGCAGGCTTCGCCGTGCACTACGGAGGAGGAGGATGTGTTGGAGAGGAGAGGAGGCGCCCAGGGCCAAGGTGCTGCTGCCCCTCCCTCCCCCTTTATATAGGTGCCAAGGAGGGGAGGGCGCAGCCTTGCCCCTCCTCCAAGGGAGGGGTGCGGCCAGAGGGGGAGGTGTCCACCTCCCAAGGCACCTCTGAGGTGCCTTCCCTTCATGGACTCTCCCTTTTTCACCCTAGGCGCATGGGCCCCTTGGGGCTGGTTCCCTTGGCCCATGTGGGCCTAGGCGCACCACCTAGGGCCCATGTGGCCCCTGGGCTGGTGGCCCCACTTGGTGACCCAGGACCCCTCCGGTGGTCCCAGACAATACCGATATCACCAAACTTGTCCCGATGGCGAAACAGCACTTCCTATATATAATTCTTTACCTCCGGACCATTCCGAACTCCTCGTGACGCCCAGGATCTCATCCGGACTCAACAACATTCGGGTTACTGCACATACATATTCCTATAACCCTAGCGTTATCGAACCTTAAGTGTGTAGACCCTACGGGTTCGGAGACATGCGAACATGACCGAGACGGCTCTCGGGCAATAACCAACAGCGGATCTGGATACCCATGTTGGCTCCCACATGCTCCACGATGATCTCATCGGATGAACCACGATGTCAAGGATTCAATTAATCCCGTGATCGATTCCCTTTGTCAATCGGTATTTTACTTGCCCGAGATTCGATCGTTGGTATACCAATACCTCGCTCAATCTCGTTACGGCAAGTCACTTTTCTCGTTACAGTAATGCATGATCCCGTGATCAAACACTTGATCACATTGAGCTCATTGTGATGATGCATTACCGAGAGGGCCCGGTGATACCTCTCCGCCAAGCGGAGTGACAAATCCCGATCTCGATCCATGTCAACCCAATGACACTTTCGAGATACCCGTAGCATACCTTTATAGTCACCCGATTCGTTGTGACGCTTTGGCATACCCAAAGCACTCCTACGGTATCCGGGAGTTACACGATCTCATGGTCTAAGGAAAGGATACTTGACATTGGATAACTCTAGCAAACGAACTATGCGATCTTATGCTATGTTTAGGATTGGTCTTGTCCATCACATCATTCTCCTAATGATGTGATCCCGTTATCGATGACATCCAATGTCCATAGTCGAAACCATGACTATCTCGTCGATCAACGAGCTAGTCAACTAGAGGCTCACTAGGGACATGTTGTTGTCTGTTATTCACACATGTATTACGATTTCCGGTTAACACAATTATAGCACGAATAAAGACAATTATCATGAATAAGGAAATATAATAATAATGCTTTTATTATTGCCTCTAGGGCATATTTCCAACACAGACACTCTCCCCTCTCGTTGCTATGCCATCACCATGGTCTTGCGTGTGCGTAGGAAAATTTTGAAATTACTACGTTCCCCAACAGCAAAATGGACGTATCAACTCCCCCAAGCTTAGAGCATCTCCAGCCGTTGTGCCTCCCCAGGAGCGATTTTTGCGCCGGATGAATGTTTGCCGGCACTAATTTTGGTCCTGGGCGGAAAAGTTTCCCAGTGGTTGGAGCCCCCAGGCGCGCCCATCGCTCGCCCGCCTGGCCGCCTCACTGGCTCGTCGTGACGGCCGCCAAGGCCCTTCTAGCTCGCCGCCGCCGCTGCAGCAGTAGTCGCGTTGGTCGCCGCGTCCGCCCTCGCTTCGCTTCGCCGCCCGCCGCTGCGCTTCGTCGCGCCCACATGCCTGCGTCTGCGCTTCGCCGCTTGCCTCGCTGCTGTGCTCGTGGTCGCCAGAGCCGCTGCGCCGAGCCGACTTGCCGCTGTCCCCGAACTCGCTTTGTGCTTGCGCTTCGCCACAAGATCTGGGACGGTGGCATGGCGCATGGTGGACGCGCTCCAACGCGACGCCGCGCGCTACCGCGCCAGATCGAAGCCATGGCGCGGGGTACTTGGCGTGCCCGCATGGCCTCGCGCCCGAAGTCGGACAGCCATGAGCCCAGCCGCGCTGCCCCGTCCGCCCGACCCGCCCGCGCCGCCTGCTCCCGCTGGCGGCGCCAGCCGTGCCGTGCGCTCGTGTGAGGCTCGAGTTGCGCTGCTGGTGCGTGGCTCGGGCGGGCCGCTTAGGGCGGCCGTGGTCTCCATGCTCGGGTCGGGCGGCGGCATGAAGCTGCTCCGGGGAGGCGCAGCGCGGGGCCAGCGACGGGCGCCGGGGCCGGCCGCTTGCGGCTTCTCCGCGTTGTCTTTTTTTGCATGCCTCACGTGTGGTGGGCCTAGCCAGTAAATGGAGATAGAGAGAGAGAGATTAGAGGCTGGCAGTGGGCCTTTCGCGGCTAAAATATAGCGCCAGCATCCCCAGCTGCATCCCGGTTTGCTGGGTTTCCCTTGCGAGCGCCGGCCGTGATTTACGTCTGATCCGGTGAAAAACGTGGCTCTGGGGTTGCGGCTGGGAGGATTTTTACTCGCCGGTGATAAAAAAAAGGCTTCTGGGGGCCGTCTTGGGGGCATGGGTGGAGATGCTCTTAGACCTCGCTTCCTCAAGCAAAAACCGAAATCAAAAAACATGTCCACATGCTTAGAGAGAGAGAGAGGTGTCGATAAAAACAAAAATACGGACATAGCAGCATCATGTGACTTATTATAACAGCAATAAACTTCAATATAGAACTTTTACCATAGCACTTTTATCATAGAATTCTCATGAACAAGTGACAATTAATCACAACACGAAGTATAAAGCATAAACTCTATTGGAAACCAACAAACTTTGTTCTCAGTCAACTTTGCAACTACAATTCATCATCTTTTCAGGAAGGGTCACGTATCGGAGCCTTTAGACAAGTCCACATACTCAACCATCATTTAGTCTTCTATGATTGCTAACACTCACCTCGTACACATGAGCAAAATGTTTCAACCGGACACATAGGAAGATAGGGGCTTATAGTTTCGCCTCCCAACACACTCACCTCAAGGGTGATGTCAACAATAATAACTCATGCTACCCATATTCAAGTGGACATATGTGCCTAGATCTTTCCTCACCACATGATGCTTGCCAAAGGAGAAAAATAAAAGGAATAAAGAGAAAAACTTTGACTCTTGCATAAAAGTAAAAGCATGAAAGTAAAAGATAGGCCCTTCGCAGAGGGAAGCACAGACTGCCATGCGCTTTTTGTTGTATGCTCAACCCCTTAGTGCAAGTGAACGTCACGTTATATTGCCGCTTGTGATGGCAACATTTATTATGCAGTATGTCACTTTTATTCTTCACCATCACAAGTTTGTACAACACTAAATTTTTCCTTACACTAAATGATCTCACATTTTTATAAGCAATTTTTATTGCCCCTTTTTTGCACCGATGACAACTTACTTGAAGGATCTTACTCAATCCATAGGTAGGTATGGTGGACTCTCAAACAAGATAGGGTTTAAGGGTTTTGGATGCACAAGTAGTATCTCTACTTAGTGCGGAGTTTTTGGCTAGCAAAGATAGGGCAAGCATCACATGTTGGATCTATGACAATATAACTTCTATGTGAATATGAACAAGCATAAATCATTAAGTTGTCTTCGTTGTCCAACGTCAACAATTTTGGCATATAATATTTTGATGGGTGCTCACAATCACAGAAGATTTCCATGATAGTATATTTATATGTGAATCTTCTCTTCCCTTATTAGTTCTTTCATGTGTTGCATCATTGACCAATGCTATCTTTGGCAATCTACTATAAAATTTTCTACTTATACTTTTCCTTTTGTAATATCACCACTTACCATAAGATTAGCATATGATCTTTTCTTTTTATTTCCTTTCTTTTTATTGCAACAAGAAAGTAAAGAAGGTAACACTCAAACTAAACTTTATTATATCTCACACACGATTACAGGGATTGATCACTAAGCAAACTCACAAAAAGAAAGGATCGAACTAAACTTTTATTCATCTAATAGCAAGAAGATAACCATTGATCGAACTAAGAAAGTACAGGCAAAAGGTAGTGGAGATGATACGATACCGGGGCACCTCCCCCAAGCTTGGCAGAAGCCAAGGGGAGTGCCCATACCCAATACTCAATTTTCTTTTGGTGGTGATGAAGAGGATGGTGGTGATGAAGTAGAAGCAATCCAGTCTTTAAGGATCAAGAGGCTCTCCAATCTTCAGATGACTCTCCGCAGGGAAGCAATGTGCTCCATATACAAAATACTTTCACGATTGAGATACTTATTTTGTATACGAACCGTATTTATGATCCTGAAGGCTGCAATCTCAACCGTGGTAAGATGAGCATAGTAGGGTTCAAGGATATCTTCTGCTTCCTCATCGGCGGGCAAGGCTTACTCGTCCGTCGGCACTTGATCTCCGATGGACACCTTGCTATTATCCTCCTTAGCTGCTCCGATGGGGTCTTCTCTCTTTAGCTCGATCTTCATCAACCAAGCATCTTCTTCCATACGATCAGAGGGGGAAGAAGACATGATGCCTGGCTCAACAGATCTGATAGAAAACAACAAGAAAAGAAAACAGGAGATTTCTCCGCGATACGGAGGTTAACAGGTTCGAGAGGTATATATAGATTTTTTATCTTGGGGAACAAGCAGAACAAAAAGAAAAACGGAGTCCAGAAGGTACCCGAGGTGGGCACAACCCACCTGGGCGCGCCAGGCTGCCTAGCGCGCCCTGGTGTATCATGCCCACCATGGTCACTTTCCTGGAAGTTTCTTATTTTCCTAATTTTCTAAATATTCCAAAACTGACAAAAAATATTTTTGCGGATTTTTTGGAGTTTGTTTACTTACCATATCACATACCTCCTTATTTTCACGATTCTGGAGTGTTCCGGAAGGACTATGAATATGTGTATCACTACTATTGAGATTCAACAAAAATAGACCACTCAGCAGGGATGCATGATTATAAAAGATATTACTCATATAAATAGAACAATCATTATTCTCTGATTTAAATGAATAACCGTCACGCATCAAACAAGATCCAGATATAATGTTCATGCTCAACCCTGGCACCAAATAACAATTATTCATGTCTAAAACTAATCCCGAAGGTAGATGCAGAGGTAGCGTGCAGACCGCGATCACATCGACTTTGGAACCATTTCCCACGCGCATCGTCACCTTGTCCTTAGCCAATCTTCGCTTAATCCGTAGCCCCTGTTTCGAGTTACAAATATGAGCAACAGAACCAGTATCAAATACCCAGGCACTACTGCGAGCATTAATTAAGTACACATCAATAACATGTATATCAAATATACCATTCACTTTCACTTTCAAAAAAAAATTATACCATTCACTTTGCCATCCTTCTTGTCCGCCAAATACTTGGGGTAGTTCCGCTTCCAGTGACCAGTCCCTTCGCAATAGAAGCACTCAGTTTCAGGCTTAGGTCCAGACTTGGGTTTCTTCTCTTGAGCAGCAACCTTTTTGCCGTTCTTCTTGAAGTTCCCTTTCTTCCGTTTGCCCTTTTTCTTGAAACTAGTGGTCTTATTGACCATCAACACTTGATCCTCCTTTTTGATTTCTACCTCCGCGGCCTTTATCATCGCGAAGAGCTCAGGAATAGTCTTGTTCATCCCTTGCATATTATAGTTCATCACGAAGCTTTTGTAGCTTGGTGGCAGTGATTGAAGAACTCTGTCAATGACACTATCATCAGGAAGATTAACTCCCAGTTGAGTCAAGTGGTTGTGGTACCCAGACATTCTGAGTATGTGTGCACTGACAAAACTATTCTTCTCCATTTTACAGCTGTAGAACTTATTGGAGACTTCATATCTCTCAATCCGGGCATTTGCTTGAAATATTAACCTCAACACCTAAAACATCTCATATGCTCCATGACGTTCAAAATGTCGTTGAAGTCCCGGTTCTAAGCCGTAAAGCATGGCACACTGAACTATCGAGTAGTCATCAACACGCGTTTGCCAGGCATTCACAATGTCTGCAGTTGCGAGCGCGGGTGGTACACCTAACGGTGCTTCCATGATGTAATTCTTCTGTGCAGCAATGAGGATAATCCTCAAGTTACGGACCCAGTCCGTGTAGTTGCTGCCATGATTTTGAACTTAGCTTTCTCTAGGAACGCATTAAAATTCAAATGAACGGTAGCACGGGCCATTGATCTACAACAACATAGACATGCAAAATACTATCAGGTACTAAGTTCATGATAAATTAAAGTTTAATTAATCATATTACTTAAGAACTCCCACTTAGATAGACATCCCTCTAATCATCTAAGTGATCACGTGATCCAAATCAACTAAACCATGTCTGATCATCACGTGAGATGGACTAGTTTTCAATGGTGAACATCACTATGTTGATCATATCTACTATATGATTCACGCTCGACCTTTCGGTCTCAGTGTTCCGAGGCCATATCTGCATATGCTAGGCTCGTCAAGTTTAACCCGAGTATTCTGCGTGTGCAAAACTGGCTTGCACCCGGTGTCTCGGCACGACGAACTGCAGCAATGGTGCATACTCAGGGAGAACATTTGTACCTTGAAATTTAGTAAGGGATCATCTTATAATGCTACCGACGTTCTAAGCAAAATAAGATGCATAACGGATAAACATCACATGCAATCAAAATATGTGACATGATATGGCCATCATCATCTTGTGCTCATGATCTCCATCACCGAAGCATCATCATGATCTCCAACGTCACCGGCGCGACACCTTGATCTCCATCGTAGCATCGTGGTCGTCTCGCCAACTATTGTTACTACGACTATCGTTACCGCTTAGTGATAAAGTAAAACAATTACATGGCGATTGCATTGCATACAATAAAGCGACAACCATATGGCTCCTGCCAGTTGCCGATAACTTTGTTACAAAACATGATCATCTCAGACAACAATTTATATCACATCATCCTTGACCATATCACATCACAGCAAGCCCTGCAAAAACAAGTTAGACGTCCTCTACTTTTTTGTTGCAAGTTTTACGTGGCTGCTACGGGCTTCTAGCAAGAAGCGTTCTTACTACGCATCAAAACCATAATGATTTTTCGTCAAGTGTGTTGTTTTAACCTTCAACAAGGAACGGGCGTAGCCACACTCGATTCAACTAAAGTTGGAGAAACAGACACTCACCAGCCACCTATGTGCAAAGCACGTCGGTAGAACCAGTCTCGCGTAAGCGTACACGTAATGTCGGTCTGAGCCGCTTCATCCAACAATACCGCCGAATCAAAGTATGACATGTTGGTAAGCAGTATGACTATTATCGCCACAACTCTTTGTGTTCTACTCGTGCATATAACATCTACGCATAAACCTGGCTCGGATGCATGCCACTGTTGGGGAATGTAGTAATTTCAAAAAAATCCTACGCACACGCAAGATCATGGTGATGCATAGCAAGGAGAGGGGAGAGTGTGTCCACATACCCTCGTAAACAGAAAGCGGAAGCGTTATGACAACGTGGTTGATGTAGTCGTACGTCTTCATGATCCGACTGATCTTAGCACCAAACGTACGGCACCTCCGCGATCAGCACACGTTCAGCTCAGGGACGTCCCTCGTACTCTTGATCCAGTTGAGGCCGAGGGAGAGTTTCGTCAGCACGACGTCGTGGTGACGGTGATGATGACATTACCGGCGCAGGGCTTTGCCTAAGCACTACGATGATATGACCGAGGTGTGTAACTGTCGAGGGGGGCACCGCACACGGCTAAACAATGTCGACTTGTGTGTTCTAGGGTGCCCCCCTGCCCCCGTATATAAAGGAGCAAGGGGGGAGGCCGGCTGGACCTTGTGGCGCGCCAGAGAGGAGTCCTCCTCCTAGTAGGAGTAGGACTCCCCTTTCCTACTCTTACTAGGAGGGGGAAAGGAAGGAGGAGAGGGAGAAGGAAAGGGGGGCGCCCCCCCCCCTTCCCTAGTCCAATTTGGACTAGAGGGGGAGGGAGCATGCGTCTTGCTCTAGCCGGCCCTCTCTCTCTCCACTAAGGCCCATCTGGCCCATTAGTTCTCTCCGGGGGGTCCGGTAACCCTCTGGCACTCCAGTTTTCTCCGAAATCATCCGGAACATTTCTGGTGTCCGAATATAGCCGTCCAATATATCAATCTTTATGTCTCGACCATTTCGAGACTCCTCGTCATGTCTGTGATCATATCCGGGACTCCGAACTATCTTCGGTACATCAAAACACATAAACTCATAATACCGATCATCACCAAACGTTAAGCGTGCGGACCCTACGGGTTCGAGAACTATGTAGACATGACGGAGACACGTCTCCGGTCAATAACCAATAGCTGAACCTTGATGCTCATATTGGTTCCTACATATTCTACGAAGATCTTTATCGGTCAAACCGCATAACAACATACGTTGTTCCCTTTGTCATCGGTATGTTACATGCCCGAGATTCGATCGTCGGTACCTCAATACCTAGTTCAATCTCGTTACCGGCAAGTCTATTTACTCGTTCCGTAATACTTCATCCCACAACTAACTCATATAGTGATGAGTATTACCGAGAGGGCCCAGAGATACCTCTCCGAAACACGGAGTGACAAATCCTAATCTCGATTTATACCAACCCAACAAACACCTTCGGAGACACCTGTAGAACACCTTTATAATCACCCTTTTATGTTGTGACGTTTGGTAGCACACAAAGTGTTCCTCCAGTATTCGGGAGTTGCATAATCTTATAGTCTGAGGAACTTGTATAAGTCATGAATAAAGCAGTAGCAATGAAACTAACACGGTCATAATGCTAAGCTAACGGATCGGTCATGTCCATGACATCATTCTCCTAATGATGTGATCCCGTTCATCAAATGACAACACGTGTCTATGGTTAGGAAACATAACCATCTTTGATCAATGAGCTAGTCAAGTAGAGGCATACTAGTGATATTAAGTTTGTCTATGTATTCACACATGTATCATGTTTCCGGTTAATACAATTCTAGCATGAATAATAAACATTTATCATGAATTAAGGAAATAAATAATAACTTTATTATTGCCTATAGGGCATATTTCCTTCAGGTAGGTCGTAATTAGACAACTAATTTTGCATCAAGTCACTCTAATAAAAAAGTAAACTATCCACTTGTATAGCTAAGGACAAGTTCCTCTTATCCCGAAATCATTTATTAAGCTAAGATGATCGTTGCTACCAAGTTGGTCCCCGTCAATAGTTCATCTAGCTAGATCTGTTCAGAGGAATGCCTCTCCACGTTGCTCACCACAAGCTCTCTTGACCCGAAAGACGTGGTTTCTTATTCAGTAATTAAAACCCTTAATCGTGTCGCGTCATTAGATGCCAACTCAAGCTAGGCTTCATCAGTGCCCATTTTTTGTGTTTAATCATTTGTGCTATATAAGGTATATTTCCCTGTTCATCGACTCACGTTACTCAAGATCAGCTGCACAGAACTAATTTTTATGTTTACCAAAATACCCATGCTTAGTTTCCATGGTGAGCACACTAATTGGCCACCATAAAGAAAAAAACGCTTATTTTTCATAGATAGCACAGTCGTCTCTGCCCGGAAAGATGTGGTATTCAATTTTTGTAATTAGTACTCTAGGTGCTATTAAGCTTGAAAAATTTCTACTGCTAGGCACAAGCGGTTAGTATCACAAAAACTGAAAAAAAAAACTAAGAAGGCAGAAAATCTCCTTCGATTTTAGTGTTAATGAAATTTAAAATTACGATGGTGTAATATAATAGCATAACTTAAGCTTTCATAATTGAGAAAATTAAATTTTCCAAAAAAAACCCTGTTGAATATCGATCACTAGTAATTACCAAAAATTTGGAAAGCTTTGGATGAATTATTTGCTCTTAGGATATGTATGAGCAGCTGTCAACAAAGTCAATAATCAGACATTATAATTTTCTCAGATTTGGCTAGAGTTGATTGGCATTATGTCTACATCACAACTGAAAGCAAATGTATATGAAAAGAATGTGTAGATAAGGTTAACATAACTTTGGTGCAACTAACACTCTACTACCTGCGAGAGAAAGAAAAAGCAGGAACTTTTAACATAAACAGAGTTGACGAAGATTCGTTCCACTTTGAGAAATAACATATGAAATTAATATGTCATGTCGCTTTGTTTCAACAACGAGTCATGTTGATAATCTGGAGTAGCATATTCGACATCTTTTAGAATAACCATAGTTGGATCAAATCTCGATGCGGAGTACCCTTTCATTATTCATGGGTAGTTACCCATCTTTTCTCAAGGATGCCAAAAGATAATAGGCATGCACGCACCCTTGTAAATAAAATAAGATGGTCCTTCTTATCATTCTAGAATAGATTATATTTTTGTGTTATATTTCACAATTAGTATCTACATGCTCCTGAAATTATGGCGTGATTAAAGTTAAATTAGAAAACATGTGCCTACGAGAAGATAGCTCACACAATGGAGAAAATGTCTAATGTTCTTCTAATCCCATGCTCAAATGCTCACGATATGAACAGTAAAATTCATAAAAAATTAACAACATTGTTTAGGTTTGTCCCTACATTAAATTTGTGATGAATAACATTTCTGGAGGTCTGGACAAAAATAGAAAATCAGCACTACAAAATGTTTTCAAGTCTTTTTGGAGCGTCGAATTTGTTTTTAGAGCATAGGGATGTTTTTATTCACAAGAGTTGCATGTATGTAGAAAATTCAACAATCTTTGTTCCCAAAAAAATACGTTTTTTAGTTGTTTTAGTATTCTTTGTGATCTTAAATTTCACGGGGGTGCATTTGAGCTCGATTGTAGAAACTCCATGTCTTGTCTTTCTTAGTAAGATATCATCTCATAGATAAGAAAACAAAACATCTCTCTCTCTCTCAACTAAATAATTACCAGTATTGTGAATATAGCACCCTAATGGAGATTTGATCTGACCATGCACACCCTTGAGCACGGGTTGCACTTATCGCCTGCCAAAGTGTCTAGCTTCTCCAACAAATGGTGTAGGCGGAATCATGCTACCCTCTCTCGGCCTTATAGCTAGCTAGCAAAATGCAAGCATTCTTTCTTAAATCAAACCATGGTAAAAAAATGTATTTTAACCTCGGCATTTTCTATTGTAGCCATGGCAAGTTCTCTATCCATGGATTTTTAACCATGGCAAATACAATCATTCTTTTTTGAATTGGACTAAGACGTGATTTTTTATAACCCATAACATAGCCAAAGGGAAAGTCAAGACGCATCTTTTGTTGTGGCAAATTGTTTTGTCAATTTCTAGGGGGGTATCCCTGGGCCATGGCAATTCTGTTCATAATTTCTTTTTTGCAATGTTCATTCTATTTTCCATGGCAATTTCCATACAAATTTTGGTTAAAACACCATGTCAAACCTTCAATATGCATTTGCCATAGAAATTTTGTTCATACTTTTCAAAATTTTACATACACGACAAATTTCTCATACAAAAGGTGCCAATTTTAATTGAAATACCACGTTTTGAATATAAACCTACCATGGCAACTTTCAAATTCATAATTTTGTGTTTGTATTGTTCATTCTATTTTACAGGGCAATTTCAATAAAATTTAAATTGAAACCCCATGACAAATTTTAATTTTATACCATGGCAATTTTAATTAAAACCACATGGTACTTTTTAATTAAAACCCCATAGCAATTTTCAATCAAGACCCCATGGATTTTTTTGCCATGGTAAACTAAAATCATACGTTGCCATGTTGGCAAAATTTTGTCGTGTCTTTCCATATCCATTTGAAGATTGTTGCCATGGTTACTCAAGTTGGTTTTCTCTGCCACGAAATTTTTGAAATTTGGTTTTCCCCTTGTAGGTTTTGTAAAATCTACGGAAACAACCCATCGTATGTTGTTTAGTGTTATTTTGCGATGGGTATGTTGTTTTAGTTATCTCACCGTTGCAAATAAATAGTTCAACTTTTATTTGAGCATGGAAAATTTGATTTTATTGAACCATGTCAATTTTGTTCCTCTTTAGAGCATGGAAAATAAATTATTTTGGACCATGGAAAGTTTATTGTTTGTACCCTGGCAATATTGTTTTGTTATGGACCATGCTAATTTGTTTTCTAAACACCAAGGAATTTTCTTACCTTTATACTGCATCATATATTTCTGTTTTAGAATATATATTTTTTGCAACATGGCAATTTTTTGTTGTTGAAAAAATCATGGTAAATTGTGTTTGTATACCACGTCAATAGTTACCCCCACTATCATGGCAAACTTACACCATTGTGCTTTTTCCGGTTTTGATCTACATCATTGCAATTTTTCTTCAACTTTATCACTCTATATTTTGCATGCAAATTATACTATCATGGCAAAAAAAAGTATATATAAGATGGCCATTAACTTTTGTATACTACATGGTAATATTGACTGCATATGTCATACACTAATTTTTCTGTTTTGTAAATATAATTTGCTCTTGGACAGCTTTGACATTTCTTTTTATTTTTTGTGAAAAGGGTATTGTGTTGGGTCAAAAGGCCTGCTAAAAGGGCCCGCATGGCATGGTCTTGGAGCTGGGTGTTTGCCGTATCGTAGTAAACCTTTCGTTTGCTCCACCCAGTGGCTCCTATTTGGTGGCGGGTCGCCGCGGATCAACTGCGCGCAATCCCCCCTCACGCGCTGGCCTTTCTATAGGCTGGCCCATTTTCGGGATTCATACCCCAACCGGTTTTGGGAAGATTCTAGAACCTTCCCTGAACCGGGTTTACATTTTTTTTCTTCATTTTTTCTTTTGGTTTTTTGTCTTTGTTCTCTTGTTTTCTTTTTGTTTTTCCTTTTTTGTTTTGTTTTTATCTTGGTTTTGTCTTTTTTCCTTTTTGTTATTTTCTGTTTCCTTTTGGTTTTTTATTTTTCTTGTCTGTTTTCTTTTTTCATTTTTTCTTTTTTCAATTTGTGAAAATCTTTTAAATTCTTGAACATTTTATGTTCCTTTTCGTTTTCAATTTCAAATATCTTTCAAATTCGTGAACATATTTTCAAATTCTGAATAGTTTTGAAATCATTCACATTTTCTGAAATTGCATACTTTTTACTTTTAAATTTTGTCGAATATTCTTTTCAAATTCAGGAACATTTTTTGTTAATCGAATTTTAAAAACGTTCATCAATGTAAAAAATGTTCAACAATTCGAAAATGTTCATTGAATTTAAAAAGTTGATCAAAATAAAAATGTTCATCAAATTCAAATTTATTCACATATTTTCAAAAATATTCATCAAATTCAAAATATATTCATTGAATTCAATTTTTCATCCCAATTTTCAACAAATATGTTCTGGTATAAAATTTTTGGTTCATCAAGTTGAAAAAAATGTTCATTGAATTCAAAATGTGTTCATCCAATACAAAACAATGTCCATCATTATTAGAAAATTCTTATAAAAAATTTCACCAAAATAAAAAAATTCATTAAAATTCCAAAAAAATCATTCTTTTGAAACCGCGAGCTTTTTTTGAATTCAAGAACTTTTTTTGAATTTGGTGAATTTTTATGAATCAGTGAGCAGTTATCATTTCGTGAACATTTCTTCGAATCATGAACAATTTCTGAATTCACGAACATTTCACAGTTTGCAACTTTTTTTGAAATCCTGAATTATTTTGAAAAGGAAAATAGTTAAAACAGAAAAGAGCAAAAGAAAAAACAGACTTTCAGATTGTCAGGCTCGCTGGTTCCCTGGCGCTGTACGCGCCAAATAGGAGATCCCGCTCCACCCTCTCCCAGATCGGACGCCAGGTGGTTTTTCGCGCCCTTTGTTGTCTCTCCGAAAATCCTACACCTACGAAGAGAACCGTACGCAAGGTTAGAAAACCTTCTATCTAATCTAAACATCCCCCCTGATTTTCAGGGGGTGGGCCCCAGCCTCACCCAAAGGCCAATCCAAATTATCCACGTCAGTTAATACGTAGATTACGTAGCTAGCTTTACTTAAGTCTAGCATTGCTCGTTGTCTCTCAGTGTGTGGCGAGAGCCTGACAATCCTGAAGTCTGAACCTGCCTGCCTACGGAACGCCCTAAAAAGAAAGGAACATCTCTGAATAACAAGAACCAGAATGACATTGTTGTTAAGAAACATTTCCTGACATTTCTCAAATCTGAGTACCGTTTACTTACATCACATCCCACAAACCGAAACAGAACAAGCGCCACAACATTACGTATGTGCATCACACATCCACACTAAAAAAAGGTAGCGGTACAGCTCCCAGACATAACACATCAGTGCACGATCCAAGCCTATGATCGATGCTCCAAAAGAAGAGAGCAAGTGCAGTAGAGAGACCACATCTTTTAGCTATGCTACTTCACAACTTTCGATCACTATGATTATATTTCAGTGATTGCTCAGCCGAAACAGCTGAGGAACTTCTTCTTGGGCGTGGTCCCTTGTGACCGGTGCTTGGCGGCCATCTCCTGGCACTTGATCATCTCCTCCTGCCGCCTCGCCTCCACGGCGGCCCGCTGCTCCTCCGCCTCCTTGTGGATCATCGCGATACGGTTGCGCATCTTCTCCGCGTACTCCGCCTTCTTCTTCTCAAGCTTCTCCTGCAAATCGAGTAATTGAGGAGCATCATCGTGCGCATGTCCTGCTACTAACTGAACTTTGCTGCTAACTGAAGTGCCGGGAGGGAAGTAAGGCCGGGTTCAGAGTTTCAGAGTCGACACACCTCCCGTGTTCGGAGCTTGGCTTGGACCGCCGCCTTCTTGGTGTTCTCCCATGATAGGATGGACGACATCTTGTGCTCAGCCCTGCACCACTTTAAGGTAGCAGGTACCAAAGATCCATGCAGATAATTCTCTTGTGCAAAGTTCAGTTCAGTTAAGCTTGAGATGAGACACGAACCTGTTGTCGGCCTTGCTCTTGTGGTTCTCCTCCCACGCCTTCACCATCGACAGCTTCCTCTCCATCTCCACCCTCGCCAGCACCGCGTCTGTTGAGATGAGTTCATTCATTTCGTGCGTTTTTGCATTCATGCCAAACAAATTAAGACTGAAAACCTGCAACCAAATTCACGGAAACTTGAAGCAGCGCAGCTGGTGGAATACATGATGTGCGTACCTCTGTCGGTTGCTGATCCCGGAGGGGCTGCAGGTCCCTGCTGCGCTGTTGCTGGCGCTGGAGGTCCATCTGCAGCAGGCAGCAAGACGGGTCGATAGGGTCAGCATACAAGAGAGCAGAGCGCCGGTGAGCAGGTGAAAGAAAAAAAACACAGATCCTACTCTCGAGAACTGCGGCGCCACCCGCCGGCTCGCCGGCGACCCCAGACGGCGACACCACTGCGCCCGCTTTGGCCGGCTCCTGCTGGGCCTCCATGGACACGATGCTCTGCTCCTCGCACAAGCTCGGCACCGCTAATACTAGTAGTAAAGTAAAGATGGCTCGTTGATTTCCCTGTCAAAATCCAACCCGGATCGTAATTCGCAATTTACTGATCCAAAAGCGGCTTCTAAATCTTTTCGTGGTGGCGGCCGGTATGGCGCACGCAAATGAGCTGCTGCCGACTAGCGGAAACGCGATCATCTCGGAGCGACACGTAGGCTTTCCAAGCGCGCGCACGTGTCCTTTCCGTGGATGAGAAGTGCCACGTCGTGGAAGAGGCGCCATTTTCCGTTTCATGTCGCCATCCAGCCTCTGTGTAAACCGGTTTAGATGACGGTCATGTAATAGGATAGGTATCTAGTGCTTCTATTTTTTTAGTCAGCCGGTTGTGGCTTTGATTTTCTTGTTTTGCTCTTCGTAAGCGTTTGTCTACTACTGCGTGTGAGACTTGAAGACGTTGGATCTTTTATTTTTAATAATATTGACCGTATGCATCATTCTAATGTAGAAGCTAGGATGAATCCCTTTTCATAAAAAAGAAAAAAAATCCAGCCTCTTTGCACGACGGACGACGAAGAAAGTCCATGATGTACGTAACACAGAACGGAGACAAGATAAGGGACGAAGTTTTCTGGTCTCGGGCACATATGAGCATTTTATATCGACGTCGTCCGTTGTATCTGGTGAGCGCTTTGAGATTTATTTTCTTTGTGAAATGGGAGCTTTGTTCCAAAAGTGTAGAGTTACAATCAGTCCATAAAAGTTCAACTATACATGGATGGCCTCTGCCAAGCCAACAAGTTGTACTATGATCAGTTCTACTATGATTTGCCAGATGTGTCCCTAGAAATTTTCATAGGAATAAACTCCCTTCCTACCATCAGTTCCTTAATCTCTAAGATGAGATGCACATATGCCGATCGGTCCAACTCATTAGGAGTTAGAACAGATAGTGCCGTCGTTGAATCCGATTGAACAATCACCGGAAGAGTAGTATGCTCGACAGACAGTGCCATCCCCTCCATTATCGCATGTAGCTCCGTCTCAAGAGCATCATTACAATGAAATAAGTGACGGTGTGTCCAGAAAATAACACTCCCGTCCCAGTTCTAAAGTATCATGCCTGACCCTGCTAACCCTGTTAGGTTGATCTCGATCGGTACGAGATTACCCTAACATTCTCCTCCTTGATCTCAACTTTCCTTTTAACTTTATACTTTGAAATAACTCTTTTCAAAGCACTCGTTTCATCACAGATTTGCATGTAGAGCATGTCTCATCATCATGGTCCATCCCGATAGAATCAACACCTACAACACACTCCTCTGTTTTGAAACAGATTCTTTAACCTTGGGCCCTTTTATTGTCCGAAAATCTTAGACTATACCATAAAACCAATGTCGACTGTGTGTTCTCCTAACACACTGGGCGGTAAGCCTTTAATAAGCAGATCTGCAAAACACTTGTCTGTTGCTTTTATGCTTCAAGCATTTCTGCATAATTCCGGACTTTCTCCTTTACAACTCACAACTCTGTGTCAGTGTGTTTGGCATCAACACTTGACTCGTTGTCATAGGAGCGAAAAACTTAAAATGGTTATCGTTGTTGTCAACCATTATCAATTCCGGGTACATGCTTCTTTAACCTTTTTGCCAGTCCCTCGGCCTCATATCATGTTGTACATTATCTTTACATCATATTAATGATAATTGATTCATTCTTTAGAGTTTTTCCACACAAAAACTCCAAGTGTCAAAGTCAGCGACAATTGTGGATTTCGCTGTATATTTCACGAGTCATGTCTTTGTACTCGCAATCTTTTGAGAGCACTTATTTCTTTCAGCATGAGGCCGATATCCTTGACTCCATTCCAGTGATCTATATCTGGACTGGACATTACCAAAACAACCCGGTTACGTGAACTATGTCACGGTAATGTTATACTTTTGCGTTCATTAAGCTTCCAACAGCTGAAGCATATGATACCATATCGATTTTCAATCTTTTCTCATCAACTTTTGGAACACCATAGTTTCCAGTTTCATTACCCTTGACTATAAGAATAGGCATAGGTTTTCTCGCATGCATACTTTAGAGACCTTTCTTAGCATGTCCATGCGACATTCCCAATACCCCTTTTATTCTTTTCTTGGTGAATCTCGATAATTATAATGAGAGACACTCTACGGAGAACATTCTCTTGAACTTTGAGAACAAGAACTCCTTTTCTTCTCCTGCAGTAGATTGACATGACCACTAGTAAGTAGGACGTCATCCACATGCACATGATTAGGAAATGAATTTCCCATTCTATAATTTTGCATGAATACAATTGTCCTCTCATTTTCTTTAACCCAAAATAACATCTGATTCTACTAATTTTAAATGCCACTGTCTAGAGACTCGCTCTAGTCCATAAAAAACTTCTTGAAGCAGTATCCCTTGTGTTCTTTACTTTCACCTGATGTAACTCAGATCGATCATGATGTGCCACTAACACTCATTGTAATCTATTCATTCTCTTTGCACAAAATCTTTCGATTTAAGTCGTGCTTTACACCTTTACATATTTCCTTTGGAGTCACACTGACCTTGTAGATCCTTTACAGCCTACTGTTTTGGCTCCATTGGAAATTACTTATGAGTCCCAAACATCATCGGGATTCACCAATTTTATTTCATCTCACATAGTCTCTTATCATTTAGACAAAAGAGACACTTCTCAAAGCTCGATTGAGCGCTTTAAATGAGGTGGAATCAACCTCCATTAACATAGACTTTATAGTAATCAGAAGTATCTGATTTTCTGATTCCTTGGGACCATCTGTGTCTCAGATGCTGGCACTTCTTTCATATGGGGCTGTTGTTGCTTTGTCATTGCCAAGAGGCAAATTAATTGTATACTCTTTCATTTCCAAGAGGCACTAGGTTTTACAGGGACCTTTATCACAAGATCCATGTTTAATCATTCCTCCTTTATAGAGCTAGCTAACAACGAGTGTTGTATAGGTCATACAACATGCTTCCCCAGATACAATCTATTTGACTCTTAGGTATCTTCATACCATGCTCTCCCAGATTACTCCATCTTCACTAAGAATGGCGCATCTTTAAACTTTATTATTTGGGTTTATTCTGTCAAAAATTTCTTCTTTATGGTGAAGGAAATATGCCCTAGAGGCAATAATAAAGTTATTATTTATTTCCTTATTTCATGATAAATGTTTATTATTCATGCTAGAATTGTATTAACCGGAAACATAATACATGTGTGAATACATAGACAAACAGAGTGTCACTAGTATGCCTCTACTAGACTAGCTTGTTAATCAAAGATGGTTAAGTTTCCTAACCATAGACAAAGGAGTTGTCATTTGATTAACAAGGTCACATCATTAGTTGAATGATCTGATTGACATGACCCATTCCATTAGCTTAGCACCCGATCGTTTAGTATGTTGCTATTGCTTTTATCCATGACTTATACATGTTCCTATAACTATGAGATTATGCAACTCCGTTTACGGAGGAACACTTTGGTACTACCAAACGTCACAACGTAATGGGTGATTATAAAGGAGTACTACAGGTGTCTCCAAAGGCAGATGTTGGGTTGGCGTATTTCGAGATTAGGATTTGTCACTCCGATTGTCGGAGAGGTATCTCTGGCCCTCTCGGTAATGCACATCACTAAGCCTTGCAAGCATTACAACTAATGAGTTAGCTGTGAGATGATGTATTACGGACGAGTAAAGAGACTTGCGAATTGAGATTGAACTAGGTATTGGATACCGACGATCGAATCTCGGCAAGTAACATACCGATGACAAAGGAACAACGTATGTTGTTATGCGGTCGACCGATAAAGATCTTCGTAGAATATGTAGGAGCCAATATGGGCATCCAGGTCCCGCTATTGTTTATTGACCGAGACGTGTCTCGGTCATGTCTACATTGTTCTCGAACCGTAGGGTCCGCACGCTTAAGGTTTCGATGGCGGTTATATTATGAGTTTGTGTATTTTGATGTACCAAGGAGTTCGAGTCCCGGATGTGATCACGGACATGACGAGGAGTCTCGAAATGGTCGAGACATAAAGATTGATATATTGGACGGCTATATTCGGACACGGAAAGGTTCGGAAGTTTCGGAGAAAATCGAGTGCCGGAGGGTTACGGAACCCCGGGAAGTAATGGGCCTTATTGGGCCAAGAGGGGAGAGAGGGCCGCACCAGGAGGTGGCGCCCCCCATGGGGAGTCCGAATAGGACAAGGAGGGGGCCCCCCTTCCTCTCTCCCTCCCTCTCTTTCCTTCCCCTTCCTCCTTCCTAGTTGGACTTGGAAAGGGAGTCCTACTCCCACTAGGAGGAGGACTCCCCCCCTTGGCGCGCCTCCTAGGGCCGGCCGGCCCTCCCCTTGCTCCTTTATATCGGGGCGGGGGGCACCCTAGAACACACAAGTTGATCCTTGAGATCGTTCCTTAGCCGTGTGCGGTGCCCCCTCCACCATATTCCACCTCGGTCATATCGTGGCGGTGCTTAGGCGAAGCCTGCGTCGGTAGAACATCAAGATCGTCCCACGCCGTCGTCTTGTGAACTCTCTCTCCGGAGCTTTGCTGGATCGGAGCTGAGGAGCGTCACCGAGCTGTACGTGTGTCAAGAACTCGGAGGCGCCGAATGTAACGGCGCTGGGATCGGTTGGATCGCGAGGAGAACGTCGACTACTTCCTCTACGTTGTGATCGCTTCCGCCGGTCTCTGAGGGCGTAGACAACACTCTCCCTCTCGTTGCTATGCATCACCATGATCTTGCGTGTGCGTAGGAAATTTTTGAAATTACTACGTTCCCCAACAGTGGCATCGAGCCTAGGTTTTTATGGTTTGATGTTTTGCACGAGTAGAACACAAGTGAGTTGTGGGCGATACAAGTCATCTGCCTACCAGCATGTCATACTTTGGTTCAGCGGTATTGTGAGATGAAGCGGCCGGACCGACATTACGCGTGACGCTTCGCGAGACTGGTTTCACCGTTACGAGCACTCGTGCTTAAAGGTGGCTGGCGGGTGTCTGTCTCTCTCACTTTAGTTGAACCGAGTGTGGCTACGTCCGGTCCTTGAGAAGGTTAAACGGAGTCTATTTGACGAAGTATCGTTGTGGTCTTGATGCGTGGGTGAGATTGGTTCTTGCTTAAGCCCGTAGCAGCCACGTAAAATTTGCAACAACAAAGTAGAGGACGTCTAACTTGTTTTTGCAGGGCATGTTGTGATGTGATATGGTCAAGGCGTGATGCTATATTTTATTGTATGAGATGATCATGTTTTGTAACCGAAGTTATCGGCAACTGGCTGGAGTCATATGGTTGTCGCTTTATTGTATGAAATGCAACGCCTACATAATTGCTTTACTTTATCACTAAGCGGTAGCGATAGTCGTAGAAGCAATAGATGGCGTAACGACAACGATGCTACGATGGAGATCAAGGTGTCGCGCCGGTGACGATGGTGATCACGACGGTGCTTGAGATGGAGATCACAAGCACAAGATGATGATGGCCATATCATATCACTTATATTGATTGCATGTGATGTTTATCCTTTATGCATCTTATTTTGCTTTGATTGACGGTAGCATTTTAAGATGATCTCTCACTAAAATTATCAAGTAGTGTTCTCCCGAGTATGCACCGTTGCCAAAGTTAAATGTGTCGAGACACCACGTGATGATCGGGTGTGATAAGCTCTCGTCCATCTACAACGGGTGCAAGCCAGTTTTGCACACGCAGAATACTCAGGTTATACTTGACGAGCCTAGCATATGCAGATATGGCCTCGAACACGGAGACCGAAAGGTCGGCGTGAATCATATAGTAGATATGATCAACATAAGATGTTCACCATTGAAAACTACTCCATCTCACGTGATGATCGGTTATGGTTTAGTTGATTTGGATCACGTGATCACTTAGATGACTAGAGAGATGTCTGTCTAAGTGGGAGTTCTTAAGTAATATGATTAATTGAACTTAAATTTATCATGAACTTAGTACCGATAGTATCTTGCTTGTCTATGTTTGTTTATAGATAGATGGCTCGTCTTTGTTGTTCCGTTGAATTTTAATGCGTTCCTTGAGAAAGCAAAGTTGAAAGATGATGGTAGCAATTACACGGACTGGGTCCGTAACTGAGGATTATCCTCATTGCTGCACGTAAGAGTTACGTCTGGATGCACCGCTAGGTGCCAGCTCTTCTTGATGCAACCGACGGCGTTAAGAACGTCTGGCGAGCAAAGCTGATGACTACTCTATAGTTCGAGTGTGCCATGCTTTACGGCTTAGAACTGGGTCTTCAACGGCGTTTTGAGCGTCATGGAGCATATGAGATGTTTCAGGAGTTGAAGTTGATATTTCAACAGAATGCCGGATTGAGAGATATGAAGTCTCCAATAAGTTCTATAGCTGCAAGATGGAAGAGAATGGGTCTGTCGGTGAGCACATACTCGAATGTCCGGTATTACAATCACTTGACTCAACCGGGAGTTAATCTTCCGGATGATTGTGTCATTGATGAATTCTTCAATCAACGCCACCAAGCTACAAAGGCTTCGTGATGAACTATAATATGCAAGGGTTAGTAAAGACTATGCTCGAGCTCTTCGCAATGCTAAAAGCTGCGGAGGTAGAAATCAAGAAGGAGCATCAAGTGTTGATAGTCAATAAGACCACTAGTTTCAAGAAGAAAGGCAAAGGGAAGAAGAAGGGAACTTCAAGAAGAACAGCAAACAAGTTGCTGCTCAGAGAAGAAACCCAAGTCTGGACCTAAACCTGAAACTGAGTGCTTCTACCGCAAGCGACTGGTCCTTTGAAGCGGAACTGCCCCAAGTATTTGGCGGATAAGAAGGATGGCAAAGTGAACAAAGGTATATGTGATATACATGTTATTGATGTGTACCTTACTAGAGCTTGCAGTAGCACCTGGGTATTTGATACTGGTTCTGTTGCTAATATTTGCAACTCGAAACAGGGACTACGGATTAAGCGAACACTGGCAAAGGACGAGGTGACGATGTGCGTGGGAAATGGTTCCAAAGTCGATGTAATCGCGGTCGGCACGCTACCTCTACATCTACCTTCGGGATTAGTTTTAGACCTAAATAATTGTTATTTGGTGCCAACGTTGAGCATGAACATTATATCTGGATCTTGTTTGATGCGAGACGGTTATTCATTTAAATCAGAGAATAATGGTTGTTCTATTTATATGAATAATATCTTTTATGGTCATGCACCCTTGAAGAGTGGTCTATTTTTAATGAATCTCGATAGTAGTGATACACATATTCATAATGTTGAAACCAAAAATGCAGAGTTGATAATGATAGTGCAACTTATTTGTGGCACTTGCCGTTTAGGTCATATCGGTATAAAGCGCATGAAGAAACTCCATCTTGATGGACTTTTGGAGTCACTTGATTATGAATCACTTGGCACTTATGAACCGTGCCTCATGGGCAAGATGACTAAAACCCGTTCTCGGTAATATGGAGAGAGCAACAGATTTGTTGGAAATCATACATACAGATGTATGTGGTCCGATGAATGTTGAGGCTCATGGCGGATATCGTTATTTTCTCACCTTCACAGATGATTTAAGCAGATATGGGTATATCTACTTAATGAAACATAAGTCTGAAACATTTGAAAAGTTCAAAGAATTTCAGAGTGAAGTTGAAAATCATCGTAATAAGAAAATAAAGTTTCTACGATCTGATCGTGGAGGCGAATATTTGAGTTCTGAGTTTGGTCTATATTTGAAACAATGCGGAATAGTTTAGCAACTCACGCCACCGGAACACCACAGCGCAATGGTGTGTCGAGCGTCGAATCGCACTTTACTAGATATGGTGCGATCTATGATGTCTCTTACAGATTTACCGCTATCGTTTTGGGGTTATGCTCTTGAGGCGGCCGCATTCACGCTGAATAGAACACCGTCAAAATCCGTTGAGACGACACCTTATGAACTATGGTTTAGCAAGAAACCAAAGTTGTCGTTTCTTAAAGTTTGGGGATGCGATGCTTATGTGAAAAAGCTTCAACCTGATAAGCTCGAACCTAAATCGAATGTGTCTTCATAGGATACCCAAAGGAGACAGTTGGGTACACCTTCTATCACAGATCCGAAGGCAAGACATTTGTTGCTAAGAATGGATCCTTTCTAGAGAAGGAGTTTCTCTCGAAAGAAGTGAGTGGGAGGAAAGTAGAACTTGATGAGGTAATCTGTACCTTCTCCCTTATTTGAAAGTAGTTTATCACGAAACCGGTTTCTGCGACATCTACACCAAATAGTGAGGAAGTTGATGATGTTGATCATGAAACTTCAGATCAAGTTACTACTGAACCTCGTAGATCAACGAGTAAGATCCGCACAGAGTGGTACGGTAATCCTGTTCTAGAAGTCATGCTACTAGATCATGATGAACCTACGAACTATGAAGAAGCGATGGTGAGCCCAGATTCCATAAAATGGCTTGAGGCCATGAAATCTGAGATGGGATCCATGTATGAAAACAAAGTGTTGACTTTGGTTGACTTGCCCGAGGGTCGGCAAGCAATAGAAAACAAGTGGATCTTCAAGAAGAAGACTGACGCTGACGGTAATATTACTGTCTACAAAGCTCGACTTATCGCAAAGGGTTTTCGACAAGTTCAAGGGATTGACTACGATGAGACCTTCTCACCCGTAGCGATGCTTAAGTCTGTCCGAATCATGTTAGCAATTGCCGCATTTATGATTATGAAATTTGGCAAATGGATGTAAAGACTGCATTCTGAATGGATTTACGGAAGAAGAGTTGTATATGATGCAACGAGAAGGTTTTATCGATCCAAAGGAGCTAACAAAGTGTGCAAGCTCCAGCGATCCATTTATGGACTGGTGCAAGCATCTCGGAGTTGGAATAAGCGCTTTGATAGTGTGATCAAAGCATTTGGGTTTATGCAGACTTTTGGAGAAGCCTGTATTTACAAGAAAGTGAGTGGGAGCTCAGTAGCATTTCGATATTATATGTAGATGACATATTACTAATCGGAAATGATATAGAATTCTGGATAGCATAAAGGGATACTTGAATAAGAGTTTTTCGATGAAGGACCTCGGTGAAGCTGCTTACATATTGGGCATCAAAATCTATAGAGATAGATCAAGGCGCTTAATTGGACTTTCACAAAGCACATACCTTGACAAAATTTTGAAGAAGTTCAAAATGGATCAAGCAAAGAAAGGGTTCTTGCTGTATTACAAGGTGTGAAGTTGAGTAAGACTCAATGCCCGACCACCGCAGAAGATAGAGAAAATGAAAGATGTTCCTATGCCTCAGCCATAGGCTCTATCATGTATGCAATGCTGTGTACAGACCTGATGTGTGCCTTGCTATAAGCTTAGCAGGGAGGTACCAAAGTAATCCAGAGTGGATCATTTGGACAGCGGTCAAGAACATCTGAAATACCGAAAAGGACTAAGGATATGTTTCTCGATATGGAGGTGACAAAGAGCTCATCGTGGCAGTTACGTTGATGCAAGCTTTGACACTGATCCGAGACGATTCTAAATCGCAAACCGGATACGTATTTACACTAAGCGGAGGAGCTGTCGGTTGGTGCAGTTCTAAACAAAGCGTCGTGGCGGGATCTACATGTGAAGCGGAATACATAGCAGCTTCGGAAGCAGCTAATGAAGGAGTCGGATGAAGGAGTTCATATCCGATCTAGGTGTCATACCTAGTGCATCGGGTCCAATGAAAATCTTTGTGACAATCTTTGGAGCAATTGCTTTAGCAAAGTAATCCAGATTTCACAAGAGAACCAAACACATCAAGAGACGCTTCAATTCCATCCGGGACTTAGTCCGTGGGAGACATAGAGATTTGCAAGATACATACGGATCTGAATGTAGCAGACCGTTGACTAAGCCTCTTCCACGAGCAAAACATGATCAGCACCAAGACTCCATGGGTGTTAGAATCATTACTATGTAATCTAGATTATTGACTCTAGTGCAAGTGGGAGATGAAGGAAATATGCCCTAGAGGCAATAATAAAGTTATTATTTATTTCCTTATTTCATGATAAATGTTTATTATTCATGCTAGAATTGTATTAACCGGAAACATAATACATGTGTGAATACATAGACAAACAGAGTGTCACTAGTATGCCTCTACTAGACTAGCTTGTTAATCAAAGATGGTTAAGTTTCCTAACCATAGACAAAGGAGTTGTCATTTGATTAACAAGGTCACATCATTAGTTGAATGATCTGATTGACATGACCCATTCCATTAGCTTAGCACCCGATCGTTTAGTATGTTGCTATTGCTTTTATCCATGACTTATACATGTTCCTATAACTATGAGATTATGCAACTCCGTTTACGGAGGAACACTTTGGTACTACCAAACGTCATAGCGTAATCGGGTGATTATAAAGGAGTACTACAGGTGTCTCCAAAGGCAGATGTTGGGTTGGCGTATTTGAGATTAGGATTTGTCACTCCGATTGTAGGAGAGGTATCTCTAGGCCCTCTCGGTAATGCACATCACTAAGCCTTGCAAGCATTACAACTAATGAGTTAGCTGTGAGATGATGTATTACGGAACGAGTAAAGAGACTTGCCAAGATGTAGATTGAACTAGGTATTGGATACCGACGATCGAATCTCGGGCAAGTAACATACCGATGACAAAGGAACAACGTATGTTGTTATGCGGTCTGACCGATAAAGATCTTCGTAGAATATGTAGGAGCCAATATGGGCATCCAGGTCCCGCTATTGGTTATTGACCGGAGACGTGTCTCGGTCATGTCTACATTGTTCTCGAACCGTAGGGTCCGCACGCTTAAGGTTTCGATGGCGGTTATATTATGAGTTTGTGTATTTTGATGTACGAAGGAGTTCGAGTCCGGATGTGATCACGAACATGACGAGGAGTCTCGAAATGGTCGAGACATAAAGATTGATATATTGGGCGGCTATATTCGGACACCGGAAAGGTTCGGAAGTTTCGAAGAAAACGGAGTGCCGGAGGGGTTACGGAACCCCGGGAAGTAATGGGCCTTATTGGGCCAAGAGGGAGAGAGAGGCCGCACCAGGAGGTGGCGCCCCCATGGGGAGTCCGAATAGGACAAGGAGGCGCGCCCCTTCCCTCTCCTCTCCTCTCTTTCCTTCCCCTTCCTCCTTCCTAGTTGGACTAGGAAAGGGAGTCCTACTCCCACTAGGAGGAGGACTCCCCCTCCTGGCGCGCCTCCTAGGGCCGGCCGGCCCTCCCCTTGCTCCTTTATATCACGGGGCAGGGGGCACCCTAGAACACACAAGTTGATCCTTGAGATCGTTCCTTAGCCGTGTCGGTGCCCCCTCCACCATATTCCACCTCGGTCATATCGTGGCGGTGCTTAGGCGAAGCCTGCGTCGGTAGAACATCAAGATCGTCACCACGCCGTCGTCTTGACAGAACTCTCTCTCCCGGAGCTTTGCTGGATCGAGCTGAGGAGCGTCACCGAGCTGTCGTGTGTCAAGAACTTCGGGCGCCGAATAACAGCTGGGATCGATCGCGAGGAGAACGTCGACTACTTCCTCTACGTTGTGATCGCTTCCGCTTGGTCTCACGAGGCGTGAGACAACACTCTCCCCTCTCGTTGCTATGCATCACCATGATCTTGCGTGTGCGTAGGAAAATTTTTGAAATTACTACGTTCCCCAACATATGGCACTTTAAGCACCGTCTTAGTATTCCTTAGTTTTCTTTTCTTGAGGGGTATTATTATGATCATCGTACTCCCCCAGACGATCACATTCTTCATTAATGAATATCTCATATTTCTTTCTCCCCCTCGAAATGTGGCAAGAAATTTTCTGCCACAATTTCGAAAAACCATTCACAACTCTTGTGAATTGAGGAAACTTTGAGTATCTACTTCATTTATCTGATTACTTCATATGTAATGAAGTTATCTGTTAACTGGTATGGGAGTACTTTTTCATTATTCCATTTCAGAAACTCAACAGACTTCTATATCATTAGTACTTTTGCAAGTCACACTTGCATATCATTCTTATCTTTAGCTTCGTCTGTAACTTTTATTCTCTTCGGAGTTATTGAGTGCTTAATGACCGTTACACATAAGATGTACGGTCGATACTAGGGAAGCATAATAGCTACTCCATACTTTTCTCCCAGAGTGGGACACATTAAAATCACATGAGTCATCATGTCTTTCTCCTGTCATACAGGATAAGTCTGAGAAAATTTCTGCCGCCATATGGGTTATGCAGGGATTTTTCCAGACTTTTCCTGCCGTGCGGGTTTTATCATAATCATCTTTTCCCACCATGCGGGTAATTCCCTGTAAGGGACATAAATGACAGAATTGGCTCTTTTGACTGCATATTCAATCATCAAATTTATAAATAAATCCGAATGTTCTTTGACACACATGCTTGATCCGACGTTGGTCAAATTAAACACGCATGTTGCTTGTTTCATATCAAATCATGTTGACTGAAAAATCTTCTTCATAGAGAGTACATGAAAGGCATTCGTCAACCAAGACTCTCAATGATCTATCTCTTTTCTTTTCTTGGATATTAATATCCAAGAATTATTTCCTTTTGAAGCCATTCTTTAGAGAGAACATACTCCCTCACATTATGACCTTTCTTGGTCATCTTTTGGGTCACAAGTACCCAGACATTTGCTTTCACGAATGAAGGCATGGAAAACTTTTAGTCTGAGAAAAATTAGCCAATAATCAATAATAATGAGCATAAAAATAACCCCATGTTGATCTGGTTCAAAAATATGCACATTAAAGTTTTAAAACTTCCTTTTATATTCTAAATCATCGTTGGGCAGAATTAGAACAAAACATCATCCTTCTACATCAATTCCATATCACCGTTGGACAGAAATGGAAATAACGCATATAACTTATAAATAATGTGATGATAAAATTTCTATTAAGCAACTTTGCTAAGAAAATAATCATCATTATCAACTTTATTGCAATGGAAAACTAACAATATACATTTCTCACTCTTTATCAAGTGCTTTGAAAATTTGTCACTTTGATACAAAACTTATAAGAGATTTGAACTTTTAACTATAAGACTCATTGAATTATAATATTTTCATCTTCAACGTTATAATTAAATATTATCAAATATCTTTCTACTGTCATAGCAGAAGCTATCTGAATCTGATTTCACCCAGAAGTGAAAAGAACTTCTCTCAAAAAACTGTTCTTCCAATTAAATTTTCCTGTTGGTTCCAATTTAAATGGAGGATAAAACTTTTACTTTCTTTGTAAAAGAGCACTATTAAGTTTAATTTGCAGAGAAAAACATGAATTATAAAATTCATGAACTTTTTTGCTTTGTTATATTTACTTTTTTTTAAAAAGCACTTTTATTTATTTGCAGCGGAAAGCATGAATTAAAAAAATTCATGAACTTTTTTCTCTTCTGAAACTTTTATTTTACTTTTCTATTTTCTAAGCAAAAATATTCTTTGAATAATTTTGAATAGAAAGAAAACTGTATCAACTTTGCCCAAAAAACTGGACAAAACAGAAAAAACACAGCAGCCCAGCGCGCATGGCTTGGCTTCCTTCTCTTCGGTCCCAAAAAGGCCCGGCGCGGGCGCCAGCCACTCTGGCCTGGTCCGCAGTCCACTGGCCCAAAAATGCTTTCGGCCCAAAAGCCCAGGGCGGAGCTAGGGGTTTCTTTCTGGCCGTCGATTAGATCGGACGGTCCAGAGCGATTTTCGCTTGAACAAAATAGTGGGGAGCGGAAGCCCGAACCGCAACCCTAGCCCATTCTGTTTCCCACGCCCCTCTCGATCTCTCTCTCGTGACGGTGATACGTCGTCAACGTATCTATAATTTTTGATTTTTCTATGCTATTATATTACCCCTTTTGGATGTTTATGGGCTTTATTTTACACATTTATATCATTTTTGGGATTAACCTACTAACCGGAGGCCCAGCCCGTATTGATGTTTTTTTTGCCTATTTCAGTATTTCGAAGAAATGGAATATCAAATGGAGTCCAAACGGAATGAAACCTTCGGGAGCGTGATTTTTGGAACGAACGTGATCCAGAGGACTTGGAGTGCAAGTCAAGAAGCGATCGAGGCGGCCAGGAGATAGGAGGGCGCGCCCCCTGTCTCGTGGGCCCCTCGGGCGGCCACCTCTGTACTTCTTCCTCCTATATATACCCACGTACCCCGAAAACATCCAGGGAGACAACGAACAATTTCCACCACCGTAACCTTCTGTATCCGCGAGATCCCATCTTGGAGCCTTCGCCGGCGCTCCACCGGAGGGGGAATCGACCATGGAGGGCTTCTACATCAACACCATAGCCCTTCTGATGAGTTGTGAGTAGTTTACCACAGACCTTCGGGTCCATAGTTATTAGCTAGATGGCTTCTTCTCTCTTTTTGAATCTCAATACGATGTTCTCCCCCTCTCTTGTGAAGATCTATTCGATGTAACTCTTTTTGCGGTGTGGTTGTCGAGATCCGATGAATTGTGGGTTTATGATCAAGTTTATCTATGAGAAATATTTGAATCTCCTTTGAATTCTTTTATGTATGATTGAGTTATCTTTGCAAGTCTCTTCGAATTATCAGTTTGGTTTAGCCTACTAGATTGATCTTTCTTGCCATGGAAGAAGTGCTTAGCTTTGGGTTCAATCTTGCGGTGTCCTTACCCAGTGATAGCAGGGGTTGCAAGGCACGTATTGTATTGTTGCCATCGAGGATAAAAAGATGGGGTTTATATCATATTACATGAGTTTATCCCTCTATATCATGTCATCTTTCTTAATGAGTTACTCTGTTCTTATGAACTTAATACTCTAGATGCATGTTGGATAGCGGTCGATGTGTGGAGTAATAGTAGTAGATGCAGGCAGGAGTCGGTCTACTTGTCACGGACGTGATGCCTATATAGATGATCATGCCTAGATAATCTCATAATTACGCTTTTCTATCAATTGCTCGACAATAATTTGTTCACCCACCGTAATACTTATGCTATCTTGAGAGAAGCCACTAGTGAAACCTATGGCCCCCGGGTCTATCTTTTATCATATAAGTTTTCAATCTACTTTTATTTACATCTTTACTTTTCCAATCTATATTATAAAATACCAAAAAAAATATTTATCTTATCATACTATCTCTATCAGATCTCACTTTCGCAAGTGGCCGTGAAGGGATTGACAACCCCTTTCTTGCGTTGGTTGCGAGTTCTTTGTTTGTTTATGTAGGTGCATGGGACTTTTGAGGAGCCTCCTACTGGATTGATACCTTGGTTCTCAAAAACTGAGAGAAATACTTACGCTACTATTGCTGCATCACCCTTTCCTCTTTAAGGAAAACCAACGCAAGCTCAAGACGTAGCAGACGGCGACACACTCTCTCCCGCACCCGCCCAGCCCGTCCGCTGGTGGCGGCGGCGGAAGCCACCGCGCCGCGCGCACCTCTCTCCCCTTGCGCGCCGCTCCCGTTTCTCCCTTTCTCTCCTGACCGAGTCGGGTCACCGCTCTGCGCTGATCGCCGGCGAGGGCATCGGACGCAACCGCGCCGCGCCACTCTTTCCCTTTCCCCTGCCTTTCCTCCAATAACCGCCCGGGCTAGAGGGAGATAACGCGAGCTCGCCGCGCCCCAGATCGCAGCTGCGCCCGCGGCAGAGTTGCGGTGCTGTCCTGCAGCGGCGCCGTTGCCACCCCCCTCGCCGGTGGCGCGTTCCCTTTGTGGTGAGCGCGCCGCCGTCGAGCGGTTTGGCCGCGGTGCTCTTTGCCCTGTGTGGGGTGGTTCTTCGTCCATGTCGCCTCGGCTTGCCGATGCGCGACGGGATCGAGAGGAACAAGCGCGGCCATGACGGCGGCGCTCTTTGCCGGCGGCCGAAGGCCTTCTCCGGTGTACTTTTGTTTTCTATGCTCTGCCCTGTACTCGGGTTCCAGGGGAGGGAAATTTTCTCTGTCTTTTATTTCAACCGAAGAATCCTAGACACAACCTGGGACTGGTACCATTGATAGAATCACGGGATCGTGCGGGCTAGGATAGTGCCGTCGTTGAATCCGATTGAACAACCACCGGAAGAGTAGTATGCTCGACAGACAGTGCCATCCCCTCCATTATCGCATGTAGCTCCGTCTCAAGAGCATCATTACAATGAAATAAGTGACGGTGTGTCGAGAAAATAGCACTCCCGTCCCAGTTCTGAAGTATCATGCCTGACCCTGCTGACCCATCTTCCGCCGAAAAGGAGCCATCCACTGATAAAGCTACCTTGCCCGGCATCGGCGGCGGCCACGGTTTCGTACGACGCTTGGGGTTTTTTAGTTGGTACCGTCAACCACTCATCCTTTCCCATTTTTCCTTTCACAATCTCTTCTGTACTATACTTATTTGCCCGCTGAATTGATTTGAAATAACTGTCTAGAAACTCTACTGAGATCTCCACCGGAGCAGCTTCCTTACCATGTGTTAAATCTGTACGAACTTGCCACACTCGCCAGACCAACATAATTATCATATCCCGCACTTTGTCCGAACAATTTGCAAGTACGTAGTTCAGCAGCCACTCTTCTCCATTGTCCAGCAAATACTCGTTCCCCAGCAATGGCCACCTAAAACGCATGCCATTCCACAACGCCATTGCCTCTGTACACGCAACTGGTGCATGGAAAGAACTGTGTTTGTCGTGGGAGTAAGATTTGATTTATGAATTGTGTTTGCTCTGTTGCACATAGTGAGATCAGCCTGTCATGTTGCCACTTTTGTGTACTACTACTAATGTGTATTGAGTGTCTACGTTCTGACCAGACTGTTACTAGTAGTAGTACACAAAACTCGTAACCTTTCAATGTTGGATTAGTTGGTGCCGGCTGCCGGCCAAGGATCCTGCAGAGGACTGTTGTAGACGAAGATGAATCTTGCAGAAGTTCAAAAAAAAAAAAAAAGAATCTTGCATAGGACGGCTGCTGGTTTTTTTTCTCGGGTTTGCTATTTTAAATCTAGACTAGATGTGAAATAGTTATCTCACATTTAAATCTAAGTGTAGGACCGTTCGATCACATATAACAACGCGTTTGGTTCGCGGTCCGGTAACGCATTTGTTCATGTCTCTGGTTTTCAATGTTTTTCTACCGAATACACATTTAGTTTGGTTCGAGCGTCCAACCCCGGTTTCCTAATCAGCTTCGCTCCCGCCGTTTTCGGTTTTGTGAACCGACGTATCGGAAGACACTGCTAGCGAATAGTACGTGGTTTGCATAACAAAGGGTGGGTACGGTTTCAAGAAGCGCTGGACGGAAGCCGTGATTTTTCCGCCGAACCAAACGTGTCGTGAGCGTTATCTTTAAACTCTGGTCTGTCAGAGATAATTCATCTTTGTGTTGCAGATCATAGCATTTCTGCCACTTGAGTAATACATTTTTCTATCCGCAAAAAAAGTAAGATATAATCGTTGTCTGGCTCCCCGACTTGTCGTCATGGGCTCTTTGTCGGGCTGTGGGTTCTCCCCTGTTTCTTCTGTTGCTGGTTGGTTTTTTTTTCCTCTAGACTAGAGGTGAGCCCGTGTGGAGGCGTGATCTTTTATTTTCTGACAAAATCTTCCTCTATTGACTCGCTACAATAGTAGCATCAAAAACAATCAGCGGGACAACATCCCTGGGGAATCATCCAACCATACATGTGGAGGGGAAAATTTTGCTAGCCCAGCTAATTCATGTGCTACTCGATTATTCTCTCTATAACAATGCTCAAACAAAATATGATTGAAATCTAAGGGCATGTAGTGACTGTCGTTGAAGATGGCGCTGGCCATCGATGGTGAATAACCATCCTTTGTTGGAATATTAGGCAAGTTCATGATTAATTCCAGTAAATAATTCATGACTAGAAGAGATACTAGCATGCAATAATCTAGCAAACTAGAAGAACAGCAAGACATACATAACAGCAGAAAACATGTAACAATAGCTGTAGACACAGACATGAACAGAGGATGTTGGACGTACTGATCGTTAGCTATTATGGGTGCGACAGTGTTGATGACGATGTTGGCGACGATCTGCTGCTGACAGCGATGAATACGACGATGAGTAGCACCGCCCGACTTTGACGGAGGACGACCCGTGATGACGAATTTGAGCAGTCGCGCACAGCGCTTCCCAAAAACCTAATTCGTCCTCTCCCGGTGCAGGATCACAAAGACGAACGGTTCCTGTTGGGGATACAACTATTGAGTGTGAACCGCCCTGGAGGGGCCGGTTTACCCTCGTCCATGATCCAGGCCCACGGAGAAGGCCCGGAACCCAGAGGCAACTTAAGGTCCATGTATGTAAACCGCCTTAGTGTTGGAACTTGTGTTGTAAGACAAGAGAGAAGAGACCGAGCCGGACACTTGTATGAGCCGGATCGGGACTCTGTAGACCGGCCGGGCGTCAACCCGTGTATATAAGGGGACGACCCGGCGGCGGATTAGGGACAGAGAATTGAGGCTAAAGGCAAAGCTATTGCTCCCTAGTCGCGAAACCATATCAATCACATCACAACTGGGCGTAGGTTTTACCTTCATCGAAGGGCGAACCAGTATAATTCCCGTGTCTTGTGTCGCTTTAACCCTCTAGGTTAACCCGTACGATGGCCCTCGACTAAGTCCTTTCATGAGGACATCTGTCGTGACAATTCCACGACAGTTTGGCGCCCCACCGTGGGGCTATCGCACGATGGTTTGATGATCTTAGAGGCAAGTTCAAGGACTCGAAGGCTATGCAATGGGCGGATGACTAAGAGTCGTCGCGTAAGCTCTACATCGACGATGCGGACCGGGGCCCCGAGGCGGCTCGATTGAGTCTGGTGCGGGTCCCCTTTGGCGGCATACTGCGTGTTCATCGGCAAGATCGGCGAGTCGGGGCTGGGCGGACGTCTGCTGACCGACCTCGTCGAGAGCGGCTCGTGGCGAAGAAGAGTCCTGCCCTGGCTAAACCGGCGGTCAAGCATGTTTTCGTGGAGTCGTCCACGGAGGCTACGAGGGCGATCAGCATCGGTGACGAACCGTTGTCTACTCTGGCGATTTAATCGTCGGCCGGAGAAACCGAGTCTTTACACCAGCTGCGGGATGGCGGATCGGGGCTGTTCCGACGGAGAGTATTCGGACCCTTTGATCTACCCAACCGGTTGGGGTCTTCATGGCGGTGCAGAGGCGCTTCACTCTTCGACCATGGCGCCCACGGTCGCCGGTTCAACAGCGTGATGGCAGCCGGGCGGAGGCCCTGTGCGCCCACCGGCTCAAGTTTTGTCAGAGCTTTTCGACGCATTGGTTGTGCTCATGGCGGAGGCTAATCCGCCGGATCAGGACCTGCACAACGCGGAGATTGCGAAGGTGAGGGAACAGATCACTAAAGCTAAAGCGGACTGGCGGCCGCGACGAGCGGATGGCGATGGAGCGGGCGCTTTGGATCGCGAGCTTATAGGCTCGAGCTGGACGAGCGCGTCACGAAGTCATGAAAAGGAAGTACAGATCCGTTTACCTTCAGTTTTTGAAGGTAGGGAGCTTTCAATACCCGGCGCGGGACCAAGTAATCCGCCGCCGTTGGTAAACCGGCGGAAGCACTGGGGCGGCCGCACAGTTCAGCCCGTGTGGTAGATCTACCTCGCCATCATACCGTGCGCCCGGACCGTGCAGACACCTCCGGTCACTACTCCAACCCGATGGATAATCTCGTGGCGGCTGCGGCACGGTTGGAGGCGATTCCAATCGAGGGCGATTCACCACAGGCGGTAGAGACACGCCGGGTTAAGGAGCTCCTTAGGACGGCCCTGGCTCAGCAAGAAGCGTATTCATACAGTCGGGATCGGATCCACTCCACCCCCCGCCCGAGCCGGAGCTATAGCCGACGCGTCGACGAACCGGCCGTATCAAGCAATGCGCAGCGTGGTCCGCCTCGTGGCAACAATCCGGCAGGCGGCTTTAAAGATGCCCAAGTGGTAGTAGACCGCGCCAGGCACGTGGGGAGGCGAGTTAGCAGCACAAGCGAGGATCATCCGCCCGCGCGGTTCGTCCGACCATCTTGAACCGGGGTCATGTCGGCTCTTTGGGGTGCCTTGCCTCGTCCCGCTTTCGCAACGTCGCTTGCCCAAGGACTTCAAGGGGCCGCGCAAGGTGCCAAATTATCTTGCCGATTTGGCTCCGAGGCATGGATAGAAAGCTATGAGATGGCCATGGAGATGCTAGATGTGGATGAAGCCGCATGTGCGAAGTACTTCACAATGATGCTTGGAAGGTACGGCCGGACTTGGTTGAAAAACTTGCCGCCCAACTCTATCAGCTCGTGGACCCGATTCATAACCCGGTTCATTCAAAATTTCAAAGACACCTGTAAACAGCCCATGTCGTGGTGGATTTAGCAGCTTGTGTCGGCGGAGGAGAGTCCACAACCCATTGGGTGCGCGCGTTTGAAGTTTACATTCTTGAGACGGATCAACCCTGATTCCGTGATCTTGACCTTGAAGCCAATTGCGGTTCGAGCCATTGAAATTGAAGCTGGGTCGCATGAAGCGTTTTTGCCATGACATGGGCACTCTAATGGGCGTTTTGGTAAAGTCGCTGATTACGATAGTACCAAGGATCCCGAATCTGAGAATGATGAAGTGGGAAGGGAAAAGCGACGGCAACTCCGAGGCCAGCAGCATCATTCGGCGAGCAATGGAGGAACAAGAGTAAAGCGAACGGCAACATGGGCTTTGTGGCCTGTAACGCCACAGGACAAGGGTCAGGCGCAGGGGTAGGCAATCAAACCGAGGCGGTCACAATCCGGATCGTTTGAATTTCATATTGAATCAACCTTGTCCGAAGCATGGGGCGAAGGAGGTACCGCGAACCACCTTTGGAAGGATTGTTATATTATGCAGGAGTTCAAAACTCCAACTCTTTCGGTATGATCAAGGGCCGGTGGCGGTTCGAGGTCCGCCCGGTTTCTGATGGAGAAATTCGGCCCGAGATTCGGTGGTAATCCGGGCGGACAAGGCAATCGAGAATAATCAAGGCAACCGAATAATCAAGGTAGTCGAGCAGTCGAGAACCAAGGGGCTACAATCAACAACAGCAGCGATCGGGTTATCAAAGTAACCCAAAGCAGTTGAGCGGTGGGCGATACCACGTCTTTACCACCAGCTTGGACAGACGAGACCGAAAACTTCAGAAGCGGGCGGTCAGTGTTGTTGAACCGGCTGCGCCGCATTACCTGCGCTGGTCCGAGCAGCCGATCGTGTGGAGCAGAGAGGACCATCCTCCCCGGGTTTACAATCCGGGTCAGTTAGCCCTGGTGGTGGCACCCCAGGTAGGAGGGTACAAGTTTACCAAGGTTCTTATGGATGGAGGAAGCAGCATCAACATCACGTACTCTGAGACCTTCCGGCGTATGGGGTTGACAGATAGGCATCTTAGGCCATCCAGCACAGTGTTTCATGGGGTGGTGCCTGGCAAGTCGGCGTACCCGGTCGGTAAGATAGCTCTGGAGGTGACCTTTGGGGACGAACATGACTCCAGATCAGAAACATTGACATTTGAGGTGGTGAAAATTCAAAGCCCTTACCACGCCTCTTTGGGCGGCGGCTTATCTTAAGTTTATGGCACGGCCTGTTATGTTTACTTACAGCTGAAAATGCGGGTCACAAAGGAGCGATAACGGTTCATGGAGCCACCGGTCGCCTTGGAGTGCGAGGAAGGTGATGCGACTTCTGAGTCGGTTTGTGCCACGGAAGAGCTAAGGTATTATAAAGACAATGTTGATCCGGCGGATATGACCCCTTTGAAGAAGCCCACTACGGAGCATGATCCGGACTTGAAGTTCAAATCAGCGGCTGAGACGAAGCTTGGTTATTTTGTGCCCGGCGATTCGTCCAAGCAGTTCACCATCAGTGCCAACTTGGATCCTAAATAGGAAAGCGTGCTCATCGAGTTCATCCGTGAGAATCGGGACATTTTTGCATGGAAGCCTTCTGACATGCCAGGTGTACCGAGGGAACTCGCTGAGCACACTCTTAATGTTGACCCGAAATACAAACCGGTAAAGCAGTTTCTTCGCCGGTTTAATGAGGAAAAGCGCAAGGCCATCGGAGAAGAAGTTGCTAGGCTTTTGGCATCGGGGTTTATTGTCGAGGTCTTTCATCGAGTGGCTTGCTAATCCGGTGTTGGTCCTTAAGAAGAATGGCACTTGGCGCGTAATGCGTGGATTACAGATCTTAACAAAGCTTGTCCAGCAGATCCTTTCGCCCTCCCGCATTGACGGATCATTGATGCGACGGCGGGTTGTGGCGTTTGAGCTTTTTGGATGCGTATTCGGTTATCACCAGATTAAGATGGCGGTTAAGGACCAGGAGAAAGCGGCGTTTATCACCCTTTTGGAGCCTTCGCTATGTATCTATGCCTTTTGGGCTCAAGGCGCCCAAGCAACTTATCAGCGTTGCGTACAGAATTGTTTGCACGAACAGATCGGCCATAATGTGCACGCTTATGTGGATGATATCGTGGTGAAATCAAGGCAGAAGGAAACATTGATTGAGGATTTAAAGGAAACTTTTGACAACTTGCGGGTGTACAAGATGATGCTCAACCCGGCCAAGTGCGTCTTTGGTGTTCCGGCAGGCAAATTGTTGGGTTTCCTTGTGTCCAACCGGGGGATTGAGGCTAATCCGGAGAAGATTACAGCTATCACCTCCTTGGCTAAGCCAAAGTGCATCAACGATGTCCAACGTTTGACAGGCTGGATTGCTGCGCTAAGCCGGTTTATTAGTCGCCTAGGAGAAAGGCTATCCCTTTGTACCATCTTTGAAGAAGACGGATCAATTAAATGCGGAGCTCATTCTTGATGAGGCATTGGAGGATTTAAAGCGGCAGTGGCCAACCCGCTTGTTCTTGCCGCCCCTATTGACAAGGAGCCGCTCTGTTATATGTTCTTTGCTAATGCCGAGGCGGTGAGTGTAGCCATTGTGGTGGAGCGCAAGGAGGCGGGGAAGGAGTATCCGTTCAGCGGCGGTTTATTACATCAGCGAGGTTCTCATCGAGTCCAAACAAAGATATCCGCATTGGCGGTTGGTATATGGAGTTTTTATGGCAAGCGGAAGCTAAAGCAATATTTCCAAGGCACCCCATCACGATGGTCGATTCGGCTCCTTGGGCGATATCATCTGAACCGGAAGCGGCGGCGGATTGCTAAGTGGGCTATAGAACTTGGGCGCCGCGGTTTAAGGTATGTGCCTCGGACGGCCGTAAAATCTCGAGCACTTGTGGATTTCATTAATGATTGGGCGGAGTTGCAAGCGCCGTAAGAGAAGCCGGATCATACCTATTGGACCATCCACTTGATGGGTCCAGCAATTGGAGGGCTCGGGGCTGGAGTCGATTAACTTCCCCACGGTGACAAATTCTGTTCGTTCTCCGCCTAATGTTCCCTTGTACTAACAATGCAGCTGAGTATGAAGCTTTGCTCCATGGTCTTCGGATGGCTAAGGAAATGAATCTCAGCCGGGTTAAATGCTTTGGTGACTCGGACTTGGTGGCCCGGCAAGTATCAGTACCCAGGACTCCAAAGATCCACTCATGGCTGCGTGTCGTCGGGAGGTGGGCGTTGTTGCGAGACATTTTAAAGGATATCGTGGACCATGTGGACCGTCGGAAGAACGAAGCGGCTGATGCTTTAAGCCGGCTGGGCTCTCAACGTAAACCGGTCCCGCCCAACGTCTTCCTTGATGTACTGCACAATCCGTCAGTTAAGCTTCCTGATGAAATTGATTTGGCTATCCCTGATCCGGAGGCTCAATTGGTGGCGGCCCTGCATGTCATTCCGGATTGGACGCTCCCTTATTTGGCATACATGAACCGGGGCGAGTTACGAGAAGATGAGGCGTTGGCCGGCGAGATAGTTCGGCGGTCTAAGTCTATGACCATTGTTAATGGCGAATTGCACCGTTGCGATGTGTCGGGGCGTTTCAGCGTTGTGTGTCCCCGAAGAGGCTGTGAGATATTGCGAGAGATCCATGAAGGGATTGTGGTCACCACGCCGTTCAAAATCCTTGGTGGCCAAAGCGTTCGCCATGGTTTCTATTGGTTGACCGCCCATGCTTGATGCGGAGGATCTGGTCGACGATGTGATGGGTGCCAAAAGTTCTCGAGCGTGCTCATGTGCCAGCCAAGAATTGAGGATGATTCCAATTACTTGGCCATTTGCTACTTGGGGTCTGGATATGGTTGGACCTTTCAAAAGGTCCAAGGACAAAAAGACCCACCTGTTGGTGGCGGTTGATAAATTTACCAAGTGGGTTGAGGCAGAGCCTGTTAGCAAGTGTGTTGCGGCCACGGCGGTTCAGTTCATCAAAAGGGTGATTTTCCGGTTTGTGTTTCCACACAGTATCATCACGGACAATGGCACCAATTTGTCCAAAGGAGCTATGAAGGAATTTTGTGAACGAGAGCACATCCGGCTTGATGTTTCTGCCGTAGCCCACCCGCAATCCAATGGTCAAGAGGAACGAGCTAATCAGGAGATCTTGAAAGGTATCAAACCCCGACTTATGGTCCCTTTAGCGAGGACGCCAGGTTGTTGGGTGGAGGAGCTACCATCGGTGATATGGAGTATAAATACTACCCCCAACCGATCCACTGGGTACACGCCGTTCTTTATGGTCTATGGAGCGGAGGCGGTCCTTCCAGCGATATCCGTCACGACTACGCCTCGAGTGGCAGCTTATGTTGAGGCAGATAGCGAGGCAGCACGGCAAGACGATTTGGATCGACCGGCGAAGAGCGCGATATGGCAGCTGCTCGTTCGGCGGTCTACCAACAGGATCTTCGTCGGTATCACAGCCGGCGAGTTAAGACCGAAACCTTTCGGAAGGAGACTTAGTGATGCGGCTCATTCAAGACCGTAAAGATATGCACAAACTATCCCCACCTTGGGAGGGGCCTTTTGTGGTCAGCAAGAATCTATGCAACGGGTCGCGTACTATCGATTGATGTTCGAGAGCGAAAGGACTCACGCACGCGTCGAGGAGGAGACCAACAGCCATGGAACATAGCTCATCTTGACCTTATTATACCCGAGCCATTGGCTCCACTTATGTACATATCAAGACAATGTATATATTATGAATAAAGGCAATAAACCGGATCCTCGGCTAAGGCGGGTATCTGCTCAGATAAAAGACGGTTTGGGTACATGGGGATGTTGTCGTGAAGCGGCCTCGGTTTAACCCTTGGCCTTGTTTTCGAAATTTTTGTCACTTGGGGGCTTGGTGGTGTCCGAACCAATGCAACACCTCTTGGCGGTAAAGCCACCAGATCATTTGGGGACATGGTCACGTCTGAACCGATCACGCCTCTTGGTCGGCCTAAGGCCATAGAATCACTTGGGGCTTTGGTGAACCCAACCATTGCAATGCCACTTGATCGGCATCATGCCACGAGTTCGTTGGGGACTGGCTGACTTGAACCATCGCTATACCGTATAGGGGCTTGGTCTGTCCGACCATGGTAACACCATCGATCCGCTCAAGACAGCCTTTTCTTGCAAAACGATTTTTCTCATTGTTTTTGCTTCCATGTGGTCTTTATACCAATCATTTGGCTTTTGTCGGCCTTCTTAAACCGACAAACCTCTTTAAACCGGATTTACGTTGTCAGAATTCGGTACATTTTTAAGCTGGCGATTTTGTTCCGGTTTGATTTTGCTGTTAACATCACATTATGGAGTAACAGGGGGCTTATCATGCCCGACACGATTTACACGGTAAATCGGTATTATACACACAGGGATCGTTCTCCTTTGACGGTGATGGTTTATAAAGGCCTCCGCTTCGGGATTGGCTAAAGCCTCTTGTGTGCGGAACCTTCGGCGGTATGTTTGTATCGCACAATTTTGATCGTATACCTCGATATTTTCTTATATAAATATATTGGCATCACAATCCGGCTAGAGGCGCAAGCCGCCATGGCGGTTTAAGAATTTGTGATTGCAGGCAAAACATGTTGAAGGATTCACTACTTCAAAACCAAAGTATCCAAAGACCGCCATGCAAAAGTTTACTGACCGAGGTTGTAACGGCATTGTTCAATATAAAGTACCGACTATCCTATTACAAAGCCATTGGAGGCCCGGCGTTTCATGTGGGGTTATGCCTTGAAGCTTGGATCGCCACCCGCTTGATTTAATTACGCTGCTTCGCGGGTTGACGCGAGGTAGAGGGGGCGCTGACGTCGGTTCCACTTCTTCTTCCTCCTCACCCAAAGCCCGAAGTCATTGGTAGACCAGTCAATCCGGGTTAAGGCCCGAAGATGCTTCTTCACTTATCAGCTCAGCCGGATCAACGTCGAGGCATAAGTGTGCTTACGGATTGAGGAACAAGGCTCGACTTCGTGGATGGCAAACTCCACCCGCTTGTTGTTTGCGTCATAAAAGAGCGGTGAACCGCCAGATTGGCTTCACCTGCCGATTGACTTCGCCACCGGACGCATCTCGCCGTTATCCGTTTGTATGCCGTTATCAAAGGCCTCACCGTTTTCTTGAGCACTGGAAAACCTTTAGCTATATCCGCCGGATCAAGATCTGCTATCCACGCTTGGCACGAGTCGAGCTAGTAGGGTACCAGCCCGGCCGCGGATCGCTTCAACTCTTCAAGCTGCCCCGAACCATAGACAGCCGTCCAGCGTCTCTCTCGATCAGGGGCGGTGCCGTGTTGTCATATGATGTGGCACATATGACTTCGCTGGGCGCCGTATACAGCTGCTCAATCAGTGTATAAGCGGCCTTGAGCTTCTTCCGCACATCGAGCCCATATGCGCAATACGCTTGCCTGCACCGGTTTCAGATAGTTCAGGTTAAACCGGCGGAAATATCAAAATTAAGATAATCAGTGCAACATTTTCTTACCAAAGATAGCAGAAGTCATAGCATGTATTTGGCGCTTGAGTCTGGTAAGTTCTTCAGTCACCGGTTTAAGGGCTGCTTCAGCTTCTTCCGCCCGCTTTATTAAACCGGCTTTCTCGGCGTCCCAGTTGACCCGCTCGGATTTATATCACTCCTTCAGCTGTTCCATGGTGGTCAGGGCAGTTTTTAACTCATCTTTGGCTTTGGTGGCTTCTGCCATTTGAGTTTCCAGATTGGCTCGAAGGTCCTTGAGTTGCACAGTTTGCTGGTATATTTCATTCTGATGACAAAGGGAGCATGTTAGTTGTTTCATTATACAAGTCCCAAGCTCAATACAAGTATTCAACTTGGCACTTGGGGGCTAATGGCTAGTTGATCTCAGTTTGCTATGAGGAGACACACCTTAAGTCCCGGTTTAACTTTACAAAGTTAAACCGACCCTTGGGGGCTACTATGCAGTTAAAATACAAGAACGGTCAACTCATTACCTCATAACGGTCCTTCATGCGATTTACTAGACCGCCTTCAAAGTCACGGCTTGTGTAAAGCCGGTTCAAAAAGCCGGAATGAAGTTCTTGGGCAGAGAAATTGTCGTAAGCCGACATATCAGTCTTCCCCTTGTCTTTGCTCATAGTAGTGGAACCTTCCTTGATGGTGTGCTTTGCTAAAGCGACCGGTTGGCTAGGAGCAGTGTAGCCAGTACCTGTCACAATAACATCGTCATTTTCAGCGCTCTTCTTTGGGCTTGATGTCGTCTTGCTCTGGCTCGGCGGTTCAACAATCACGGCCCGCTCTGTAGACGGGTTTGATGGAGCAGGCTGCGAGGTTTCCACTTGGACCTCCGGTTCAAGTTCTGGCGGGTCAGCAGTATCGTCTTTGTACAACTCGCCAGAGCTATCTTTGGTGGCTTCAGGATGGTCGTGGGTTTGTTTTGGGGTCTTTTCCGGATCAGCATCCGCAGTAGGGTCAAGGGTTTTCGCTTTCTTGCTCAAGCGAGCCTTGGTGCTGCAATATTCAGAATTGGATTAAGGCAAGATGACCAAGGCAATTGTAAATCGGACGGATGGACAGCAGTTACATACCCTGCGGCAACTTTCAGCGGAGGCATTTGCGTGGTTGATGAACCGCCAGAAGAGTTGGAAGAGGCCTGATAATTCGGATCAGACGGATTGAGAGGACATCGGAAGAAACCTTTTAAGGGATAACGCTTTTCAGGAGAACAAGTCACCTCTGGACGACGCTTCCGGGTTGGTGTGTCTGGTAAACCGGATGAGGTAATCCGTTGGCCACTGTGCCGGGTTGTGCGGCGCTCTTCAGCCTGCTGTGTCTTCAAGGAAAGATTTGGATTTAAGTAAGCACAGGAATGATATTTTTTCACTTTCCGGACGGCGCGACGAATTCTTGTAAGTGCATCTAGTGCCCCTTAGTGATTTTGGTGTATTGAAGAATTATAGGTTAAGTAACTGATGCGTTTGTAAGTGTACACAGGTCTATAAGTCTATGAGGAGTTTGATATTTACAGAGAAAGTCGACCCCTAAAAATGAATTTCTTCAACTGAAGAATTTGATATTCTGAAGACTTTCTGAAGACTTTGAAAGTGAAGAAATTGGTGTGATTCTGAAGACTTGGTAATCGCTTGAGGAATATGAAGCGTGAAGACTTTTGTTTTCGTAGTTTCATTTTCTCTTTCTTGAGTCATAGGAAACACCGTCTTTGTTAAAGGGGTCGAGGAAATACTAAGGAAAAATTTCCATTTGATGCTCAACTCAAAATCCTCACCTACCAATCCCTTCGAGTGAAGCCTTTGAAATCTCATACAGCTTCAGTCAATTTCTTCATGGATGAGACGAAGCTCTTCAGTCACCGAGGAATTTGTTCGACGAGGAGTTAGGAATTCGCCAGTGCGAATTGCCTACACAGTGAGGAACATGATAGCCCTGAGGAATTTGATATTCAAAATTCCGACCGTTGTTGTGCTGTGCGCCGGCTGTCCTAAATATCTTATCCACCTAACGGTCATATCATTGAAGGGCATTTATGTCTTATCATGTCGGGCTGCTCCCTAGGCTATAAATAGCCGCCCCCTACAACCACTAGTTGGTTGGCTGCTCCGAGAGAACTTGACACTTGTCATTTGAGAGCAACCCATCCTCTGAGGAATTTGAGCGAAAATCATCAAGTGAGGAAAACCCAAAGTGAGGAAAACCCAAAACCAAACCCCAACAAACCCAAAGTGATTGAGCATCATCAAGAAATTGATCCCGCGTGGATCCGACGCTTTTACCTTTGAAGACTGTGCTTCTTCCAGACGGTTAGGCGTCACGGTCTAGAGCATCCAAGAGGAATTGTGGATCGCCGAGTGACCAAGTATGTGAAGGTTTGGAAGTCGCTCAAGACTTACCACGAGTGATTGGACGAGGTCTGCATGACCTTAGTTCAAGGAGAATACGGTGAGGACTTGGTGTCCCGAGCTGCGTGCTCGATGATCGGGTGTCCGGATCGCGTGTCCTCGAGTTTAAATACTCACCGCTCCAACCAGACGCATAACCGAGACAGCAGTTGGAACTGGTCTACCAAATCATTGTCTTCACCAACCTAATGGTTCTATTTCCTCAACCCTTTCATTTCCTCATTATCGTGTTGAGTGTTTGTCATATCTGTGTTTGAAGACTTTGATCAAGACTTTCTCAATTTCCTCGCTCAATTTCTTCACCTGTTTGTCTTCATCTTGTGTTATCCTGTGATTACGCTTTACGTACTCTGTGATTGTCTTCATTTCATCATGATGACTATGCTCGTAATCTGTTATGCTTACTTACGAGTACTTATTCCGCTGCATGTATTTCTTCGCTAAGGAATTTCCTCACAGCAAATTCTCGGTGAAGAATTTGTTAAATTCATAAAATCGCCTATTCACCCCCTCTAGTCGATATAACGACTTTCAATTGGTATCGAGCAAGGTACTCCTTGTTCGTGTGATTTTGGTTTAACCACCGGAGTTTTAGTTATGTCGACCGCAGTATGATCAAGGTCTCAGCAGGTGTCCTACCTTCGATGGGACGGACTACCCCTCTTCGGAAGAACAAAATGCTAATGCATCTTGAAGCAATTGACAACGATCTCTCGGTATGTTGTGACAAAGGTGTTTCCTCACCACACCTCTCCGAATGATGCTGATGTGAAGAGATTCAAGCAACTCGATTCTCAAGCGAAGAATATCATATGTGGCCATCGAGCAAAGGTCAATATGGAAGAGTGAGTGCTTTGGAATCTGCCAAACTCATCCGGGACAGGCTGTCCAAAGTAAATGAAGGTGTTTCAACTCAGCGTGACTCTCGAGTTGATGTTCTTCGAATCTCTTCAACCGCTTCAAAAGACTCGACAACGAAAATGTTCAACAAACCTTCGATCGCCTCACCGACATCTCAAATGAGCTTCAAGCACTGGTGCCATGACATCACCGACCATGAGGTGGTGAAGAAATTGCTAAGATCGCTTGATTCCTCATTTGACACTCTGGCACTGATGATACAAGAACGAGCTGACTACAAGTCTCTTGATCCTGCCGATATCCTCGAAGGCTAAATACTCACGAGTTCCAGCTTGCTGAAAAGAGAGATCTCTATGGTTCTGGCTATGGAAAAACACGTGCCCTGAAGGCCAAGGCTGAATCTGAATCTGAGAGTGAAGACTCTAGTAGTAGCCTTGGAGATCCTGAAGAATTTGGCCAGGAGCTAGCACTCGCCGTGAAGAAATTCCAGAAATTCACAAGGCGTGGTCGTTTTGGAAAATCCTCAAGAAGCGGTGATTCCTCATCTAGTGACTATAAGCGAAGACTTTGCCACAAATGCAAGAAACCTGGTCACTATATCCAAGATTGTCCTCGATGGGAAAAGGAATTAAGAAAGAAGAAACACAAGGATTACAGTTCTGATGACGTGAAGAAGAAGAAGAAATCATCCAAATCTTCATCATCAAAATCCTCAAAGCCTTCTTCTCACAAGAAGAGCAGCTCCAAAAAGGCTCGGGCATTCATTGGCAAGGAAATGGACTCAAGCTGAATCGAGGAAAATGAGGAAGAGGAGGAGTCCAAGAATCCGAATCTGGTGTGGCTAGTCCGCTCTTGCTATCGCGTATGTTAGCAAGTCCATCTTCAACGCTGAAGAAACTGACTCACCGACAAACCCGATGAGGAAAATGATGACTACGCCCCACCTATTGCTTCATGGCAAAAGGTGCCAAGGTACTCAATTACACCTCCTCCAATCTAGTGAAAATGAATCGATGAGGATCTCAAGCCCAGCTACTCTAAACTTGCTAAGATTGCTATAAACAACAAAGGGCTTTTGAAAAGGTTCAAAACATGCTAGATAAGAGTGATGATATGTTAGGTGAAGAAATGGATCGCACTCAAGCCCTCGATCGAAAATCTTCAGAGAGTTCACCTAGATTTGACAGCCTTCAAGGTCATCATAACACTCTCTTATCTCGATCATGAGAAACTTTCTTATGAATTTCTTCAAAGAAAGCAAGATCTTGAGAAGCTAAGAGCGAGTTATGAAGATCTTCGAAGGAGCGCGATTCATTACTTGCTCAACAAATCAGCGCTTCTCAAGAAGAATTTGTTCCTCCATGCTTAAAGTGCATTGAACGTGAATCGCTAATTCTTCACCAATGTTCAAATGCTTCAACTGTTATAAATTCTTCACCTGCCTCTGCTATCACTAATTCCTCATCCGAGGACATTGCTAGTATCACCGACGATGCAGGGTTGAAGGAATTGTACATGACAGCATGTACAAAAGCCTCAAAGGGCATCGACTTTTGTGATGTGCTTAAAAGCAGATCCTCAACAGAAACCCTAGGAAAGAGGGTATTGCCTTTGAGAGGAAACTCAATGTCGATGGAACGATCGAAGCCCGAGCAAGATCCCAAAACCTCATGGGTTGCTGCAAAGGGACCTCCAGCTTGATCCATCTACCTTATCTGGTTTTACATGTGAATTTCCTCATTCGATGATGAGTCATTTGACTCAAACTATAAACTGTTCAAAAATCAGAATGGTGAAGTATTTGCTAGATATGTTGGCACTAATCTGCAGAACGGTCCCCTATGAAGAAAATCTGGGTTCCCAAGAAATGTCTTGAAAGTCTTCAGTGAATGTCCTCATGACACCACCTGTGAAGAAAAGGAACCCCAGATCAAATTCTTCATATGGACAAAATTCTTCATATGGATCCAAGTCCTCATACGGACCAAATTCTCACGTGGATCAAATTCCTCAAAAGGATCAAAGTCCTCATATGATTATCATCGTGCTAACAACTCTGCTTTCGCAGGTAGAGCTAAGGGCTATGAATATGTGCATTATTCTTCAAACCAATATGTTCATAAGTCCTCAAGAATTTCTCCGCTTATTCATATGCTTACCCTAACCCCTCTTATGTGAAACGAAATGGTTTGGCCTCTATGCCACCATTCTCATATGGTGCTCGCAGAATGATGAACTCTTTGCCACCCCTTCAGATGTGGGTGGTGAAGAAAAGAACTAATCTCTTCTGCGGGTCAGTCTCCGCACGTGTCTTAAACGTCTCAAGAATTTGTCTGGGGCCCGACAAAATTGCTCGAAAGGACGCAGCTAATCATGATGAAATGAACTTTCATTTCACACGCCCTCATACTGCTTATCTATATACTGACCGATGAAATTCATCTGATGAACTTGATACCATATTCTTCACTGATGAAGTATATGAGATCGTAAGTTGTACTAATTCATCTGCAGGATGATCAACCCAAAGCCACCGAGTGGGTTCTCGATAGTGGATGTACAAATCACATGACCGGTGACAAGAATCTATTGATGGATGCTCCTTATCACCGCCACATCTCAAGCATATCATCTTTCTTGACAAAGGCAAAAGTCGTATTGGGACTTGGTAAGGTTGCTATCTCTAAGGACATGCACATGGACAAAGTCATGCTTGTTGAGTCTTTAGGATATAACCTCATGTCAGCCTCAATGCTTTGTGATCTTGATATGGTTGTTATCTTTGGCAAGTATCGTTGTGTTGTGATTATGGAAGTCGACAATTCCAAAGTCTTCAAGGCTTTAGGAGAGGAGACTTGTATATTGTTGATTTTTCCACAGACCACAACCAGCCGTGTGTCTACTTGCAAAAGCTTCGTAAGGCTGGCTATGGCATCGACGACTTGGTCACGCAGGCATGAGGAATTTGCACACGCCATGGAAGAAGAAGCATGTCATTGGCATTGAGAATGTCAAATTCCTCAAGGATCACTTATGCGAGCCTGTGAAGCCGGAAAAATGACCAAGGCCAAGCATCCAGCGAAGACTATCATGACCACTACTCGTCCCTTCGAATTGCTTCACATGGACCTCTTTGGTCCCAATCATTACTCAGCTGTCACTAATGATGCATCTCTTTATGGCTTTGTTATTGTTGATGATTACTCTCGCTACACATGGGTACACATTGTTACTTACAAAAATCAAGTGCAGGAAATCTTCAAACGATTTTCCTCGAGGGCTTCAACCAACTTTGGTGTGAAGATCAAGCACATCAGGAGTGACAATGGAACTGAGTTCAAGAATTCCGGTCTTGATGATTATCTTGATGAACTTGGTATTACTCATGAGTTATCTGCTCCCTATACTCCTCAAAGAAATGGCGTCGTGGAGCGCAAGAACAGAACTCTTGTTGAGATGGCTCGACTATGCTTGATGAATACAAAACGCCTAGTCGCTTCGGATTGAAGCAATTGACATCAAGTGCCACATCATCAACAGAGTATATCTTCACAAATTCTTCAAAAGACTGCCTATGAACTCCTCACCGACAAGAAACCCAATGTAAGTTATTTCAAAGTCTTGTGCTAAATGCTGGATTAGAGATCCTCACCACACCTCTAAATTTGCACCGAAGCACATGAGGGTTTTATGCTTGGTTACGGAAAGGACTCGCACACCTACAGAGTCTTCAACATCGCACTTCACAAGATTGTTGACATCAGAGATGTGCGGTTCGATGAAACTAATGGCTCGCAAAGAGAGCACCTACCTTCGTGTTAGACTTAACCAGCACCGAGGATTCTATCAGGTTCAAGGCAACTGAGGATGTCATCCCATCAAGAAACTGCTGAAGAATTCATTCTCAGACGCCAAGAACGCCGAGCTGATGCACTCAAGATAATGTCAAGAAAATGGTGCCGAGGAAAATGATCAAATTCCTCAAGACAACCAGCTCATCCTCGCTGCAAAAGAAGTGCAAGTTGACAAGATCATCGATGACATTGAAGCGCCAGTCCTCTCACTCGCTCAAAAGCTTCACACTTATCTAACTTTTGTGGGCACTATGCTTTTGTCTCTATCACAGAGCCCACTAAGGTAGATGAAGCATTTCGAGCCGGAGGGATTCAGGCCATGCAAGAAGAATTACATCAGTTCGAGCTCAACAACGCCTCGAACTGGTCAAACGTCCAGATCCTCGCAAGCATAATATCATTGGCACAAAGTGGATCTACCGCAACAAGCAAGATGAAAATGGTCTTGTGGTGAGGAATAAGGCACGACTAGTAGCTCAAGGCTACACGCAGTTGAAGGAATTGATTTCGATGAAACTTTTGCACTGTTGCTAGACTTGAGTCTATTCGATATTACTCGCCTATGCTAACCATCACAATATCACTTTATATCAAATGGATGTGAAAAGTGCATTCCTCAATGGTAAGCTTGAGGAAGAAGTATATGTTGCTCAACCCCTGTGTTTTGAAGATCCAAAGAATCTCGACAAAGTCTTCAGACTAAATAAGGCCCTCTATGGCCTCAAGCAAGCCCTCGGCGTGGTATGATACATTGAAGGAATTCTTCGTGAAGAATGGCTTCACACCCGTTCACTCGACCCTACTCTCTTTACTAAATCATATGATGGTGAACTGTTTGTGTGCCAAATATATGTTGATGATATTATCTTTGGCTGTACTAACCAACGTTATAGTGATGAATTTGCCTATATGATGAGTGAAGAATATCAAATGTCTATGATGGGAGAGTTGAAATTCTTCTTAGGTCTTCAAATTCACAACAACACAATGGCATATTCATATCTCAGAGAAATACCTCAAAGATGTCCTCAAGAAATTCGCATGCAAGATTGCAAAGGCGTAAAATTCCTATGCCCACAAATGGCCATCTATGCACTGATGAAAATGGTATTGACTTCGATCACAAGGTATACCGCTCCATGATTGGTTCTTTATTGTACTTATGTGCATCTAGGCCAGATATAATGCTTAGTGTTTGCATGTGTGCCCGATTTCAAGCTACACCAAGGAATCACACCATAAGGTGTGAAGCATATTCTTCGATATCTAGCTCACACACCAACACTAGGATTATGGTACCCCAAGGGCTCTACTTTTGATCTCATTGATATTCTGACTGACTATGCTGGTGATCGTGGACCGCAAGTCAACATCTGGTACTTGTCATTTCTCGGACGATCTTTGGTCCGTTGGTCCTCAAGAAACAGAACTGTATCACCGTCCATCGCGAAGCTGAATACATTGCTGCTGGCTCGTGTTGTGCTCAATTACTATGGATGAAGCAAACCTCAAGGACTACGGCATCAACGTGAAGAATGTGCCTCTCATCGTGACAATGAGAGTGCCATCAAGATTGCTCACAACCCAGTTCAGCACTCAAGACAAAGCACATTCAAATTCGCCATCATTTTCTTCGTGATCATGTGTTGAAGGGCGACATCTCCATCGAGCACGTGAAGACCAAGAACAGCTAGCTGATATCTTCACTAAGCCCTTGGATGAGAAGAGATTTAGCAAGTTGCGTGTGAGCTAAATATCTTAGAATCTTCGAATGTTCTTTGAAAAGGCACACATCCTAACACTTATGCAAAATTGATGACTTAGATGTGCAACACATGAAGAAACGTTTTCTTCAATCAATGAAGAATAACACTCTAAGTGTGAAGAAATTAATGAAGAATTTGATTCTCGTAACCCTACGACAATTGTACGCTGTGTCTGAAATCATCATTCTTATACGGTGGGTCACGCCACCACCAAAGTTGAAAATCTTCAATTTGAGTTTTTCCTCGCTTTTGAAATTCTTCAGTTTTTCAAATTCTTCAACTTTGCAAATTCTTCACTGTTTCCGCTGCTTTTTCTTCATTGGCTATATATATATATATATATATATATATATATATATATATATATATATATGGATTTATGTCCTCTACAAAGATTCACTTATGGCTATTTCTTCAAGTCGCTTTTTCGCTAAGTGAATGTGATCGACCCTTCCCTCTATGCTATACTCAACCCAATCCATTCACAAATTCTTCATGTGCGTTCTACTTTGAAACTCGCTCAAATTCTTCATCGTGTCCTTGATAGCTGAAGAAATTGCGAACGGAACTTTTAAAACGAATCTTATCCAAACTTCGATTTTACCATTAAACTGCTCCGCATCCCACGATGCATTATTATATTCACCCACGATCGACACGATCTCCACTACACAAGACGTGGGTGACACATGTCGTGAGAAGGAAGCGGTCAGGCACGTTCGTCCTAAATCTTCTGGACGAGCCGCTTTTCACCGTGGCTATAAATACCCCTCTCCCTTCCTCACTCTTTTACTCGCCGATCTCTCTCCGCCGAGCTCCTCAAAACCCTAGCGCCGCCGCTTACTCCATCGTCAGCCGGTGAGGAAAAGCTTCACCGCTTTGACCTCTTCGCCGACGCATCGCTACCGACCGTGGAATTTCTTCACTCCGCCGTCCCGTAGCTGATTTCCTCTGCCAAGTTAGGGCGGAGAAGATCTGAACGGATTTAACTTCTAAACTGTTCATCTCAGTTCGTCGTGTTCTTCACTTCGGGTAAATTAAAAGTTACTTTTATTTACTCACTTTGATTCTCAAATTTTCTTCAAATTCTTCAAAGGTGTTTATTTCAAATTCTTCACACATATGAACACCTCAAATCTCTTGACTCATTTCTCTAAGCAATGATTTTCTTCAAGATTCCTCAATTGTGTGGATCTTCGATCTATACAACTCGAACCTAAGATAAAGAACGCTTATTGAAATTCTTCAAGGCTCATCTGGTCAAAATCCTCAAACTTGTTCTTTTGAAAACCTCTCGAGAACGATATGACCTCTTCAAATTCCTCGCACCTATACTCTGCTCACAGTACAAATGTCCGCCGCTGAATCCCTAGGTTCTCATCAACTTAACTCATTTGCAGCGTGCCTCAAGAAAACTGCACACTTCTTCAGAGAACTCAATTGTTCAATTTCCTCACCAAGAAAATGGCGATGGTAAGAAGCCGCAGAAGGGAGGAAAGAAACCCGAGGTCATGACAAGATTCAAATCCTCGAGGAAATATATGCTGACTATTGCACACCGATGAGGAAAGCAAAAATCAACGCAAGGTGCGATATCGAAGATTGAACGGAGATGGGCACGGAATGGAAGGAATACCGATATGTAACACCTAAGTACATGAAGAAATTCGCTAAATCCTCCATGCCCAAGAGCTCCTTTGGCACCAGGCCAAATAGCTGATCCCACTAGCGCCAAACGCGTGAGGACTTTCCCGATGAGGGGCTAAACGCCAAGCAAAGTTGGCTAAGCAAGCAAAGGAAGCGTGAAGAAATTCAATGAGGATTCTGCCATTGTTGTTGCCATCGAGGTCTCGGTCAAACCGAGGAAATCGATGCAAAAGAAGTCTGCCAATAAGCCAAGTGCTTCTTCATCTGTGCCCTCACGGCCAAGTTCCTCGGCAGCTCCTCAAGGCAAATTCTCAAGAGAAATTCTCACACCGCCATCGCTCCATCAAAGTCCTCACCTGCTCCGGCCCAAACCTTCGGGCCCAGCACACTGCCACATGTCAAAGGACTGCTGGTTTTTCAATTGCCTCAGCGCTCTCGCAAATTCCTCACTGCTCACAATTCTTCATCTGGCCCGACGCTGCTAAAGACAAAAGCAACAACTGGACGTGGTCCTCGGCCTAGCCCAAGGAAGAAACAGCTTGTAGTCCACGTACATCTCGATGATGAGGCATCTGATGAAGAACTTGAAGAAATCATCGAGACCGCTGCTTAGAGCCGCAAGAGCCAAGGGAACAGCTGTGCCACGCTTTTGGACCCAAGAAAGTCCTCGATTTCATCGACCTCCGCACAACGATCCCAATACCCTCTCGCTCGATCTTCCTTTGACACCTGGTCAAAGTCATATGTTGACTCACTTCATTGTGAAGAAAATGGAAGTTCGAGAAGGCGAAGGAAATCAAGAAGGCTCAATACAAGAAGGAGAGGTTCTGAAGAAAATGTAGTCAAGATGACACCGAGGAACTTCTTCAAGCCCAAACTGAAATTCAGAACCTCAGCAAGGACTTTGACACGCACTATGCTGATTGGCAAGTTGTCAAGACCAGATTCGCTAACTGACGAAGAATCTCACAAGTGTTGCTGCACTGCAACATGAAAATCCTCAGTCAAGCATCCGCCAGCCTAATGAAGAAAATGCCAGCAACGCTGAAGCTCACCTGCTGAAGAAAATGCTGATTCCAGGGCTGATGAAGAAATTCCAGCCACGAAGAAACGCCAGGCACCCACTAGTGGTGCGCTCAAGAAATTGCTCAAGACAGGGAACTGCATCGCTTGTTCTCAAGAAACTGCACCAAATTCCTCAGCTCCTCCTCGCGCCAACTCCCACTCCAATTCTTCCATCTTCTTCGGATGTGAAGAAACCAAGGCTGCGGAACGAGCTGCTGTGAAGAAGAGAAAAGCATCACTGCGCCGATTCTTCTACTGCCAAGAAAATGAAGCCAATGACCAGCTCTGTTGAGAACCCGATTGATGCTATTCCAATTTCCTCCATACCTTCAAAGGAAGTGGTTCCTTTTGGAGAAGAATATGAAGTGCCAACCGGATCTGATGAAGAACATCAATCTCCGCTCTCGTTCGAGAAAATTGATGAAGAAATTGAAGTGGAAGCTGTCCTTCAACCCCAGCCATTCCTCATCGACCATGAAATTCCTCAAGATGGTGCCGAGGAAATTGAAAATGAAGATGTGGATATTGATGCACCACTCCAAGAATCAATGATGATTTTGGGAAAATCAACATCCCAATACTCCGCTCTTCACCCCGCTTCAACAAGTTCCTCACTCCCCGCACAGATCGTCCAGATCGACTCAAGAAAATCAACCCACGAGTCCTGTGCATGAAGAAATTCCAGCCACTAGTGCCGATGAAACTGCTGCTGCCGCTGAAAATCCTCGATCGCATGTTGAGGATCAAGAAATTCCTCAAGTCAAGAACCTGAACTTACGGTTCCAGAGGTGGTGATGCAACTGATCGACACCCTCCGCCAAAGCGTAAGAATCCGCTTCTCACCAAGCAAAAGTTCAAGGCTAAGGATTTCTTTGCTTGAGCATGTGTTCTTCATCAATATAATCCCTATGATTCTGCTCGGATTAGGAAGAGGCGCTCGACTGCCACCAAGCAAACTTCTATTCCTCGCTGCTTTTCAACAAGGACAAAATCTTCGATCATGCTCATATTCCTCATGTGGATATGGAGTCGCCGCCGTGCTTTGAGCCCGCCCTAAGTGTTCTTCACGATGCAGGTCTTCTAAACTTTTGCACCGATATTTGTGATTGGAACGAAGAGCTAATTCTTCAGTTCTATGCAACCCCGCACATCACCGGAGATGTCAAGATGTGACTTCATGGGTCTTAGATTGATGACCGAAAACACCCACTACAAGGCACCAAAGAAGTGAATTGCTTCGTGCCCTTCCACTCAGATCCTCCGCTTGATGGTGCACGCCGATCTATGAAGAAAAGGAACTTTCAAATCACTATATGCAAGTGCTGATGAAGCCTTTGAAACCAAGGCAAGCTCCAAGGACCAAATTCCTCGTCAAGGAATTATTATATGTGCCTCGAATAGTCTATCGAATTTTGACGAAGACTATGAGTCCTATCAAGGGCCACGACTCGAATGATGAAGAAGTCGCTGGCATCATGAAGAATATGCTTTTCAACATCATCCATGGCGCTCCCGCAATTTCCATGATTTCTTCATGAGGACTCGCTAACATTGCCATGTCACCTTTTGAGTCAAGCCTTATGCACCTTGGATTATGAGATTCATCAGTCAAGATCTTCACCAATTACAAGGTCGATACTTTGAACCACTGCAGCTACCTGCCTCGATTGAAGTCCTCAAACGCCAATTACCTCTCACCGATGAAAAGGGAAAGGCTATCGCTGTGATAGATGAAGGCATTCGCCCATTGATGGACAGCCAAAAGCAAAGATCTTACTCCACCAATGATGACTCGCCACACATGACTCGCAAAGAAATACCTCGCCAAGCATAGTCCTCAAGCTATCGCACCTGTGGTGATGACCGATCGTGAATTACTCCTCGCCTTCATCAAGGTTGATCGCAATCACAAGTGGGTCAAACGTCCGCTTGGTACTATTCTTTACAACATGACCTCAACTCACAATGCAAAGAAGAAAACCACTACTATCTTCATGAAACCTTCAAGCGCACTGGGCTGTTCTTTCACATGTCTACAATGAAGAAGAACTGCAATCAATGGGACTCAAGGAAGAATTTGACTGGTCTGCACCTCCTCCAAGAAATTCAAGAAAGTCAAAGTTCCTTCCTTGGTGGCTAGCTCCTATTCTTCATCTCGCGACATCGATGAAAATGAAGATTTGGAAGACATCGCTGCTGGTCCTACTTCAACGAACAACCCCGATAATGTCAAGCGCCCGCCTTCAACTTGAAATTCTTCAAGAGCGTTAGTCCTCGCCGATCCTTTTGGTCATTCGATGACAAAGGGGAGAAATTTGAGTTAGTCTTCAAGCCGGTCTCGCTTTTGTCTATATACAATATTCTATTAAGTTACAACTCGCTCTTCCAAACCTTTATTGGATCGAGTTGTAATCTTAAACCCGATGGTGCTTTGATACTTTTGATGCATTATGCTTTTGCTCTATGCTCGATTTAAGTAGTGTTGATATGCGTTGATCCTTGTTATGCTCGATCCTCATGAGCTCGGTGAAAATCTTCAAATCGATTTGGGATCCGATACTCATGAAAAGTTTCAAATTCCTCATACGCATTGGGCTCGAGACTCTCTATGCATTATTTTGCATGTTCTTGCATATCATCAAGCACCATATTTCATCATGCATTTCAAATTCCTCATACTATATGTTAAATGCGTATGAATTACAAGATATAGGGGAGATCTCCATGATTCAATTCTTCAAATGTGCATTGCCTCAAAAGCAAATTCTCACTATGCACATCTTCGTGGGGAGTTCTTCTATATCTTGCAATCAAAATCCTCATTATCAGATTTACACTTCATATGTTTATCCTCGTTGAAAACTTAACTCAGATTGTCATCAATCACCAAAAGGGGAGATTGTAAGTGCATCTAGTGCCCTTAGTGATTTTGGTGTATTGAAGACTTATAGGTTAAGTAACTAATGCGCTTGTAAGTGTACACAGGTCTATAAGTCTATGAGGAGTTTGATATTTACAGAGAAAGTCGACCCTAAAATGAATTTCTTCAATCAAGAATTTGATATTCAAGACTTTCTCAAGACTTTGAAAGTGAAGAAATTGGTGTGATTCTCAAGACTTGGTAATCGCTGAGGAATATGAAGCGTGAAGACTTTTGTTTTCGTAGTTTCATTTTCTCTTCTTGAGTCATAGGAAACACCGTGCATCGTTAAAGGGGTCGAGGAAATACTAAGGAAAATTTCCATTTGATGCTCAACTCAAAATCCTCACCTACCAATCCCTTCGAGTGAAGCCTTTGAAATCTCATACAGCTTCAGTCAATTTCTTCAAAGGATGTAGACGAAGCTCTTCCGTCACCGAGGAATTTGTTCGATCGAGGAGTTAGGAATTCGCCAAAGGCGAATTGCCTACACAAGGAGGAACATGATAGCCCCGAGGAATTTGATATTCAAAATTCGACTGCTGTCAGCTTGCTACCGCTGTCCTAAATATCTTATCCACCTAACGGTCATATCATTGAAGGGCATTTATGTCTTATCATGTCGGGCTGCTCCTAGGCTATAAATAGCCGCCTCTACAACCACTAGTTGGTTGGCTGCTCCGAGAGAACTTGACACTTGTCATTTGAGAGCAACCCATCCTCCGAGGACTTTGAGCGAAAATCATCAAGTGAGGAAAACCCAAAGTGAGGAAAACCCAAAACCAAACCCCAACAAACCCAAAGTGATTGAGCATCATCAAGAAATTGATCCCGCGTGATCCGACGCTTTTACCTTTGAAGACTGTGCTTCTTCCAGACGGTTAGGCGCCACGGTCTAGAGCATCCAAGAGGAATTGTGGATCGCCGAGTGACCAAGTATGTGAAGGTTTGGAAGTCGCTCAAGACTTACCACGAGTGATTGGACGAGGTCTCGTGACCTTAGTTCAAGGAGAATACGGTGAGGACTTGGTATCCCGAGCTGCGTGCTCAAGGATCGGGTGTCCGGATCGCGGTCCTCGAGTTTAAATACTCAGCCGCTCCAACCAGACGCATAACCGAGACAGCAGCTTGGAACTGGTCTACCAAATCATTGTCTTCACCAACCTAATCGGTTCTATTTCCTCAACCCTTTCATTTCCTCATTATCGTGTTGAGTGTTTGTCATATCTGTGTTTGAAGACTTTGATCAAGACTTTCTCAATTTCCTCGCCAATTTCTTCACTGCTTTGTCTTCATCTTGTGTTATCCTGTGATTACGCTTTCGTACTCGTGATTGTCTTCATTTCATCATGATGACTATGATCGTAATCTGTTATGCTTACTTCGAGTACTTATTCCGCTGCATGTATTTCTTCGCTAAGGAATTTCCTCACAGCAAATTCCTCAAAGAAGAATTTGTTAAATTCATAAAATCGCTTATTCACCCCCTCTAGTCGATATAACGACTTTCAATTCTCTTAACCGCGCAAGGTCGGATTCGAAGAAAGAAAGATTACCTCAACAGGGTCGGCATGATCGCTTCAAAGATCATCGTGGGAAGAAAATTGTCAAGAAAAGAATGTAAGGGGCCAAGCATACGCAAGAAGAAACACAAAGCGAAAGCCGGTTTACGGCGGCTCCTTTGTAAGTGTCAAGTTTTACCTCAGCTTCGATTCTTCGCCCTCCGGCGGATCGAGGACTCGGCGGTCTTCTTCTTGCCTCGCTTTCTTGGTGGCCTTGGACTTTACACGCGCGCCCGAACCGGTTTGGTGCGCTTCGTATGATCTGCCACCGAGAAGTAACAAGGATTAGCGATATCAACAGAGTATTAAGAGCCCGAAGGCGGTGAGTAGAGCTACCGCCGCGGTTTGTTGGCAACACAAAATGGAGCCAACCCGTTAGGGCTGCAGACGGAGATTGGCTCATCGAGCATCTTCTTGACGATCTCGTGACCTCAAGTTCGTTATGGGCAGCTCGTGACGCCTTTGAGGATCTTTGAGGCTGCCGTACTGCATCAATCCGGCCGGCGGCTTAGTGGCAAAACGCCCAAGAAACCCAACAACGCACAAGGTCCACGCCGTTAAGCCATTGGCCATTAGAGCCCGGAGCTTGATTATTTGCGGCGCGAAGTTCTTCCGCTCCGCGGGCGGTTAAGCGTGAAGGCAGCGGATGTCGGGTTGTCGAGCCGATGAGGACGGTAACCCGCAAGGGGTTTTCGCTAAGGTGAGCGGTGTTCCGGCAGAGAACCAGGTTTGGTTCCAACTTTGATGGCTGTGGTGTTTGGCGTGAGGAAAATCCACTTCCTTCCTCTTCTCGATTGAAACGCCGCCCAGCTCGTGTTGGGACCATCGTAAAATTCTGTGCGGCGGTTCAAATGGAAAAATCCTGAATAGCTCCACAGATGGTTCTTCTTGAAGATAGACTTCACGTAAGACTTGAAAGTTGCATATGTTCGACATGTAATTCGGGCCGATATCTTGCGGATGGAGTTGCAAACCGGCAAGGACGCCCCGAAAATTTTTGAACCGGGCGGCAGAACCCCGGTCTAGGTGCTGCATAAACACAATTACTTCTCCCGCCAGGGCTCGAGGAAACTCGCCTCCGAACACGCCAATGGAGGACATTTTTGGAGCCAAACCGCCAGTGGTGACATAGCCGCTGAGCTGCTTTTCAGTTGATTTTGGACCGACCCAATTGCAAGCTGAGAATTGAGGAGCCATTCCGAAGACTAAGCTGCGAAAGAAAGGAAGAAACGGTTCACCATTAAACGGTTCGCATATCATATATTGTTAAACCGCGATTCAGCAGCCGACTTCCCATTCCGATTTAATCGAGGACTAATGGAGTGACGGATTAGCTATCGAAAGTTAAACCGCCAAAGGAGGCAGAGCTGAAAAATTTACTAAGTGTAGACAGAAACAGGTTTCACACGCGAATGGAAGTAATCTAGATCTACCGGAGTTCAGTAAGAAAAATTTCTACGACCTATGCAAACCTCGTAAAGCGCAGGAAGGTTCAGGCATGTTAAAATAAAGGATCTGAACAGAAAAGGGGAAGATGCATAAGGAGTCGGATGGACGGCGGAGCAGTCACCCGCACAGGATATATGGCGCGTTGAGTTATACAGCCCTGGCAGAGCAGGTGTGAAGAAACCGATATGAACGCATATGAACTATGAGATGAACAGGATCTTCAGATGGGATCTAGGGCTTGAAAGGGACCTTACCGATGAGAAAAGCCGCGAGGAGCTCCGGGAACTTCGCACGATCAGGTTGATGCGGCGGCCCGGAGTTGACGCGGCGATGGAAAGGTCGGAGGCGACGGCGGAGTTTCAGAGCTGGAGCGTCGCGAGGAAGGAGAAGAGCGGAAGAAGAAGAAGAGAAAGACCCGACCGGTCTATTTATAAGGGGCCGGGGCAATCAACGGGCGCGAGAATCAAGGAGTCAAAAGCGGCGGACGGTGCAGCGGTCGCCGATTTCGGATAGCATTAATGAAGGGAATCTACCGCTTGGATTTCTTTGTTAAAGATGACGCTGTGGTGCCCTCGACACGAAGATCGAAGGATGACATCACGGCGATTCAAGCGGATGGCGGTTTACAAAATATGAAAGGAGATCAAGAGTCTCCTGAAGATGTTGAAGATTAACTTGAACCGGTTCAAGTCAATCCGGGGCCTAATGTTGGGGATACAACTATTGAGTGTGAACCGCCCTGGAGGGGCCGGTTTACCCTCGTCCATGATCCAGGCCCACGGAGAAGGCCCGGAACCTAGAGGCAACTTAAGGTCCATGTATGTAAACCGCCTTAGTGTTGGAACTTGTGTTGTAAGACAAGAGAGAAGAGACCGAGCCGACACTTGTATGAGCCGGATCGACTCAGAGACCGGCCAAGGCCAACCCGTATATAAGGGACGACCCGCAAGGATTAGGGATGAGAATTCGAGGCTAAGGCAAAGCTATTGCTCCCTAGTCGCCAAACCATATCAATCACATCACAACTAGACGAGGTTTTACCTTCATCAAGGGGCCAACCAAGATAATTCCTGTCTTGTGTCCGCTTTAACCCTCTAGGTTAACCCGCACGATGGCCCTACGACTAAGTCCTTTCATGAGGACATCCGTCGTGACAATTCCACGACAGCCCGGAGACCTGCTTCCCACGCGCCCGATGCACGCCGGCGCTTGGGATGGAGTAGACTACGATGGCGGCGCAAGTTGTGAGATGAGGCAAAACCCTAGGTGTTTTTCGGTGTATCTCGCCGCAGCCGTAGCTGATATATATTAGGACTCAGAGGCGGTATTGTGTCGCGACCACAATCCCAAACCGACTCGGTTTCTAATTCAGATACTTACCGGACAAGCAATCAAAACTTGTCTCGCCAAGACATAAAAATAAAACGGCAAAGGAAGCTGCGCCCGCAAGGAGACGGACCGGATTTCGGCGACCATTCACGCCACGCCTCGCCTCACACGCCACACCACGCCTGCCAGTTCGCCAGTGCCAAAGCCAAGCCAGGCCAAAGAGGCGCGAGCGAGCGCAGCAGTGATTTTCCCTTTCTTCTCACACACCACTTAGAGTGGTGGAGAGAACCCACTATATAAAGAGGTTCAACTCTTCTTCAACTTCCAAGGTGGGACTAAACTTAGCACCACCACTTGCCATTTTACACATGGGCTTTGAGATTTCAGAAATTGCTATGGGCCTAGCCCATTAATTCTAACAATCCCCACCGATCTCAAATACCCATTTAGAGATTTGCCTTCTCTCACCACTTGTTTAATATACCAGTGTTTCAGCAGAGACCTAAGTTGAACTTCTGCCTAGAACTTTAAGCTACATCCATTCACAACTTGACAATGGACTATGCCTTGAATTGCTAGTTTTGTGTGAAATGGTTTCACTCAAAGTCTTAACTAGTACTGACCGCCAAGAGGCTACCCCATGGTTTGGAGCTTATACGCTATACTCCCCGGTCTCTTCGTGAGTTTACTAGAGATCACCCAAATCTCATAAATCGCGACGCATACAATGTAACTCATATAGGTGTGTTCTTTCAAGACTGCTCAGAGGACAGATCTTTGCTAATTATAGCCAATAGAACCACATTAAGGCATGTTGCCGACCTGCTTACAGATCCGAGCCTTACAGCTCGAGAGTTTTGCATCTTCACTTGAGACGATCATAAGTTATTACTCTCTCGCTAACCAATAGCTTGTTCTTCCTGATCCTAATTCACGGGATCTCCGATCACAAAGGTTGGGTTACTACTATGGTGTAACATCTATGGGTCTCATACCCATCTCCTTCATGCAATATCTATCACATTTCGTGATAGTCCCTTTGTAAAGGGATCTGCCAGTTTTTGTCTGCTTGTATATACGTAATGCTTATTACTCCGAGTTTCTCAACTTCCGACAGACTTCAAACGCTTTTTCACGTGTCTTGATGACTTTGCATTATCTTTAGAATTGTTCACTTTAGCGATAACCGCTTGGTTATCACAATTCATAAGAATAGCCGGTACAGGTTTTTCAACAACCGCAAGTCCATCAAGAGCTCACGCAGCCATTCTCGCCTCAACAAAGAGTCGTGTCCAAAGCAAGCAATTCTGCTTCCATAGTTGACCTCGCCAATATGGTTTGCTTGCAAGACCTCCATGACACTGCGCCACCACCATGAGTAAATACATACCCACTTGTTGCGAAAGTACATCAACATCGGAGATCCAATTTGAATCACTATATCCTTCTAGCACAAAGAGGATGCCCTCAATAAGTAATTCCGTAACTCATAGTACCTCTCGATAGTGCAAGACCCTTTCTAGTGCATGCCAATGATCATCACCCGGTTGACATGAACTCTACCAGTTTGCTCACAGCAAAAGAGATATCTGGTCTTGTAGCGCTAGCTAAGTACATGAGTGAACCGACAATTTGAGAGTATCTTAATTGATCTCTCGCTTTTCTTGTTCTTTCCGAAAGTGTCACGCGATCATAAGGTGTTGGAGAAGGCTTGCTATCCATAAAACCGAATCGGTTCAAGACCTTCTCAACATAGTGAGATTGCGCTAATGTAATCCCACTCTCATCCTTAATAAGTTTGATGTTTAGAATTACATCGGCTTCTCCCAGATCTTTCATGTCAAAACTTTTGATAGAAAAGACTTGACCTCATTAAATGCATTAATGTTTGTACTAAAGATCAAGATGTCGTCCACATACAAACATAATATGACACTATTGCCCCCACCATGGCGATAGTAAACACACCTATCAGCCTCAAGTAATGACAAATCCTGCAGAAGTCAAAGTTCTTTCAAACTTCTCATGCCATTGCTTAGGTGCCTGCTTGCACCATACAAAGATTTTAACAACTTGCACACCTTTCTCTCTTCACCCTTTACCACAAACCCGCCAGGCTGATCCATATAGATCTCCTCTTCCAACTCTCCATTAAGAAAAGCTTGAAGGAAATATGCCCTAGAGGCAATAATAAAGTTATTATTTATTTCCTTATATCATGATAAATGTTTATTATTCATGCTAGAATTGTATTAACCGGAAACATAATACATGTGTGAATATATAGACAAACAAGATGTCACTAGTATGCCTCTATTTGACTAGCTTGTTAATCAAAGATGGTTATGTTTCCTAACCATGAACAAGGAGTTGTTATTTGATTAACAAGGTCACATCATTAGTTGAATGATCTGATTGACATGACCCATTCCGTTAGCTTAACACTTGATCATTTAGTATGTTAATGCTTTTTCATGACCCATACATGTTCCTATAACTATGAGATTATGCAACTCCTGCCACCGGAGGAACACTTTGGTACTACCAAACGTCACAACGTGAATCGGGTGATTATAAAGGAGTACTACAGGTGTCTCCAAAGGTACTTGTTGGGTTGGCGATTTCGAGATTAGGTTTTGTCATCCGATTGTCGGAGAGGTATCTCCAGCCTTCTCGGTAATGCACATCACTTAAGCCTTGCAAGCATTACAACTAATGAGTTAGTTGTGAGATGATGTATTACGGAACGAGTAAAGAGACTTACCGTAACGAGATTGAACTAGGTATTGGATACCGACGATCGAATCTCGGTAAGTAACATACCGATGACAAAGGGAACAACGATGTCGTTATGCGGTTTGACCGATAAAGATCTTCAGAGAATATGTAGGAACCAATATGGGCATCCAGGTCCCGCTATTGGTTATTGACCGAGAATGGTTCTAGGTCATGTCTACATAGTTCTCGAACCCGTAGGGTCCGCACGCTTAAGGTTTCGATGATGCTTATATTATGAGTTTATGAGTTTTGATGTACCGAAGGAGTTCGAGTCCCGGATGAGATCGGGACATGACGAGGAGTCTCAAATGGTCGAGACGAAAGATCGATATATTGGACGACTATATTCGAGTTCGGAAAGGTTCCAATGATTCGGTATTTTCGAGTACCGGAGAGTTACGGAATTCGCCGGGAGAAGTATTGGGCCTTATTGGGCCCTGCGGGAAAGAGAGAGGGCTGCCTAGGGCAGGCCGCGTGCCCCATGGCCTAGTCCGAATTGACTAGGGGGGGGCCGCACCTTCTCTCTCTTCCCCTTCCTCAAGTCCTAGTCCAACTAGGAGAAGGGGGAGTCCTACTCCCGTGGGAGTAGGACTCTCCATGCGCCTCCCAAGGCTGGCCGCACCCCCCTTGCTCTTTTATATACGGGGCAGGGGCACCCCATGACACACAAGTTGATCTACGGATCTTTCCTTAGCCGTGCGGTGCCCTTCCACCATATTCCACTTCGTCATATCGTCATGAGCTTAGGCGAAGCCCTCGCCGGAGAAGTCATATCGTCGCGAGCTTAGGCGGCTCAGCGCCGGTGGAGCATCAACATCATCACCACGCCGTCAGGTCGATTTAAACTCATCCCCGACACTTTGCTGGATCGAGTCCGGGATCGCCATCGAGCTGAACGGTGCGTAACTCGGAGGTGCCGTGACGCTCGGTGCTTGGATCGGTCGGATCGTGAAGACGCACGACTACATCAACCGCGTTGTTATAACGCCCGCTTTCGGTTCACGAGGGTACGTGGACGGACATTCTCCTCTCGCTGCTATGCCATCACCATGGTCTTGGCGTGATCGTAGGAAAATTTTTGAAATTACTACGCTCCCCAACAAAGGGTATCGAGCCTGGTTTTATGCGTTGATGTCATATGCACGAGTAGAACACAAGTGAGTTGTGGGCGATACAAGTCATACTACCTACCAGCATGTCATACTTTGGTTCAGCGGTATTGTGAGATGAAGCGCCCGACCGACATTACGCCAGACGCTTACGCGAGACTGGTTTCACCGCCGTGAGCACTCGCTGCTTAAAGGTGACCGGCGGGTGTCTGCTCTCTCACTTTAGTTGAACTGAAAAGGCTACGCCCGTCCTTGAGAAGGTTAAACGGAGTCTATTTGACGAAGTATCGCTGTGGTTTTGATGCGAGGTAAGAACGGTTCTTGCTCAGCCCGTAGCAGCCACGTAAAACTTGCAACAACAAAGTAGAGGACGCCTAACTTGTTTTTGCAGGGCATGTTGTGATGTGATATGGTCAAGACGTGATGCTATATTTTATTGTATGAGATGATCATGTTTTGTAACCGAAGTTATCGGCAATCGGCAGGAGCCATATGGTTGTCGCTTATTGTATGAAATGCAACGCCATGTAATTGCTTTACTTTATCACTAAGCGTAGCGATAGTCGAGAAGCAATAGTTGGCGAGACGACAACGATGCTACGATGGAGATCAAGGTGTCGCGCCGGTGACGATGGTGATCATGACGGTGCTTCGAGATGGAGATCACAAGCACAAGATGATGATGGCCATATCATATCACTTATATTGATTGCATGTGATGTTTATCCTTTATGCATCTTATCTTGCTTTGATTGACGGTAGCATTATAAGATGATCTCTCACTAAAATTATCAAGAAGTGTTCTCCCGAGTATGCACCGCTGCCAAAGTTCGTCGTGCCTGCACACCACGTGATGATCGGTGTGATAAGCTTCACGTCCATCTACAACGGGTGCAAGCCAGTTTTGCACACGCGAATACTCAAAGTTATACTTGACGAACCTAGCATATGCAGATATGGCCTCGAACACGGAGACCGAAGGTCGAGCGTGAATCATATAGTAGATATGATCAACATAAGATGTTCACCATTGAAAACTACTCCATCTCACGTGATGATCGGTTATGGTTTAGTTGATTTGGATCACGTGATCACTTAGATGACTAGAGAGATGTCTGTCTAAGTGGGAGTTCTTAAGTAATATGATTAATTGAACTTTAATTTATCATGAACTTAGTCCCGTAGTATTTTGCAAATTATGTTGTAGATCAATAGCTCGCGTTGTTGCTTCCCTATGTTTTCATATGTGTTCCTAGAGAAAATTGTATTGAAAGATGTTAGTAGCAATGATGCGGATTGGATCCGTGATCCGAGGTTTATCCTCATTGCTGCAGAAGAATTATGTCCTTAATGCACCGCTAGGTGATGACCTATTGCAGGAGCAGATGCGACGTTATGAACGCTATTAGCTCAATATGATGACTACTTGATAGTTTAGTGCACCATGCTTAACGGCTTAGAATCGACTTCAAAGACGTTTTGAACGCCATGGACCATATGAGATGTTCCAGGAGTTGAAGTTAATATTTCAATCAAATACCCGAGTTGAGAGATATGAAGTCTCCAACAAGTTCTATAGCTAAAAGATGGAGGAGAATCGCTCAACTAGTGAGCATGTGCTCAGATTGTCTGAGTACTTCAATCGCTTGAATCAAGTGGGAGTTAATCTTCCAGATAAGATAGTGATTGACAGAATTCTCTAGTCACCATCACTAAAGTTACTAGAACTTCGTGATGAACTATAATATGTAAGGGATGACGAAAACAATTCCCAAGCTCTTCGCGATGCTAAAATCGGCGAAGGTAGAAATCAAGAAAACATCAAGTGTTGATGGTTGACAAGACCACTAGTCTCAAGGAAAAGGGCAAAGGGAAGAAGGGAACTTCAAGAAGAACGGCAAGCAGGTTGTTGCTCGAGTGAAGAAGCCCAAGTCTGGATCTAAGCCTGAGACTAAGTGCTTTTGCTGCAATAGAACTGGTCATCGAAGCGGAACTACCCCAAGTATTTGGCGGATAAGAAGGATGGCAAAGTGAACAAAGATATATTTGATATACAGATTATTGATGTGTATTTTACTAGTGTTCATAGCAACCCTCAAGATTTGATACTGGTTCGCTTGCTAAGAGTAGTAACTCAAACGGAGTTGCGAATGAATGAAACTAGTTGAAGGGGAAGTGACGATGAGTGTTGGAAGTAGTTCCAAGATTGATATGATCATCATCGCACACCCCTATACTTTCGGGATTAGTGTGGAACCTAAATAAGTGTTATTTGGTGTTGAGCATAAATATGATTTGATCATGTTTATTGCAATACGGTTATTCATTTAAGTAAGAGAATAAATTGTTGTTCTGCTTACATGAATAAAACCTTATATGGTTACACACCCAATGAAAATGGTTCATTGGATCTCGATCGTAGTGATACACATATTCATAATATTGATGCCAAAAGATGCAAAGTTAATAATGATAGTGCAACTTATTTGTGGCAATCGCCGCTTAGGTCATATTGGTGTAAAGCACATGAAGAAACTCCATGCTGATGGGATTTTGGAATCACTTGATTATGAATCACTTGATGCTTATGTAACCATGCCTTATGGGCAAGATGACTAAAGACTCGCTTCTCCGAACAATGGAGCGAGCAAATGACTTATTGGAAATAATACATACAGATGTATGCGGTCCGATGAGTGTTAATGATCACGGCAAGTATCGTTATTTTCTGACCTTCACAGATGATTTGAGCAGATATGGGTATATCTACTTGATGAAACACAAGTCCTAAACATTTGAAAAGTTCAAAGAATTTCAGAGTGAAGTGAAGAATCATCGTAATAAGAAAGTTTCTACGATATGATCGCAGAGGAAAAATATTTGAGTTACGAAGTTTGGCCTTCATTAAAACAATGTGAAATAGTTTCACTACTCACGCCACCGAACACCACAAAGATAATGGTGTGTCCGAACGTCAGAATCAAGACTTTATTGGATATGGTGCGATCTATGATGTATCTTACCGATTTACCACTATCGCTTTGGGGTTATGCATTAGAGACAGCTGCATTCACATTTAATAGGGCACCATCTAAACCGCTGAGATGACACCGTATGAACTATGGTTTAGCAAAGAAACCTAAGTCGTCGCTTTCTTAAATTTTGAGTTGTGATGCTTATGTGAAAAGTTTTCACCGATAAGCTCGAACCCAAATCGGAGAAGTGCGCCTTCATAGAATACCCAAAGGTAACTATTGGGTACACCTTCTATCACAGATCCGAAGGCAAGTTTTTCGTTGTTAAGATGGATCCTTTCTAGAGAAGAAGTTTCTCTCAAAGAAGTGAGGGAGGAAAGTAGAACTTGATGAGGTAATTGTACCTTCTCCCTTATTGGAAAGTAGTTCATCACAGAATCAGTTCCAAGTGATTCCTACACCAATTAGTGAGGAAGTTAATGATGATGATCATGAAGCTTCGATGAAGTTGCTATTAAACCTCGTGAGGTCTTCCGAATAAGATTCGCACTGAGTGGTACGGTAATCGTGTTCGGAAATCATGTTACTAGACCATGATGAACCTACAAACTATGAGGAAGCGATGATGAGCCCAGATTCCGCGAAATGGCTTGAGGCCATGAAATCTGAGATGGGATCCATGTATGAGAACAAAGTATGGACTTTGATGGAGTTGCTCATGATCGGCAAGCCATGTTATATAAATGGATCTTCAAGAGGAAGACAGATGCTGATAGTAGTGTTACTATCACAAAGCTCGACTTGTCGCAAAAAGGTTTTTGACAAGTTCAAGGTGTTGACTACAATGAGATTTTCTCAATCAGAAGCGATTCTTAAGTCTGTCCAATCATGTTAGCAATTGCCACATTTTATGAAATCTGGCAAATGGATGTCAAAACTACATTCTTTAATGGATTTATTAAAGAAGAGTTGTATATGATGCAACCAGAAGGTTTTGTCAATCCTAAAGATGCTAACAAAATGTGCAAGCTCCAATGATCCATCTATGGACCGGTGCAAGCATCTCAGAGTTGGAATATATGCTTGATGATTTGATCAAAGATATGGTTTTATACAGACTTTTGGAGGAGCCTCAGATTTACAAGAAAGTGAGTGGGAGCACTACAAACATTTCTCGATAAGTATATGTGAATGACATATTGTTGATCGGAAATAATGTAGAAATTATTCTCGCAAAGCATAAAGGAGTGTTTGAAAGGAGTTTTTTTCAAAGAAAGACCTCGTGAAGCTGTTACATATCGAGCATCAAGATCTATAGAGATAGATCAAGACGCTTGATAAGTTTTTAATGAATACATACCTTAACAAGATTTTGAAGTAGTTCAAAATGGAACAGTCAAAGAAAGAGTTCTTGCCTGTGTTACAAGGTGTGAGATTGAGTAAGACTCAAAACCCGACCACGGCAGTAAGATAGAAAGAGAATGAAAGTCATTCCTATGCATCAGCCATAGGTTCTATAAAGTATGTCATGTCAGGTACTGATCTATTGCATACCCTACCACTAAGATTGGCAAGGAGTGCAATAGAGATCTAGGAGTAGATCAATGGACAGCGGTCAAAATTATCCTTAGTAGAATAAGGATATGTTTCTCAATTATGGAAGTGAAAAAGGTTCGCCGTAAAAGGTTACGCCGATGCAAGTTTTAACACTAATCTAGATGACTCGAGTCTCAACTGGATACATATTGAAAGTGGGAGCAATTAGCTAGAGTAGCTCCGCAGAGCATTGTAGACATAGATATTTGCAAATACTTACGGCTCGAATGTGATGAATCTGCTGACTAAAAATTATCTCACAAGCAAAACATGATCACACCTTAGTACTCTTTGGGTGTTAATCACATAGCGATGTGAACTAGATTATCGACTCTAGTAAACCCTTTGGGTGTTGGTCACATGTCAATGTGAACTATGGGTGTTAACCACATATAGATGTGAACTATTGATGTTAAATCACATGGCGATGTGAACTAGATTATTTACTCTAGTGCAAGTGGGAGATCAAGGAAATATGCCCTAGAGGCAATAATAAAGTTATTATTTATTTCCTTATATCATGATAAATGTTTATTATTCATGCTAGAATTGTATTAACCGGAAACATAATACATGTGTGAATATATAGACAAACAAGATGTCACTAGTATGCCTCTATTGACTAGCTTGTTAATCAAAGATGGTTATGTTTCCTAACCATGAACAAGGAGTTGTTATTTGATTAACAAGGTCACATCATTAGTTGAATGATCTGATTGACATGACCCATTCCGTTAGCTTAACACTTGATCGCTTAGTATGTTAATGCTTTCTTCATGACCCATACATGTTCCTATAACTATGAGATTATGCAACTCCTGCTTACCGGAGGAACACTTTGGTACTACCAAACGTCACAACGAATCGGGTGATTATAAAGGAGTACTACAGGTGTCTCCAAAGGTACTTGTTGGGTTGGCGATTTCGAGATTAGGTTTTGTCATCCGATTGCTCTGAGAGGTATCTCCAGCCTTCTCGGTAATGCACATCACTTAAGCCTTGTAAGCATTACAACTAATGAGTTAGTTGTGAGATGATGTATTACGGAACGAGTAAAGAGATTTACCGTAACTAGATTGAACTAGGTATTGATACCGACGATCGAATCTCGGTAAGTAACATACCGATGACAAAGGGAACAACGATGTCGTTATGCGGTTTGACCAATAAAGATCTTCGAGAATATGTAGGAACCAATATGGGCATCCAGGTCCCGCTTATTGGTTATTGACCGAGAATGGTTCTAGGTCATGTCTACATAGTTCTCGAACCCGTAGGGTCCGCACGCTTAAGGTTTTGATGATGCTTATATTATGAGTTTATGAGTTTTGATGTACCGAAGGAGTTCGAGTCCCGGATGAGATCGGGACATGACGAGGAGTCTCAAATGGTCGAGACGAAAGATCGATATATTGGACGACTATATTCGAGTTCGGAAAGGTTCCAATGATTCGGTATTTTTCGAGTACCGAGAGTTACGGAATTCGCCGGGAGAAGTATTGGGCCTTATTGGGCCTCGGGGAAAGAGAGAGGGCTGCCTAGGGCAGGCCGCGGTGTCCCCCATGGCCTAGTCCGAATTGGACTAGGGAGGGGCCGCACTTCTCTCTCTTCCCCTTCCTCAAGTCCTAGTCCAACTAGGAGAAGGGGGGAGTCCTACTCCCGGGACTAGGACCTCCAAGGCGCGCCCCAAGGCTGGCCGCACTTCCCCTTGCTCCTTTATATATCAGGGGCAGGGGCACCCCATGACACACAAGTTGATCTACGGATCTTTCCTTAGCCGTAAAGCGGTGCCCCTTCCACCATATTCCACTTCGTCATATCGTCATGAGCTTAGCGGCCTCGCGCCGAGAAGTCATATCGTCATGAGCTTAGGCGAAGCTCGCGCCGGTGGAGCATCAACATCATCACCACGCCGTCGGTCGACGAAACTCATCCTCGACACATTGCTGGATCGAGTCCGGGATCGCCATCGAGCTGAACGTGCGTAACTCGGAGGTGCCGACGCTCGGTGCTTGATCGGTCGGATCGTGAAGACGCACGACTACATCAACCGCGTTGTTATAACGCTCCGCTTTCGTCACGAGGGTACGTGGACGGACACTCTCCTCTCGCTGCTATGCCATCACCATGGTCTTGCGTGATCGTGAGGAAAATTTTTGAAATTACTACGTTCCCCAACAAAGCTGTCTACATCCATTTGATGAATGATAAGACCATAAGAGGCAGCCAAGAAAAGTAACACTCGAATGGTGGTGATTCTAGCAACGGGTGAATAGGTCTCAAAGTAATCTTCGCTTTCTTTCTCGAGTGTAGCCCTTGGCCACTAGCCGCCGCTTTGTACTTATCAATAGTACCATCAGCTTTAGCTTTTTTTGAACACTCCACTTACAGCCCACAGTGTTTACAAACCATATGGTCTATCGCTTAGTTCCCAAGTTCCATTAGAAAGAATTGAGTCCATCTCATTATGAACAGCTTCTTTCCAATCATCTACATCCGGAGATGCATATGCTTCGCAATCGTTTTGGGTGTGTCGTCCACAAGGTATACAACGAATCATCACCAAAGGATTTTGCAATCCTTTGTCTCTTGTTCCTTCTAGGAACTTCATTGTTATCCTTCTCAAGGACTTCCTCATGTGATTGTTCAAATATTCATCGCTTGTACTAGATTCAGAATTATCTCGTAAGAAAATCTAGCAATGCTATGCATATCTTTCATAGGAAATATGTTCTCAAAAATGTTGCATCACGAGATTCCATTATAGTATCAACATGCATATCAGGTACTTCAGATTTTACAACTAAAACCTATAAGCAATGTCCGCTGAGCATACCCTAGAAAGACACAATCCACGCCTTTGGTCCAAGTTTGTGTTTCTTAGAATAGGAATATTGACCTTGCCAAACATCCCCAAGTGCGCAAATAAGAAAGTGATGGTTTTCTCCCAACCCACTCCTCATAAGGGGTTTTCTTTATTATTGTTGGGAACTCTATTCAAGACATGACATGAAGTCAATAGAGCCTCCCCCACCATGCCTTAGATAAACCAAAGAAGAGTTCAACATGGCATTCACCAAGTCACCAATGTGCGGTTTTTCCTCTCGCCACTCCATTTGATTGAGGTGAATAGGAGGCGCCCTCTCATGAATATACCATGTTCCTCACAAAATTCATCAAAACTTTTGGAACATACTTCCACCACGATCGGACCTAAGACGCTTGATCTTTCTCTCTAGTTGATTTTCAACTTCAGCTTTATAGATTTTAAAGTAGTCTAATGCTTCATCTTTAGTTTGCAACAAATAAACATAGCAAAATCTAGTCGCATCATCAATCAAAGTCATGAAATATCTCTTTCCACCTTTTGTCAACACACCATTCATCTCACAAAGATCGAATGTATGAGTTCTAGAGGTGCTAAGTTTTCTCCCTCGGCAGCCTTATGAGGCTTTCGAGGTTGCTTAGATTGCACACAACTATGGCACTTAGAACCTTTGGCAACCGTGAAGTTCGAATTAAACTCATGCTGGATAGCCGAGACATTAAACCAAAATTAATATGACATAAACGAGAGTGCCAAATACTTCCATCATCATTAACACTAGCACAAATTTGGTTTATTGACTTATCGCAAAAATCTGAAGAGAAAAGCGGAACAAGCCTCCGCACTCATAGCCTTTTCCTATAAATTGTCCAAATCTTGACACGATTACTTTATTGGACTCTAAAACTACCTTAAATCCATCTCGACATAGAAGAGAGCCGCTAACTAGATTCTTGTTCATAGTAGGGACATGCTGCACATTCCTTAGTTGCACGATCTTTCCCAAGTAAACTTCAGATCCACCGCGCAATGCCACTTATGTAAGCATGTGACCCATTCCCCATTAGGACGGAAGAATCCTTTGCACCGATAAGAAGTAAACAGGAGATGTCAAGACACACATGAACGTTAGCACCGAATCAATCCACCATGAAGATGATTGAAATACCGAAAGCACAATAGGTAAATTACCATACCCATCAAGATTGCTAGCGGTCACCATGTTGACATTCTTGGAGCTTGTTTTCCTCTCTCGGTCCTGCACGCTCGTGGCATTCCTTGAAAAGTGTCCAGCTTCCCACAGTGCATAGCACTCTAGCTCAGCCTTGTTGAACTTCTTCTTCTTGAAGGTAGTAGTCTTGGTAGGCTTGTTGAAAACAGGTTTGTTCTTCCCTTTGTTCTTGTTCTGTGGGTACCTCGCACCATGTTAGCAGAGGCTGAACCTCACCTCCTTTTTCAAAGGGTATCTTTAGCCCGAGCTTTTCTTCAACATCAAGAGATGCAACCAGATTTTCAACCGATATCTCCTGCCTCTTATGCTTCAGAGTTGTGGCGAAATTCCTCCATGAAGGAGGCAAC